>CM049392.1:22143324-22520824 GCA_026937815.1 Etheostoma perlongum | reverse complement strand
CTCAAAGGGCTTTAAGAAGAAAACAAGACAGTAAATAGGAAAACTATATATATTGCCATGCCATCAGGGTTAAATCACAGATCAGTACTCATATATATGAAGCCGGTATATACCTGTGCTTGTCTTCAGGTGGGACATGACAGAAAAAGGAGAGAGAGAGAGAAAGAAAGATGGGAAGGACGAGGTCTGGCTCTAGTTCATATTCTGGCTGGGTTTTATTGCAAAAATACCCACCGCAGCTTCATGTGTTTCTAAATCGATTCTGAACTGAAAATTGTTATTGTCGGTTAATGGTTCAACCGTTATTAATTATTAACATCCCTAACAGAGATCAAGCACGGTTTCAATGTATGTGAAGGTGAGCATTCAGTTCACAACCTCTCTCTAATGAGCATATATAACACAAGACCGACAGACAGGCAGAAACAGATAGACAAACTGATAGAATAGGACATTAGTTCACAGTCCACTTGAACGTGTTTGATTAAACCACATGGCAAGGTCCATAAGATGGATTAAACAGCATTTCATCACACACCAAATGTGACCCTTTATTGTATGCCTTTTCCATATTAAATTTCAAATCACATCTTGTTAATTTGTGGATGGAGCATATTAAATGAAACCATGAAGTGTAGAGGTTGAGACCAAGCGATATCACTGTATTTAATTTTGCGAGCCAGTGGCCTGTCTGTGAAATGAAATAGGACTTTAAGTCAGCGGTAATCGTGTATTGTGCTACGCTGATGCATTATCAATCAGTGAACTGAAAAAAAGATCAGATGATTGCTTTTTTTTGTAATAAATTATCACTGGGATTGTTGCTATTGGAATACATAACATGGTTACCTACTAAGGCTTTGCAGTTTCATAGGTATTGCAAATATTTAAACAGTCCAGTAAGAAACCACATACAATTCACAGGATATTTAGTGATTATAGGAATATTTAGGGCATTTAAACTGAACTTAAAAAAAAACAACTTTGTTCAGACACAAGGAATTGTGGGATAGCGTCATATGAAACTCAATCTGATGATGAAGCATCCATTTTTAACATTAATGAGTTCCCCCAGCCTGCATATGGTCCCCCAGTGGCTAGAAATGGTGATAGGTGTAAACTGAGCCCTGGGTATCCTGCTCCGCCTTTGAGAAAATGAAAGTTCAGATGGGCCGATCTGGAATCTTGCCCCTTATGAGGTCATATAGGAGCAAGGTTACCTCCCCTTTCTCTGCTTTGCCCACCCAGAGAATTTGACACACCCATGAGAGAGTGACATCATGGCTTTTAAACAAGCAAAGTCTCCTCAAAAGCTAGAGACTCAGAAATGGCGTCCTAAGGAAAGCTCATTGTGGGACTGGCTCTAGTGGCTGTAATTCTGCACCAAGGCTGACTTTTGGGAAAGAGACTTACGATAAATTACAGGACCACTAAGGCCTATATACAAGCATCCAAAGAGCATCATGTCACGGGACCTTTAATGTATGTCTGGATTTTTTTGTATTTCACATGATATGGAATTTGTTATAACCACTAGTTTGTAAATCAGGTCCAGCTGGTTGATCATGCTGTTGGGTTTTCAATTAATGAGGAACTGTTGCACATACAATAGCATTGTGGACTATCACACTATGTGTTAGATATTTAATGTTTATTCCAGCTATGGAATTACTCAGCCGAGAAACACCACTGGAGAGTGACAGCCACTTTGTCAACTGTTCTCCTCCCCCTGCGGTCAGGGTTGTCTTTTTGCATTGCAGACTTGGCACGAATGGTAAATGGCAGAGCTACTTGAAGCCAGTGAAGAGGGAGAAGGATGGTACAATAAATGTTAGATTCAGGATGGGACAGGCACTGTTACTGTCAGATAAGCGGAGAGCTGAAACCGTGGCATGCGAGCAATCCACTGGGAATCGCCTGCATGTAAGGAAGGTGAAAAAAAAATTGGAAAAAAGGAAGGAGCAGACCCACACTAAGCCTCAACAAAATTATGGATATGAGCACTGTATGGTAGCTGGATAACTAAAGGCGTATTAAAGACTGTATTAAATAAAATACTAAAACGTAGTAATTTGCACTAAAATACAAAAGTGGGATTTTATGTGGAGCTCTAAAATTTTGAAAGATTTGTCCTCACCTATGGCAGATCCCTCAAGAGAGGCAACACAGCAATGAATAGGCAACATCAAAAAAAACGGACCGATTTGTGTCTGTACAAGTCCATATAAATCTGTGGACTGCCTAGCAGATGCCTCATTCTTGAGAAGTGGCAGTAAACATCGGCAGCATTATCAAAGGCCTCAGCTTGCTCCGCTCTCCATCAAGTCTCGACTCAGCTAATGCCTGCATCTGTAATGTCCCAGAGGCTGCCTTATCTCCCCCGGCCACTTGGATTCATTGCCAACCTCCAGTTCATGGCAAAGCTCTGATCTGAAGACAAACTAGTTGTGTGCCAAGGTGGGCAGCAGAAAAAAGTGACCTCCCGCCACCAATACTCATCTCTCCCACTCCCACCGTGCATGCCAACAGCTCCCAAGCACCCCCTGACTGTTGGAATAAATGCAAGACTCTTTAGTAGATTACCCTGTGCTTTTGCTCCGTGTTGTCTCTCAATTTAGAGTCCTGTCGCAAATGCTGCTCCACTAACATGAATCAACATGATGGAGCGCACAAGTTCAACATGGAGAAAAAGCTTCTTTTGCCGCTTTGGTGTGCCACAGCTAGCTGTGCTAGGTTGAAGAATATTTTTTTTCAGTTATTATTTTCACTTTTTGTTAAATAGTGATGACATTGTATCCAGGGACGCATCTAACAATCGTCAATAGCAGTAAAGCTCATTAATGAGCAGCGATGAACATATGACTATGAATTTTTTAATGTATATCTGTGACTGTGATGGATGAAAAAGATGAATGAAATTGTTTTTGTTTTGAAGTATGGCTTTTATCTTATTTAGTATAGAAAATCGTAAATCTGCAATTTGCACAGGCCCTCGAGTAGCCCATATGTATGACTGTACATTTGTCTGTTTTTAACCCTGTGCTTGTCGTTGTGTCTGTAACTCTTCCAGCTAAGTAAGTTACTCAATGTCCAAAACAAATTTCTCCTTAGGGAGACCAATAAAAGTACTTTGACTTTAAATAAATATGTACTTGACGAAGCGATTATTCGTTCGATCTACAAATATAAGAAAAACACCACCGCAATTTCCCAGAGCCTAAGATGGCGTCAAACTAAAAGTTTTGGTATTTACACTGATAGAAAAAGGAAAAAAATATAAATTTCTTGCATTTGAGAAGCTTGAAATAGAGAAAGTTTGACAGAGCTATCTGAAAAGCGTGTTTTTATTCCATAATCAATGACAAAATTACTAATTTTTCTGTCAATTAGAAACACAGTTCTTGCTCCAGGCTAAGACATTGCAGAGCACATCTCCTTCTTATCAACTAAAGTCACATCTTGCTGTTTTTACACTGCTGTTTTTGTATAAATTAAACACACGCAATTTGGTTTCACCGTCCGACAGAGCCCGGCTAGCCGTTTCCATCTGAGCTAAGCTAACTCTCTCCTGGCTCCACTTGAGAGTGGTATAGATCTTCTGGTCTAACTCTTAGCAAATAAGTGTACTTCCGAAGATGGTGAACTGATCCTCTTATTGTAAGCTATATACAATTCAGATCTTCCAGCTTTCAAACATACAAACATTGATTTAGTTATTGGATTTTACAGTACACTCTGCACCAGCCTTGGAACAGGCATCATTTGGATATTAAAGGTTTATAACACACGGGATCTCTTGACTTTCAGGAGCTGCTGTTGCACATAAATAAAATATGATTAAAGTCTCTTTTTACATTTGATGTTACTCATTCCACAGTCATTGGCATATCCAGTGTACATCCATCCATTCCCACAGAGGCATTGTTTAATTGTAGGACTTCAGTAGCACACAGTGCATATCTTAATCATGTTGAAGAAGCCGCTGATCTCACTGCAGTTCAGCCACAGGGTTCCTTTGAGAGCAGAGCAAAGGTCAACTGAGCTGCTCTTGACTTACAGCCTTTGTGCCTCATGTTGAAAAATCATGACTGACAGTAGACTTGATTATTCAATAATATTATGTGTGGTTATGCATTCCATTTACTAACCTAGATAGCGTGAAATGAATATACAAATAGCAAAGCCATTATATAACTACAACAAAAAGAGAGAGAGAGACAATCTCAGAGTTAGTGCTAAAAATCCTTTACCTTAAACTGCCCTCCTCAAATGTTAAATCAATGTGTTCTTATTGACTAGCATGTGGAATGTCAACCAGCATCCAGTCTGGTGGTCTTTGATAGCTACAGGGTTCCATTACTTATTCAATAACTTATTAATACAGTCATCGGTGTTGAGTAGGTTTTCTTGAAAGGGCTGAAGTCTGGTCAAAAACAGAGTTTATCATTAACATGAAAAAAGCCTGAGAGCTAAGGGACTGTTCGTTATTTAAGCGCCTACCAGAGGAGTTTTGAGAACTTTAGTCAAAATAGACTTAATAGACCAGCATTTCATTTTTTTATGACCTTCCAGATAAATTGGGAAAAAAGGCACGACCCTCTCCAACAATTTATTGATGCCTTATGTTCTTTTTTTTTTTTTACAGCCATAGCATACAAGACTTAACCTCTGCCTTCTCATCTTACACATCACACTCCACTGTTAGGGCGGCCATTTCAGTAGATTTACTCACTAACATTGTTGTGGAAAGACAATAAGCATGGCATTAAATGCACATATGTGCATTAGTTCAAATACTAAGCTACTCCTCTAGGAAACTAGTATTCACATGAAATAAAACAATACACCATTGAGACCATTCAACAAAGCACACTGGGTAATAACACATTCAACACATGAACTGGTTGCTATGGACTTGTCACTAGGCTTCCTCAGTCACTGTATATTTTAGGATATAGGTATCACGTTTGCTCTGGAATCTTTGGTGCTGTCCTCTCGAGGCATAGGTGGAGTTTGACATTCGAGCCAGAGGGTGGGTGGGGGGATGTCATTGTAGCAGCTGAGACCTGTCCTACCACTTAGGGAACACAGCACAAGCACATATGGACAAAACCAACACACTACATTTAAAAAAATAATATTTTTTTTAATTTTTTTAAATTACATTTTAACAATTTAACAATTCGCCCTTATAAAATCCAATCACGGCACGGCAGTCTTGGATCGCAATAGACAGACGGTGGCAGGATGCCCCGACACTTAAATTCAACTCAAATGTAACAGTTAACAATCAGTGTTCGACCTGCTGTTGAGATGCCTCTCTAAACGCAGAAACACAACGCCATCACACCATAAAACCTTAGGACACGTTAAAAGATCTCGATTTTGCCGTAATCCAATGACACAAAAAAAAGTAATCCACAGCGATCAGTAGATCCACAATAAGGGTCCCGGTGGATCCAGCACCGTCACAGTCACCAGCCAGCTCCACACAGGTTAACTGCCCTGTTTTAACAAAGTGGAATAAAACCTATAAAAGTCCAATTCTACACAAAATGTACCATCAATTAATAAGCTGACAGAGATCTGATACATGGTGTTTAGGCAACCTTTATTGCAACACTGTCACGGCAAGATGTCCAGACTAGTGCAACAGTCATTTTTGTGTTTTGCACCCTGCTGCTCCCATCACCAGCCAGGTAATATTTTTTTTTTTTATTTAAGCAGTATGTAATCAGAAGTATTACCAATTTACCAGTATTACCATTGTCCCCCCAGCAGTGCTCCCCCTGCCCCCCAGCAAACAAGTATGGGTCAGACCCATCTGCCAAGACTAAGAGCTACATGAAAAAAATGTGCACCAAACACCCCCCCCCCAACAAAACAATGTTGGGTGACCCTCCCCTATTTTTCTCCGGTGGTCCATTCCATAAATACAGAACGGTCCCTAAAAGATTACAACTGGCCGCACGGTGAGAACTGTTGCACAGACTGTAGGTGAATCCCTGCCATCTCGATTCACCATCCTGTTTAATTAACATTTCAGCCTTCTGCAGTCAATAAATCTGGCCCAACTTGCTTCATGGATGCAGATAAAAAGCCTCTCTGCTGAGGTTATGAGTTAACAAGGACCGTGGTCAGGCGTGCAAAATAGCACAGGATGCCTGATCAAACTCACTTTGATTGGCCTCCATCCACTGAACCATTAACCTTAAAACAGTGTGATGGATACTGCAAAGTCAGATCTTACACAGCTCTATTTGAATGAAGGCTGTGGGATGTGGGAAGAGAGGAAAAGGGAAAGCAAAGCGGGCTGACGACCAACGTATCTGAATATTGTACATTCACACCCATATCAACCTTATGAGGTGTCATCTTCAGTCAAGCTGCAGATGCTACATTATCATTTTTTGCCTATAAAACCTTTTTATGTTTTCAAAGAGACTTCATCTATTTAATGACCTTTTTACCACTCTGTACATAGATTTATGTTTGCTTGCAATAGGCTTTTGAAGGCTGATGTCAATATATATTCAGAGTGAGGCTGACATAGCAAATATATTGTGCGTGTAGTCTTTGAATGTGATCATACTGTACGTATAATAAAGAACTGCAAAGATTTAGCCTTTGCAGAAAGTAGTTTTATCTTAGAAACCATAGAACTCGCTCAAATATATCACATAGTGAATCTCATACGAGTAAATGTCTTAAAAATATTCACAGCACATTTGTGCATGGACCCACCAGCCTGTTTTTGATGAAAAGGGATTGTCATGCATCAAATATAATTTATTGTTTTAATTGTTGTTTTCCAGCTGTTTCCATGCAGCAGTCTGTCATAATGTAGATGGAGTACCATAGCTGTGGGAAGTTTAGAAAACATAACCAGCAGATTAATCAATTGTAAAAAAATAATCATAAGTTGCAGCCCTACCACCAGAGCTTCGCCATAGCGGACACACCTCCTGAAGAAAACTACATGTTGGGGGCCGTGGAGACCATGGGTCAGCATGGGCTTATTTTTTGAAGCAGGTGGAGATTGCTGAGAAGAGAAAACACAATAAAGTTGAAAACGGGCACAGTAAGGTTTCCCTCAATCACTGCAAAACCTTCAGCTCATGGCGATCACTGCTGTCTATCCCAATGAAAGAAAGAACGCAAGGAAATAGTCTCTTATTAAGAAGGACAAGGCCAACCACACCACCACTGCCCATTTGATGTAGTAAATCTTGTAAGCACACTGTGAGGATTATAGCTTAATACTGCTTGTTACAGCCTGTTCTCATGAACCGTGCGTTCAAAAAGCTACGAAAAGATGACCACTGTAATTCCTCTGATTTCCACATTGACTGCTGCTGTATAAGGACGTGGCTGGCCGTGTACAGGGAGGCAGTCGGGCGGATGTGTGGGGCGTTAACACAGCACTTTTAAGCCAGGGAGCAGAGTTCGCTTCCCGGGGAAAACAAAAGGCTTTTACCCAGGAAATGTGTGTTCCTTGGGAGTGTTTTATTGCAAACCAATATCTTTTTTTCCTAAACTTAACTAGTCGTTTTCGGTGCCTAAACTTAACTTTCGTTGTTGCATAAGGCTAACTTTTCCTCACCTAAACTTAACCGCAATCTCCGATGAACTCTGTACCCGGCTCAAAGTTATCTATTCTCGAGTAACTGAACTACAAATTACTGCTGACCACGCGGAGCACCACGCGGCGCACCACACGGCGCACCACGCGGCGCACCGTAGCCCGTTTCACAAAGCTTTGTAGCAGCTTAACCCTCGTGCTGTCCTCCTGCCTACCTGCATTTTTTGTTTTTCTGAGTCAAAATTTCAAATGAAAAAACTTTTATCAACGTTTTGGTTGTCTTTTTTGACCCTTTTGTGTCTTTCCCCTGATGTTTTTGTCACTTTTTCAACGTTTTCAACTTTTTTGGAGCCTTCTGAAATTTTAGTGGATTTTTTTCCCCCAAATCTTTTTTTTTTTTACATTTGTCACTTTTTTTGACATTTTTGTCACTTTGTTCAGCATTTTTTTCACTTTTTTTTTCATTTAACATTTGGTCACATTTTAGTCACTTTAGTCTTTTTTTGACCTTTTGAAGTTTTTTTTATCAATTATGTTTTTCTCCAATTGCTACGATATTGAAAAAAAAAAACACCCAAATTCAATGAAAATAGTGAAATGATTATTTAACTTGCGAGGAGCATTTTTTTTTTTTTTTTTACATTTGCCACTTTGACATTTTTGTCACTTTTTTTACATTTGGTCACATTTTTAGTCACTTTTATTGACATTTGTCTTTTGACTGTTTTTTTTTAATCAATTATGTTTTTCTCCAAATGATAAGTAATTGACAGAAAACACCTAAATTCAATGAAAATAGTGAACTGATTATTTAACTTGTGAGGAGCATTGTAGGGAACCATCCACGTTACTTTTTTGGACAATTTGTTTTAAAGAAACCCTAATTTCGGATATAGAAACTTTTTGAAAAGAGGTCATATTTGACCCAAAGACAACAGGAGGGTTAACAAGCTAGCAACTGTCGCTCTGTACCACAGAGCTCTATAGTCGATGTCACGTGACCAGCCGGCGGTCCCCTAGTTTTCGTATGACATCATACGTTTTAGTGTGCATACCTTTCCATACGATATAGAATGCGTTGCTTGTTTACAATATATTTGTTGAGGTGGTGCTCATTATAGTTAAAATCAGATCATTAGTATCAGAGTCAAAACTTACAGCCGGACCCCCACTCAACCCTTGCGTCATGATTCAATTCAGGGTAAGTCTAGCATTATAGCAGATAATATATTAAAAGTAGGTCACAAAGGCTCACAGGAGGCCCGACACACGTACCTCCAACATTTCATTCATTCTTTGTTATCTTATTTGAGCTATAGGTGCAAAATTGGAAGAAAAAAACTGACTACGTTGATATCTCCCACCAATTACATCTGATCACAGGATGTCAGAAAAAGCGGATTTCTTACTTATACTGGATCATGTTTGTTGAGAATTGTCCATTTTCTACTTGATCTGCATATCTTAATGTATGACTACTGTATTTAATATAAGCCACATATCAAGATGGAATTAAATTAATATTGAATTTGATTATGCAATCACCATGGGGGTTGTAAATTAGAGTTTCACATACAGTGTTTGTTTTGGTATGATGTGCGTGTTATCTGGATATGTACACACTCAACTGAATTGATTTCCAGTTTACCAAATTCAACGTTCATAACTATTTCATCATGTTAATTTCACCAACATTTGACATCCAATGCTACCTCCTACATCTGGTCCTTAGACATACCAAGTCATAAAATATATCAATAACACATCAGTCTGAATTTGAGCTGCTTGACGTAGCAGAAATTCATCAACGTCAGCAAGCAGGAGAGGACACAGACTTTTCAAATTGCCAAGGATCTGTTCAATGAGCCATACTCACAAGTGATTTATTCTCTCGTTTGTCAAGCAACTGTGTATTTTGCAAATGCTCCAATATATTTGGTCAAACAGTCCAATCAGGAGAGTTAAGGCAGTAAATAAAGAGAAAACCAAATGTACTATTTTCTCTAAACTAAAGTGCACGAACGTTTCTACAGACTTAGACTATGACCAAATGTGACAGTCCCTACCAAATAGCAACACATGCTAATGATGCTAAGCAGTACATTAATTAGGTGTCCATGCAAGAACATATTTTGAGTTTTTAAAGATAAGTAAAATAGTCCTGTCAGGCAAGTGACAATAAAAAATTCATGCTCACAGGGGAGAACAAATTGAATCCAATAAATATATTAATGTGCAAAAGTCAACTCAATAATGTTTGAGACACAGACTCGCTTAAACAATATTTTGTATATCCCTCATATTCAAAAGAATATCATTCAAATCAATATGCTCATGGACAGCTTGACATTACAGTACATGCATATACAACTGCAAAAGAAACATCCAGGGTAACAAAAGAACAATAAATATGTCAGTTTTATGGATAACCAGCCATTAAGAATAAAAACCAGGCCTTGAATGTGAAGCTATATCTGGTTTCTGACGGTCTGGTTCCCTAATGGTATTTGCTTTGTGAGTCTTTCTGAATTAAAATAAAGATGTCAGCGCTGCACAACAGAAACCTTTGCTGTTCTTTTGTACAAGTGTGTGCATATGTGCTCGTGCCTGCGCGTGTGTCTGTTCAGAGCAGTGCTTTTAATCAGTGTTATGGATAGTTTTAATTTGGCAGTGCTTAATATTCCTGTTCCCATTACACTCAGATAGTGTTTAAGCTGCAAAATTGAATTTTGTGAAATGAATCATTGCAAGTGCTCTATGCACCAGTAGCACAGATGATTCAAGTTGAAAAATAAGATTGCTCCCCCCCACACACACACAGACACACACACCCCACCCGCCGAAGGAGGATGGATAAGCTGCTCCAGAAAACAGTTCACACATCGCATGGGCAACTAAGAACGCTCTACCTCACATACCATGAAAAGAACCATAATGCTTCATATAGAGGACAAGCATTGTTTTGGAAGTACAGCAAAGCAAGCAAAGATATTGCACTTTTATTAATCAACACCACAGAAATATAACATGCTGATACCAAGCCACTGAAGTGAAAAGAACTGGCAGGGGCCTCCTATTATAATCATTAAGGTGCTGATTGCAATTTGATTCTTTGGAATGTCAAAAAACTGCTTTTACCACAGGACTTACATCAGTTAACAACACTTCAGTGCTAGCACCATGTGTCGGTGGTATTATCACAATGCAGGAGTTGTACCTAGGATATACAAGCTTCAACCTTTTTTAAAGATCCAAGAAATCTCCACCAGTTGATTACCCAGTAATCTCTCTTACCCTATAGGAAGCAACATACACCTTGCAAAATGCATTTATTTTTCATTATACTGATTGTTATAAGCCATAGATGTTGGTAACATGCTGTTACTTAAGTAGTCTAAATGCATTACTTTCATGTGTATTTTGAACCTAGTGTTTCTTTTTGCTTTCACACCTACATGTTTACTTCTTGTGGGTGGCTGCAGCTGCCTCTGTACCTGCGATGTCATGTACTGTGGTGTAAGTCTAAATGTTCCTCATATCATAGAAACCATGAAAATAAAAGTCTTACTACACGTCTTAGTTAAGAGTTATAATGCACCTGCTTGGGTGCTTTGGAGGTTGATTTATCATGTGACCATCAGGCAGAAACAATCAATAAATCAATTAATAGAAAGATGAGTGGAAGCTGTGATTCAGCCAGCAAATCATCTAGCTAACCAATATGGACAATGCTAAACATTTCAAAAAAAGAGTTTGACATCATATGTGAAATATTAACTACGTATACAATCCGGTAATGTGAATGCTGGCTCAATGTCATGGCTTACTGGGTGAAATTAATGTATACTACTAATGGAGAGCTGAAATAATAAATATGAAAATGATTACTTTTATTAGTTAATCATTCCCAATTTTGAATATTTGCTGGATAAGTTAATGCCAAGTAAACAAAATATCTGAGTTTTTGACTGTTGGTTGGCCAAAACTAGCCATATGGATACCTGGGCTTTGGAAAATGATGATCTATGTTAGTTGCATGGCTACTTAAATGGAATTTAGCCATCATTAATGGTTTTATAGCACCAGTAGTTTTCATTATATAAGAAGTCAAGATGTCCAGAATTTTTTATTTATATATATATATATATATATAAAAATAAAAAAAGTATTTTATTTCTCAGTAATGTACACTCAGCAACCCATCTTGATTTAGAAATTTTTGCATATTTATAAAAAACAAAAACTAAATATATGGTCATAAGTATTCAGACCCTTTGTTCATATTTATAATACAGCCATGAGCCATTCGTTTTTCTGGGATATTTAAGTCATATTTGTCTTGTTGTATATATATGCACGGGTACTTCCTCTCCAGAGGTTGGATGGTAAACGTTGGTGGACTTTTACAACACTGGCTGGATATGGATGCCATGGACTGGCCATCTTAAAAATACCCTGACATTGTCTGTACAGTATGTGTTGTGCCTCGGCTAATTGAACAAATAATTGGATGTAGTAGGCTACTGTGTACTGACACGCAAAAGCATGATTGCGGTGATGGTTGACTTACATCTCCTGACTGCATCAGTAGTGGGGACAACAGCAGCAGTGTGAATGCTTTGACATATTTGGCCTGTTGATCTGACAGCAGATGGATAAAACATTGCAGTTTTCCAGACCTTCATTATTAAACCTGTCAGCTGATGACTCCCTACGTATGTTGATAGCTCCTGGATGCACGTCACCCCTGAAAAATTAAAACATTTCTCTCATCTGCTTGCTCACCATCATTTAATAAGCAAAGATGCAGTACCCTAACCCATTACTCTCTCATGCCTTCATCCAACTAGCCATCATTTGTAACAGCAGCAAAATAATATTGCTGTATTTGCAGCAAAATAATATTGCTGTGCACAACATATGAGCCAAATATATCTGAACCATCTCAAGGATGATCAGAACAACACCTGAGTTACATACAGGTATTTAATCTGCACAGGTACACAGAAACAATGGCATAGACTGTGCCAAACCTCCACTATGCCCCATGAGTATTTCAGGGTGGAAGCTATTATTCATTCACTATGGGTAGTTTGCATTATAGTAACACTTTCCAGGGAGTCAGTTATACATGTATTCTTAAAAAAATGACCACTCTCATCTAAAAAAAAATCTAATTATTTGAAGCTGTAAGAAAATCTAACTTTATCTATATATGTCCCTTTACATTCTCTTTTGTACCCTCCGGTATTGTGGAACTGTAACAATGTTTTTTGTTTTTGTACAATGTTAATCTCAAATGTATATTCCTAAGATTTCCAAGCACCCATCAAATGAGCCCTGGGAAGTAAGGCTATAGTATCAGGTTTCATCACAAGTTAGGGTAAATCTTTTCAAACATCTCCAGGTGGTGTCTAAAATAAGGTTTTATGACAACACACTTCCACTTTGGGCAGCCTGTAAAAGAAGGTCATGTGGAGGCATTGCTCTGTTTTCTCCAATAATCTAAACTGATTCTGTGAAAGGCTAATAGATGGCATCCAATTTGCATATAAATTATTGTGAAGTCTCTGGTGATCTGTGACTCGCAATCTGATTTGGTAGCAATGGAACGGCAGGGGAGGAGCTGGAGATACAATAGGGGGGGGGCTAAAGCAAAGATGGAACAAAAAAGCAGGGAGAATATATCAAAAAACAAGGAAGAGTTTTTCACTTTGGCAACTAGATAAGCATTTTGATTCCTTGGCCCTCTTTACCTCCACACATAGCAAGCATCTTATTCCATTATGGTTATTTTTTTTGATGGTCTTTTCTTTTTGGCACAGCTCTCTCTCAACAATCACACAATTGGGTTAGGTACAAAATATGGCCTGTACTGGCTTTATAAATGCCTAAAAACAAGATTCATATCTGCCAGGTTAGTTTAGCTTTGCTCATTTTTTCCCAAGCAGTTTATTGGGTGGTAATACACACCCATGCATGAACAGTATATGTCTTCCTTTTCTTTTTAGTTTGTCATGTCTACATACCTTTTGTTTGTTCGTAAACCTAAACTGTCAAAAGTGTCTGAGTGTTTAGAAAAGCTCTATAAAATAGATGTATTATTATTATTAATACATATTGTATAGTGTTCATATGTTTTGTATGTCAAGTAACTAATTAATTTGCAAAAAAACAGTTCTAACCAAATAAATATAGTGAAGTAGAAGTTTAAATTAGCGTTAATGGAAATACTTAAGCACAAGCACCCCAAAAGTACTTAGTAAATGTTACTTTTCACTACTGAATTAGGTACTTCTGCATATTCATCAATGGCATTAGTTTTAATATTTTTTTCTTATTTCTGATATGGAGTCTGGTAACATGAACCTGGCCTACTTTAATCTCCCATATTAATTGCAACAGAGATGTCCATGCCTTTTTATTTTAAACGTGGGACTTGGTGCTATAAAATGCTGTAAACGTATCAAAACGCTCAATCCACAGAGAAATGCACACAGGCCGTATTCAGACACTGTGCCTTTAAACGAGCCGTCAGAACTCTGTTACAACTACACTATGCATGGAGAAAAGTGCCGCTACAGTGCTGTTACAGTCATTCCCCAGCTGCAATGGCACTGCGAGAGCTTAGATGCAGATGAGCCAGAAATGCTGACCAATCAGAGAAGACTAGGCTTTTTCAGGAGGGGGACTTAAAGAGACAGGTGCCTATACTGAGTCGCTCAGACAGAGGGTGGATACAGGTCTGTTCTGACAGACAGTATAACAAAAATATTGTGTATATTGAACATTAAAACATATAAACATGTTTGAGTAGTAACACAATAAACAAGTATGAACCTGAAAAGTTTATTACACTTGGCGATAATGATCCTTTGTATCATCAGTGTCTTTTTTTTACCAGGCTGCCTGCTGAAGGTTTGGCAAAATCCCAATTATTGGGGAAAAGGTGCCAATAGTGTTGACCCATATATAATTCATTACACTGCAAGTTTTGAGGTATTGAAAAGAAAGAGACATTATTTTACCCGTTTCCACGCAGCTCATTTGTCGGCGGCATCCTAGTCAGTGTAATAAGAGGTATAATGGAGGCAATCTTGTGAAAATGATGAGTAAGATTGCATGAATCATTGTGGAAGTGCCTGCCGGGCCCGTTGTAATCAACGGGGAGACCCCGGGTTGTTCACTGCAGAACTGGAGGCAATGAGAAAAGGTATTGGAAGCTCTTATGCAAATGACGCCATTTTGCATAGAGGTCCAGTAATTGCTGTATGATTCTGTTTTGAAATATATTTTCTCCACAAGTAGCCATGTTTATTTATACAGAATAAAGTACTTGCACATCCCTCCACTTTTACCGATAGGTTTGTTGTGTTGGAGAACTGATATGGAAGATGTACATCAAATAGATGGCTTCTACATATCTTGTTTTTGTTGTTTTCTACTAAATGTTATGGCACCTTAATTTAGTCTTCTACCTTTTTTCAGGTGACTGCGAATGTCTGTTGTGGAAAAAAAAATCCATAAACCTCTTAGAAATTCATATACAACATGTAGAGATGTATCTATACATATTCGCAGTGTGTTGAAAGCCTTTAGTTGTACAGGCAAAAATCAAGACAATTTCAAAACCCATGTTTAACAGCATAAACATATCTGAAATATACATGACAAATAATGACAATGAAAAAAAAATACCAAAATTGGAATGCCTACCTATAATGTGACAATGCCATAAGCCTGTAAATAAACAGAAACAGGACATTGTAGAGGTCAAAGGGACATATTCTGGGATTATAGCACAAGGGAAAGAAGACTTTATGGTGCACATTATACAAATCCATATGAATCTTTACTGTAGAACAAAGCGCTCTTATGTGCTTATTGCTGTTAAGTCATTAAAACACCACCTTACTGTACTTTGTTGTGTCGTGAAGCCAAACAATTTGACACATATCCAAATAATGAATAGAGAGGGTTATTCATCTCCTCCAGGAGCAGCAGTTACATCTCTAAAAGTGCTGATCAGCTTATTTCTGAAATGATGCACTGTTAACGGTGGTCATATAACAGCTTTCTTTAGCACGGCCATTCATTTCAGCAAGTAGTATAACACATTACTCTTTTTCAAGATGTGTGCCGTTGATTTCCTGTTAGCGGCACCTCATTTATGTTTATTTAAATATTGAGGATCTTTCAAACGGGGGTTACATATGTGGAAGGTGCTGGGATGCTGAGGGCACTTAGTCAATTCTTCTGCTGGCTCTCATTAACAGGGAGTCAAAATCAATTACTTCTATCTTAATCATGTATGCCTAACACTAGCCTGACTGCAATGGCAGGGTGAAATATAAACAGAGTTTTAATGAATACTTAAAGTTTAAATTGAAAGAAAAATGGACGTCTTAGAAACTGCAAACAAGCAATATGTAAACACAACTAACTTAAATGCTTTTTTGAAAGTTTAACAAGGCTGGTTTGTTAGTAATTGCTTGCTGAAAAACAAAACAATGAAAGGTGTTTTTAAAAGCTGACATACCTCCTCCTTAAAGTTGAAAAGAGTAGATAACTTGGTCTTATTAGCCGTGCTTTTATTATTTATTTCCCTATCTTTTCCCATGTAAGATGTCTTATATTAAACAAAAGCTCCTCTGGTCCCTGAAAGCCATGAACAGCATCAAATAATGTGTTATTTATGTCCGTGGACTCTCCAGACCATTAATTTATGCAATTTATTTTCTAATGAGTCAATTAGATTTAGATTACAAAAGGACTAGCAAGTTTAATTAATTTATAATGGATAATTGCCCCACATCATTTGCAACTTTCCCCACCGTATTGAACGTACTCAGGCATCACGACACCGTTACGGACGTCTTGCCACACATGTTTTATACCATGAAAAAAAATCATACTGGGAGACATTTACATAAAAAAATGTCCCTTTGTGTGTTTTCTGATTAAACATACTAGATTATTTATGTGATATCTTGTCTAACTGCTGGCACCAATTAACACAAGATCAACTGTAACATAAGCCAGCAAAACAGATTTTAATTTATTTATCTTAAGATACGAGGGGCCCCGTGTCAGGGGACAACATGTTCATCTACACAACCTAAGGGCAGGACATGCCTAAGGCGTTGTCCTTTTCAATCAGATGATATGGCGCAACTGGATGAGATCTTAAGCATTGCAATACATGTAAATGAGTAACAGAACTAGCACTGCAACTAATTAGATTTTTTAACCTGAAAGTTTTATACATCACCTTAACAGCACTTTTTACATTACGTATTTATAAACGTATTTCTTTTTAATGTCTGTCCTGCAGAATTGAATGCTTCATGATGTTATTTGCATGGTCAGAATGCAATATTTGAACATGAACCACAACTACACAGCAGAAGCAGCTGCCTAATTGGCAAAAAGATATCTTTTTATTTTCTCGTTTCGTGTTGCCAATTGTTAATGTGCCGTTAAGAAAGGAAGTTACTCCAATTAGCTCCAGTAGAAAGTTCTCCGAAAGCTTACGGTTTAAGGTCAGTTGTACTGGAGAGCTCCCAGGAGGGAATATCTTAAAACGTGTTCCCTGAGAAAGACATTGTGTGGACAAAGAAAGTATTCCTGTATTAAACAAAACTGAAAGGTAGAAGAAAACCAAGAAGCATCAACTGTGTCCATGTCCATTTTTATTTTTGCTTGAGTTTTTAGTGTTTGTATATACTGTCTTATGTTATTATAACTAATAAAATGGCTTTCTTTAGGGCAGAGGAATTGGATTCATTCCTGCACATTTGTAGAAAAACAAGACATTAACTGCAAAACATTTCACCATTAGTATGGCTGACTGGACCCAGAGTATCGCTTAAAGATTCATATATTTTAAATAACCAGGAGTCCTACTATTTGCTTCCTGCCAGCTCTCAGATAGTTGCATTATGTTGCTCACAAATGGAAATGGACAGCTCCTGCTGACTGCATTCATTTTTGACAGATGCTCTTTAGATTATTGAAGTTTTCTATGACAGGAAACATATGGGGTGGTCAGCAATCACTACCTCATTCTTGGGCCAATTTTCCATCCAAATCCAATACTCTGACAGCATGTGGATACACGCAAAAAGAGATGGATGGTTTGACGAGGCTATCCCTATGTGTCACTACTTGGCCAATTACCATGCTCTTACTGTTAAACAAAAGCAGAAGTAGGTACAGTATACTTCCATGTGCTATATAATAAGTACTTTGTATTCATTAATTGACTGCAACACCCTTGTTTATCCTTGACTGATTTGGAGTGGTGATTAGAGCGAACGATAGTAAAGGTCTGTGTGACACAGTAACCCAATAATGGATACAAACCTACTTTATCATTATTTATTATACTCTGCAAACGTGTCCTACACACACAATTCTTCCTGGTATCTGTATTTTTCCATGGCAAGTATTTATTTTTTTAATATTTGAGTGAGGTATATCACCAGGTGTTGTATATTTTTTAGAAAGGTTTGCAATTTTGACTTATTTTACCCTCCCGCTCATCTGACATTGACCTCTTTCTTCAAGGCAACTCCCTTAACAAATGACATTCTTAAATATCTCTAGAGTTGGAGGGATAGCTCCTTTCTACAGTGATACTATAAACATTACAGGGATGTCAAGACTTTAATATCATTCTTCACACGCTGATATATGAGATGCATACGATGGGCTGAACCCAAACCTCCTGTAGACACGGGATGATTGGCAAGGGCAATGAGAAAGATAACTCCCGCTCCTTATGTAAAATGACCGACCATTAATTATGCATAAACCTTGATAAGATATTTTATTTTTAGCCACTCCTTAAATCTCTAAGTACAACCTTTTACTGCACCAAGCAAACAGTGAGCCCTCCGTGATTTTCATTACACACCTAACTCTTGAGAATGTGACAACCTATAAACACCTTGCATTTGTTTGTGTTGACTTAATGTGGCTGTTATTATATTCAAACCGTCATGTGCCACCAAAAATATGTCTTATTGAATTATTCCATGGAGGCTATCTTGTTTTGAACAGTTCTTTATAAAAACATGTTTTAATGTACTCTATTTGTCACGCTATTGGTGTCTGCGTGTCCTTTTCTCAGCTTTATCACTTTACAGTTACTTGCTCATGAATCTAACATGAATCAATAGATTTTATCATGTAGTAAACAAACAGTAGAAAATAATAAAACAAATTGTTTCGCTCAAGGGTGTGTTTATGCAGGTTCAAAATATAAAGCTAGTACTATTATACAGCAACAGTGAAAGCAACATGATCACTGCTTAAATATCCAACAACATTGAAAAAAAATCAACGGCCATGTGTGAAGATGAACATTTTAGTGTGCATGGGGATACTTAACGCAGAAGGCTTGTAAAGCATTCTCCACTGTGCCTTTTTAAATCATCCATCATCCAATCATTGAAAGACATTGAACCTTTGTCTCCGCCGACCTCTTCTCGCCCACGGTTGTAAATCCGTGATGATGATGATAATGAGGGCTCGTCAGAAGTCAAGGACCCACAGATCAGATACTGACAATTAAATCAGCAATAAATTCATATTTTGTGGTAGTGTATAAGACAGGGTAAGAGAGAAACTAACACCCCATCCACTAATACACCCTTTTCCAGTCGTTGTGCCCCTTCAAATGATGCCTGTACAGTATATATTAATGCAATACTATTTAGCATTAAACACTCCAATCATCATGTAAATTGATCTGCATAAAACATTTGAAACATTATCCAATATTCCTTTGTAAAAGCTGCATTCTGATATCCAATCTCCAACGCAATGATGAAGCCAGCAACACATCCCTGGCTGGTAAAGTTGGCACGGTGGCCCAATGGTTAGCACTGTGGGCGCACGGCAAAAAGGTTCTGGGCTCGAATCCAGGTCTTTCTGTGTGGAATTTGTATGTTCCCACCCTGTTTGCGTGGGATTCCCCTGGATGCTCCGGTTTCCCCCATGATCAAAAAACATATACAGTAAGAATGCTCACAATGTAGCACCAAGATTTTTCAAAGGAAGTGGCCACTGTCACACTATTGTCTATTGCAATGGTACATGGAATGTTGTAATTTCAAACTTTGTAATCAAGTAGAAATACCACATCCAACTCCACTCCCTAAAAATTGAAGTAGCATTAGAGTAGACTCTGCACAATCTCTCCCTGTTTAATATTGGACTCCCTTCAGTGCCTCTGGAGGCCGAGCCAAGCATCCAGGAAAAGCAGTCCTTAAGTTTTCATTAGACTGAAAATCCCACTGATGATAAGTTTAGCAACTACTCATCACATCGCATCTTTGTGACATAGTTTGGTAATGGTACTGGTACTAATGGTACTATCGTTCAATGAACATTAGTGCAGACTGATAAATGGAGATTATATCAATTAATGACATTTTGCTGCCATATTAACAATTGAGGGAAAAAGTCAAGTTTAACCCAAGCAGCTTAATCGCAGAGGAAATAGAATAATCACCTGTAAAGCCATTCTGGCCCCCATATCATGTGGATCACTAATGGGAATAGACAGCCTGAATGAAGATAGATATGCCAATCAACCCAGACTCACTCTGAATGATTGATGACTGTCAAATGGGAAATCAACATGAGGATAACCAAGTCACTGCAGCGTCATACAACAAACTGTTCAACCTACACTATAGCATTGCTTTAATAATGGACATAGTTATATATACTGAATGGAGAATACACACACAAATACATATCTATGCATTGCTACTATTACTTTTAATGATTTATAATGACTACATATACAAAAACAAATAGGACACAAAAGACAATGATTTATCAGAGCCTGAATGTAAAACTGATTTATTTAAATGTTTATGCTATGATGCTTCATTTTTGGTTTTAGCCCCAGGGTTTGCAAACTAATTATCATTTGAAGCTGTATTGTGTTTGCCTTGTTTGCTAATCAGAGCTTCTATAACACTTTGATACTTTTTGGAACAGACCCACATGTGTCTCTTACACAAGTTTTGCCGGTTTGTATATCAGCACATTTCTTCTACAACTTTTGGTCTGACTTGAAAGAAAAAAAAAAACACAGACTCCATGTTTTATTGTCCATTTGTGGAAGAGATGGATTGTGATTTGTGGATATTTCTTTATCAAGATCATCTTTACATCACATAACTTTCCAGGATCTGGAAAAATGATCCGGAGATAGAATAATGACCACCTACTTTACTAAATAATGTGAAAAATGGACGGTGTACAGATGCTGTCTGAGTTATAAAATAGGTCAACGTTTGAATTTGAACAATCCCCTCCCCCTTTTTTTACACCTTAAAAGTACCATTTCCAAAAATACATATTAATGAGGCCAAAGTGGTAACATATTCTCTCATTCTACAGGTAAATGAATCCTAGCGCTTAGATTTGGTCCCTTCACTGATGCATCCTTCTCTGCGAAGGGAAAGGAAGACAACAAACTTGTGGATCAAGGCCTATTAGTTTAAAATGTCTAAATTACATGTGGTTGTTGATTGCCTTGCCTGTTGCAGAGAATGGAACGGTACACCTTTGGGTATGGCATGGTCATCTGTACAAGTAGGCCATCCAAGGATTTTTTCCATCCAAGGTTATGTGTGATAAGCCACATATGATGGATTAGAAGAACTAGTTGGAAGAACAACTCTTTTGCAATTCCTCCCATCAGTAGGCTTGTTCAGAGTCTGTATGCTGTGAGGCAGAGCTTATGGGATTACAGTCAGAGTTCAGTGGCAGCTAATCAGAAACAACCAAAAGATACTTTTAATATCCCACAGTGCTTGTTAAAACATTGTTGGGAACTGCCACTGCAAATGTGGATTAAACAGTGAGTGGGTTTTAAGTTCTGAGACAATGCCTTCAAATAGTTTTAAATCAAATACTGTATGTTGACCGTTTTTCTACAATTGTAACATTTATGTAAAAGAGCAATACATTTGATCCACAGACTTCAAATGTGACTTCCTGTGTCTCCTGACAACATCAGACAGACAAGGAAACAAGCTGTCATGCTGTTTGAAACAATATGGCCCCAGTCACTCTGTGTCCCAAAACAAAGCACCGATTTGTTTAGTTTGTAGCAAATTATAAGGGGTAAAAAGGACTTATTGTGTGCAGTGCAGCTTGTGACAGGCTGATAATTGTAGGCTGTTGGCCAGTGAGAGACAAACGTATTTCAATGGTGAACAAAATGAATGCAAAGCAAACAATTCTAAGCAAAACGGTTTAATATATTTTGTATTTCTTCTAGCGCAATCACCTTAAGTTGCACCAAAAAAACGTAATTGTCTATTTAATTAAGTGTGTTCAAAACACAAAGCATTTATTTCTTTTCATTTTCAACATGAACTACAGCACTGATTTTGAACAGCTGACGCTGTATACAATGCCGAGTTGGGCAGTTGTTGAACTAAACAATGGGTTATATCTTCCACCCGGCGCAAACCAGACGCAAGTGTCTTTGGTATTTTAAGACCGTCCAGCGCCCACATCTTTGAAATAACAAATGCACCTACGCCCATCTTTGCGCCCATGGGCGTGCTGGTCTTACAGGGATGCGTGTAGAGGTGAATTCTTGGCGTATTGCTATCTTGACGCAGCTGGAATTGACCAAACAAAAACCTGGTCTAAAGTCAATAGCGCATTGTTATTTTAATAATGCATTAAGAAAATGTGCCTAGGCTAATGCACAGTGTGCCCAATATGCTTGTTACACACACACACACACACACACACACACACATTACAAATAAAAATATGAAGGTGCAAATCTGCCAGTGCAAGAGCAATGCACCACGGTACAAACGCACCTGGCTTTTAAAGGGAATGAGAGATGACACTGGTTGGTTGATTGCATATTACACCCAAAACACACCTATGAATTAATGAAGACACTAAGTGCAACCCTTTTGAACCATGCATGTGGCACATGGACCCTTTTTCGCCGCAAAATACCAAAAGTGGATTTGGACACACCCTAAACACACCTACGCCATGCGCTTCACGCCGTGCGTTTGGATCGTTAAAATAGGGCCCATAGTTTTAAATAAAAAACAGTTTTGTGTCAGTGAGACCACATGACTAGCAACAATTTTACATTCCCACTCAGAAATGAGATTAGAAAGACAGAGCTTGAAGGATAAGTCGTATCGACAGAACATTGGATGACAGCTAAGACTGTCATGGGATTGATTCTCTTTACAAACCACCACGGTTAATGCCAAAATATATTCATATCTCAGTTATAAAAAAACTGTACTGTTTGAATACATTAATGGCTGTCACAGCTTATTCTTATAGTATATATTGACTAATTGTCTATTTGTATTCCATTGTTGTCCTTAAGAGGCTGACTTTGCAGGAATATTGGTCTGCATCAGAACATGTGGGCAAAGTGTGAGCAAGCGGGAGGATGTTGGATGGAGCGCAGAGTGGAAGAATGGAAATTTAACTCGCATGCATTCAGCAGACAAGGGAAGGGAAGTTTGGGGTCCCCTACTGGAGCTGCTGCCCCCGTGACCCGATACGGGATAAGCGGATGAAGATGGATGGATGGATTCAGCAGACACACATTTGTTATTGAAACAGACAGTTGGGCTACTGAACGCTGTTTATTAACAGCAAATCTCTTGAAAGAATGAAAAAAAAAAAAGATTAAAAAAAGCAAACAGCGGTAATAAGCTTTATGCAGTACCCGCTACAGGCCAACTGACAACCATTTTTGATAGTGGATTCATTGGTAAAGTCATTACATATAAGCAAAAATGCCCACACAAGACTATCACAGGTTTCTTACATGTGACTATTCGCCGCACCGTGGCCGGACAAAATTAAATATCGCCTTATCTTTTCATATTTCATGAAACATACAAATTCATTTGTCAATTAATTCAAAGATTAATCAATAATGACACAAACCCTTAGCTGGATCCCTCAAGGACACTTATTTTTGCAGTTGTTATTGAGGAATGTAATGGACCATGGTGCACTGCATGCAAGATACTTTCCTTAAAATCGTTTTAATTCCAACCAAATACTATAAAAACTCGCTTTTCACTAGCCACTATTGGCTGGAAATAAAGCCTGTGTATTCATAGGCCTCAATAGAGTTTCTTCTGACTTTTTGATCAGGTGTTAATGTAATAATGTTTTTTTGATGGCGTATTATGTGACATGATGATGAAGGTTCACAGTTGAATTGATTATATTATGAAAGACATGATTTCTCAGGGGCAGATTAGCTTGTGTAGTCCAATTGTTGATGTATGCATCAGTATATTGTATATACATATGGAAGGCCTGGTTCTGCTCCCTTATTAATCATTGTACTTAAATATAAAAAAATAAACGAGGGGAATGCTGGCAGGTCATTTGACAGTCACAGGAATTGCCTTTGCTCTCTTTCCCAAAAAGTCCACACTTAATTATTCAAGAGTTCTCTTTACTTCAAGTCTGCATGATGCGGAGCCCAGTCAAAGAACAAAATAATTGGTGCTCTGGAAATACTAATTTGTGCTTTTGCATTAGTAATTTGTGCTCTCGATTTCATAATTTGTGCTCTCAATTTAAAAAGACTATTGTTTTTGGCGTGAAACAGCCGCTTTCAAGCTCTGTCTCTCGCTCTTTCACCGTCCAAACAAAGCCACAATACCTCCCCTTAATGAAAAAATATGCTGCCTGCGCACAAAAGGCCTTAGTTGACAGAGGCGCACATACATGTAGACCTCTTTACATTACAAAGCACCTTCAAGTTGCTTGTAAATAAACTCTTAATACACACATCGAATAAGTGGACCAGGCTCCAGCTCTGTGGCTGCTGATGGGCTCGAGTACCACAACATTTCGCCCTGCACTGTGAATTGCAAATAATAGCTTAGAAATGACAATATATTAGATCTGATGATGTTGTAGCCAGATATGACATCAGATATCTGACTGTCCCTTCCAAATTAAAAGCAATTACATGACGCAGAGTTGCATGGCACCCTGCTGGAGACAGCTGCTCCAAAAGAGCATACAGATACATATAAAAACACAAGGTGTTGCAATATATTGAAGCTCAGTGTTTACTGATGTGAAGAAAACAGAAAGAAAGCTGTGTAACACAAGCACACCTACTCTATTGGACAATAAACCCATGCAGCTCTGCTGGCTTTTACATGCACTTGTACAGTTGTTAGCACTGTAAAAGCATGAGCAAAATAGGCGCAGACACCATGCAAGTGTTTTCAAGATGTCTAAATGACCCTTATAAACACATTGTGTTATGCCTGTATCGCACAGCTAGGCTTCATTTAAGTGTATGGCTGCAGTGATAATGTCTTTCAGGGCTCGACAGTAACGGTTGCTTGAGTATATTGGCAACCATTTCATGGACTCTGGTTGCTCCCTTTGGCAACCACCTGCTCACTAGTTTGTGTATATATATATATATATATATATATATAAACAAATCGAAACTTAAAAAAAAACTAGACAATCTCATTTCAAAAGAAGTCCATATTTAACTGGTTGCCACCGTGAAGTTAAAATAATTTTTCATGCTCATGAGCACATCTATGGTGAACACAAATTTACCATAGATTCTTTTTGGGTGAAACTCAGTTTTACAAATCTAATCGATAAGTCGACACAATCACGAGTGTTAGTCGACTTAGACTTTCTTTAGTCGAGGACAGCCTTACAAGGAACTAATTTAAAAAAAACGTATTACACTAGGGACAACAATATATTAAAATATTTAATGCTGTTTTATGTCATTGTGGTTTTATTAACTTGCGGTTGATCACAAATTAATCACATTTTTTGTATCTGTTCTAAATGTACTTTAAAAAGGGATATTTTTTAAAATGTTTAATGCTTAAGTGATATTGAGACTGAAAGTTCTCCGGTGGTAACTCAATTCACATCGGCAGTGCAGCTTTTGAGACAACCCTCTGGAAGGGGTTTTGAAACTGAACTTGCCATTCAAAAGACCTTTTCTTTATTCATTTCTGTTGTTTTGGGCCTTGAGCCGTGTTTTATGATCAATGATTTAATTAAAAATGTAAGTACTAAAGCCTGTTACTTAGAACGGAAAGTCTCTCTTTAGATTAACCCTCATGTTGTCCTGGGGTCAAATTTGACCTGTTTCCAAGTTTAATTTATATCAGAAATATGGCAGGTTGAAAATGTTGAACAAGGTGACAAAACATTGGGGGAAAAAAAACATAAAAAATATTGGAAAAAAGTGACAAAAACTATGAAGAAAAACACTGGAAGATAGCGTCAAAAACTTTGGAAAAACTAGCTAAAATGTCAAAAAAGTGACAAAACTTCAACAAAAGGGAAAAAGACATTGGAGGGAAAAAACGATAAAAACAAAAAAGTGTTTTTTTCTTGAAATGCAACTAAACATTTAGATAGGGACAACAAACCAGTTTTTTCATGTTGAGGGAAAGCCAACACAAGGGTTAAGTGTGCATCTATTAAAATATGCCTGTTTTCACCTCTGAAGCCGAACAGGGTACGGCCATGTATCTTCAGATTGTGCAACAGATCCATGGCGGTCCCTGTCTTCCTCTTGGTTTGCTCGGTGTTAGGTGACGACTAGTCTATATCGACAATGTTTTATTTCCGGGATCTTTCAGCTGCCTGCTGGATATTTCGGCGTATGTCCCTCATTTCGGCCCAGATGTCCATCACCTTCCTTTTTCTTTGTGTTGTTGTTCTAAACTCCGGTTGATTCATGAGGACTCTGGTAAACTGCTTCTCAGATCTCTGCAGGGTAAATCCAAACAGTTAGCTAGACTATCTGTCCAATCAGAGTTTTCTGTTGCACAACTAAAACAAGTTCCTTCCCTTTCCTGTACTCATAAAACAAGGCACTGAAAAGTTTAAGTACACCAGGAGTTTATTTAAGTAGCACTTTCCTGATTGCCACTCCTCTCTGCTGCTAGCTTTGCTAGGTAGCTCTAGCTCTGTGCGGGATCTCGAGGGAACACGACATCTATTGCCGGAAGAGACTACAGGTAATGAAGGAGCAAGAAGCGAGAGAACAGGAGAAGAAATCAACAAAATGGCAGAGTTTGAGGTCAACATTGAACGTGACAATGAGTGTCTCAATTACGAAGGTCACCAGTACATATTCAAGCCTGAATACATGGACGAGGATCTACAACTAATGGAGGAGAATCAGAGAGCTAGCTAGCTAGCACTTCTACCTAGCAGAGCTAGCAGCAGAGAGGAGTAGCAATCAGGCAAGTGCTATTTAAATAAACTCCTAGTGTACTTACAAACTTTCCAATGCCTTGTTTTATGAGTACAGAACCTATTTGTACTACTGTACAGGAGTTTGGTACCATTCCGGGCCCTAAGAGTGGTAATTTACGAGATACAGTTGGTTCCATTAGCGCCTGTACTAAGCCATCCAGCTAATAGCACTAACTAGCCCAATGTTAGACCAAGGGAAAAAAGCTTTTAGGGGGTAGTTTGGCTCGAGGTGATTGTGCATAGGACCCTAGGGTAAAATTATTTTCGAACCATCACTATAAGATTGCATCCGCAATGGGTACTAACCAACCAGAGAGGCCGACGGGTGACCCGTGATTGTCTGCATCCCTGAAGGTCCCAGGTTTAGCACTTTGGACAGTAAATATAATCTTCCCCTAAAACAGAAGGCTTCTAACCGCTAACCTATAGATAGTCTTTAACCTTCATTACAACTGAGCATTACTTAACATCAGCAACATTT
Organism: Etheostoma perlongum; assembly: GCA_026937815.1. Taxonomy (NCBI): domain Eukaryota; kingdom Metazoa; phylum Chordata; class Actinopteri; order Perciformes; family Percidae; genus Etheostoma; species Etheostoma perlongum. The sequence continues at coordinate 22,493,453 of CM049392.1, read as the reverse complement.
TCAGTTCATTTCCAAATGCCTGCAGGTGACCTGATCTGTCTGATGTATAAAAAGTAGAGAACATTTTGTATCATCAGATTGTGACCAACCCTTTCGCCTGAATTTGATATTAATTGGAAAAAAAATAATTAAGTTAATGCCCATTCCCAATTTAGAGTCACTCATATAGTTCTGTTGCTGTGTTATGGCCACATATATTTAATAATTACCACAAATAAACTGTGACATACCAACTGAAATGTAAAATTAACTAATCTAACACATTACAGACATTGTAGAGCAAAATGAAAGTTGCTACACTCAACATATATGAAATCCTGAGGCTCAGATGTCATGTGTGCCGGCAGCCTAGTTAACAATACAGCTAATTATTAAATCATAGCACAGATTATTGATTCGGGAGCACAAATTTGTTAAATGGCTTAGTTTCTTCTCCATGACACATTTCCGGCTCCGTAGCATGAAGCTCATTACAAAATAATTGAAACAGGAAGAGAGATTTACTACACACTAGGGACATGACAATGAGTGGTTCTCAATACTGAAACAAGGTTGTCCCTTGATCATGCTGACCTGTTATTTTTAATTAATTTTTGCCCATGCACAATTTATTAATTCCTTAACTCAGCTTAAGGATTAATTAGTTTAGAAATAGAGCATTAAAAAAAGAGCTTAAATGCATGTATAGTAAAGTCCATTTAAAAAGTATTTCAAGAATTCTAAAAGAGTAAAAATGATTGCAAAACAGATGGCCATTTCATAATCCTTGAGTGGGCTCTCCTTTGTTCTGTGCTTTGTATTCTGTATAGAACCTGGCTGTTACAGGGATGCTGATGTTTTCACTCAGTACAACAGATGTTAAGTTTAAGTTGTTTGACACCGGAATGATCACTCGTGTGTTATGTAAATTAGTCACGGCAAATACAAAAAAAAATTGTATGAATCAGCCACTATATTTAATTGAAATATGTTTTGCTGAACTTATTTTAAATTGTAGTAGGCATTCATAACATCTTAAAACTGCTAAATAGTAAAAAAATAAATAAATAAATAAATAAATAAATAGGTGCATATAATTAGAGTTGGTGGTTTTTAAGAGATGGACATGTGTGTCTATTATACATGTTGGACAATTTTCTTTTGGAAAAGTGTGTTATGTCATTTTAAACTGTATGTATGTCTAATGTATTTTATTTACTAGCCCTCCTTCCATAGAGTCCATGGAGTAACCAAATGAAGTAATACTTTTGCTTTATAGTAAATAGCAATAGTGGATATACAAAAGAAAGGTTTCATTTTTAGAAAAAGCAACAACTTTATTGTTTGAAATGTATACATTAATAGTAATTGGTACTAATATGTCTAAGCACTGGCCGCTTGGGCCACCCAACCCTAAAATTAGGTGGCCAAAGTAAATTCTTTGGTGGCCCAAATATAAAATCTTTTTTGCCCCCTTTCCCTTTCATGCCGCTGGCTCTGAACACTGGATATAGCTACAAAAAAGCTGTTGACTAAGCCCAGGTACCAGTGACTGTACAGAGCTAACAGAAGGGCTATTGAACTATATTGTTCAGGAGGACACAATCTAACAAGGCTGATCTGTGAAGTTTTGAAAGAATGAAGAATGCAGACATCATCGACGTGGTCCAATGACGTAATTTAGGTGCATATCAAGTAGCCATGTCGCTGGTAAAGAGAGGGGCTGGTTTGTCTACGGTAAGCTACTTTAGCTTGTTTTCTAAAAATGAGCTATTTGAAGAGTAACACGCTGTAGTTGTATAAAACTCTGGACAACAGACTGCATGCAGACGTTAATGTAACCTTGTGTAACTTGTCCACACTTTATCAATGTGGTAGGTTAAATTGTCAGATGTGACTCACAGCAATTACTTTGTCTTTTTTCAAGTAAGAGGTGAAGTTCTTTTAAGTTGACTTCCAAGTTAAATACAGCACGGATAACATATTGGCACGGTTAGTGGCACAGCTCTGGCGCAACAGGGAATGTACTTTCTTGTACTCACCCTTATACTCACCCTTTTTCAGTATTTTCATTTAATAACCTTAGAGTGCAACTCCTGTGTGATCTTTTTGCCAGTCTTGATTTTGTGTATTAATGCTTTTGCTTGCCAAACCTGATCTTTGCCGATTGTATAAAATATGGCAACACAGATGCAACAATGTCAGATAACAGCCAAGCCAGAATTCCACATTTTCATCACCACTTCAGGGCTATTCAGAGCATTTGAAAATGTATTTATCAGCCTTAGCACTGCCTGTTCACACATAACTCAAAGTGTGTAAATGTCAATCTGACCCTTTTTCCTACAGAGCTGGAGGCTGCCCTGACTACTGTGAAGCTACCTGTCCTGTGGCTTTTATGAATTGGATCTGCAAGTTCAGCACATTTTCCTTCACTAACCAATGCAGCAATTTTCGGTAGGTTGTGCACCTTGCTTTGGTTCTACTATGAATGTCAGTGGTCTTTTCTTCAGACCCATGCTGCTCCTTGAAATCAAATCACAAATGTATGAATCTCATACAGCCAACATATGGAATTCAATGTGAATAATGCAATTTTACCAAGTCTGTTGGTGTTAAGTAGGATGTATCATAATACTGCCTTTGTTGCCCTTGTGTCTTTCCCAACATAGTAGAGGAAGTGCAGTTTGACTTTGTACTTTTTAACTGAATATGGTATGTACTTTCAGCTTGCACTTTGGAAGAGGCTGCAAAAGACATTGTTGATGTGACTGTCCAACTAGAAGAGCATGATATTCTCCACAAGCCAATGCCTTTGCTACGTTGATAGGTCTTTTGCAACAATTTATTTTGCAGACTGCTCCAACATGCCAGCTGAAAGTACATAACATTTTCAGTTATTAAGTATAAGTTCAAAATACTCCTCTATGTTGGGAAAGAACCTTCATTCCTATGTTATCCTTGTTAACAATGGCTTCCGATCAAATTCAGCATCCAATTTAAAGTTGTCAGTTCACAGTTTTAGTGGAGGAGAGGGTGGGGGTAGTGGCCTTGACCAACTGGCACTTTGCTCGTTTGAAAGCCATGATGTCTCTCTCTCATGGGTGGGCCAAATTCTCTGGGCGAGCAAAGCAGAGAAAGGGAAAGTAACCTTGCTCCTTATGACCTCATAAGGGGCAAGATTCCAGATTGGCCCATCGGCTTCCATTTTTCTCAAAAGGCAGAGCAGGCTACCCAGGGCTCGGTTTACACCTATTGCACCAATACATTATCTGCAAAGATTCCTATTTAGCAGCTGCAGAACCACCATTAGTCTGTGAATGATGTGGAAGATGATTATAATTAATGTTGCCCTGAGCAACTGCTCTGCTCTATTTTACATATATTTATATGCATTTAAATCAATGGTACACCTGTTAGAAGAATGCATCCTTATTTCAAGCCAATATACTGATTCCTTGACTTTCATTTGTTAGATAAACAAGGATCACTACAGATTTGTCTGTTTCAGTGTAGGGTCACATTAAAATAGTTTGTAACCAGGGGCACCCAAATAGTTCAGTTGGTAGAGGGGCGCCCATATATAGAGGTTAACTCTTCAACGCAACAGGCCTGGGTTTTGACCTCTGCTGCATGTCACCCCCCACCCTTTCATGTCATACCTGTCCTGTCACGTGAAAGGCCTAAAATTCCCCACAAAAAATAATCTTAAAAATAGTTTGTCACCTAACAGATTTTTCCCCAAAAAAACCTTGATTTTCTTAATAAAACTAAACATGACAGTGACTCTTAGTGTGATGGTGATACTTTGTACAACATTTTTACCTGATCACTGTTCCTAATCATAGCATTGTTGTGAATGGGTACCACGGATACGGATACCAATTAAGTAACCTGAACCTGAATATGAATGTACTCATTGCATAACTGATCTATGACTTACAGCAACCTGATGCTGAAATACTAACATCAAAGCTGCCATCTTACACTTCAGTGTAATTTCTCTGCTGTCTAATGATATATTTTCCTATTTTGTCAGCAATGGGTCTTTTTCACTTTCCCACTAGAAAACAAACAACAAAAATGTCAGTTCTTTCTTGATGTCCGTTATTTTTCTCTCGTTTTTAATCATCGAGTTCTCAAGGGCTTTTCTTGAACTCCAAAATATAATGAAATGAATACATTTTCAAAAAATAACTTTCCCAGACTGTGCATCATTATGATGAATTGTGCTAACACACCAGGCACATCGCCACCAAATTGCCCTTGAGAATGAGATGTTCTCTAATATATCCCAAAAAAACAGAAAGTCATGTAACACAGGCTAAAACCACTTGCCTCAAGAGTATCTACCCTAGGAATACTCCTGAGCCAGGAAAGCATCTGGTAGACGAGTTAAATCCATCCAGCAGCCACTGTCAGTGCCGGTCCCAGGTGGGCCACGTAGAAGCCAGTGAGAGACATCCACACCTTGAAAACACCTGGGTTCTTCCTGTCATTTCACTCACAAAAATCTGGATTACACTCATCTGTGTTGTCTCCTAATATGCTGAAAAGTTATGAGTACCAGCATGCTTTAATATTGTATTTGAATTGCAAAACATGTACATTTATTTGTTTCCACTGAGCCTATGAGTTATAAAAGCATATGAGTCAACGCTATTGTTTTTACCTTGTCATACTTTCACATTCACATCCTAATTAAGATGTGTCTTTCATGACAAAGAGACCACCGTTACAAAACACAACCAGGAAACATCGTCATTGCACCACATTGACTACTGTTGTCATAATGTCTTGTCCATTTTGTCATCAGAGGAAACAGTACTTTATTTACCTGTAATATTGAAAGGTATGCATTTGAAATACAGCCTTGAATCTTGTTGAAAATAGTCAAACCAAATGATCCAGACAGATTTCTTTTTTTTTTGTGTGTGTGGCATTTGTTTAAATCCTTATAAGCAATGGCCATAAATCTAAAAGCAGTGAAGCATAGTGAATATATTTTTACACCTGAGCAGTCACTATAATGATATTTTTTTCTTCTTTTGCTAGATAACAGGCAGCAACCACAAGTAACAATACACCATACCAGAGATCCAAAGTCGTCTCCAACGTTGTTAGAGAAGCCCACTATTTGAGAACAGTGCTGTTCGATACACCATGATTTGATTTCTCTGAGTATGGCAAGTTTCAAAGAGAAATACTGAGACAGAAAAGAATGTTGGCAGCCTGAAGCAGAGAAATGTGAAACCTCCACCTTAATGGAGGAGAAAAGATCGACAGTTACTGTGTCACCACTTGTCAGAATAGAGGAGTGGAAGTATACTGTGGAGCTTGAGTTGTTCTGAAAGTAGTTTTACATGGTACCCTCTGCTAGCTGTCGGAGGAATGCTTGGGGGGGTGGGAGTTCAATAAAAAGATGTAGACTGTTGGCCTCAGCAACTGATAAAGTGAGAGAAACTGAGTTGCGATGGTGTGTCAGACTAAAATTAATTATTTCTCAGCCAGGATTTATTTCCTGTAGGTGAGAATGGACCACATTTTGAGTCTTTTATTCACTCAAAACTGATATTTTGTCACAAGCATACAGGATCCAAACTTCTTTTAGGTATTTAGTGACCCAACTGTAACTACAACTTTGTATGTCTTTTTATCGCCAAAGGTTATTTTTTTTATTATTATTATTGTTATCTTTATACTGTCTTTTTCTGTACTGTATTCTTCTTGCTAAAAACTGATGCTGGAAATTTCAATTTCCTTGCGGAGTCATCCCAAAAGGATTAATAAATACCAGTCTAAGTCTACAATATCTGAAGAGGTTAACTAAGCTATCTCATTTCAAACTCGGACTGCAGTGGGGACAAGCCGTTTGACTTTCTCCTAGAGTTTATTGAAAAGTTCACTTCAAACGTCTTATTAGTGAGACAATAACAGAGCTGTAATAAATAAATTTATATCAACATCATGTGGTGGCAAGTCCTGTTTATATAGACACTTTTAGGCAACACTTTTCTTTCTGTAGCTTTATTCAATCATCTACAGATGGATTAGTAGCAACACAAGTATTCATCAAGGAAACGTATGCCTAAATGACTGAAGATAGCTGTGAGAGTTATTTACGCAACTTCACAGGGTCAATTATTATCATATCACAGGAGCAATTTGATTAACATAGATGATTTGTCTGTTACAGTATGTTACACATTCAGCACCTGAGTCACTGAGTCCAGGGGTTACATGGCTAATAAGAAATGCTTAATACATCATTGTGTCTCGGACTGCCATTACACTCATCACTCATTTGTATGTGGACCTACATAATTATCACTCGGCTGTGCAGTTCCTGTCAGCTCTACAGAGCTTTAAAGTGTTTATAAGCTCATTGCTTTGGTCTCCCACAACTAAACTGGTTTGGTTCACTTTCACTGCTCTCGTTTGAACATCTGTATGCCTCCTGCCCAGCACCCTAGGGCAACTGATGAAAATAGTAATATTAATGAAACCTTTTATTTGGAGGCACTTTTCAAAACACCCAAGGTTACCGTCCATTAGATAAAAACATAAAAAAAAACAGCAAAACAGGCAATGACAAAGAGACACCACATAATGTGAAAAATGTGACAGTAGTTTAAAAAATAAGAATTAAGAAAATGCGTTGGGGGAAATCAATGCATTCCATAAATTATAAGTTATTTGGCTTTTTAAATTTAAAAAATAAATACATTTGGGCTTATTATTAAATTATATGTTGTTTGGCTTATATGTTCAACATATGTTATAAGTTATAGGCTTATATGTAAGCCAGTTTAAACAGGTGGGTTTTGAGGTGGGATTTGAATGATGTTATGGTGTTAGACTGACAGATGTAGCACATTAAGCAGTGGGAGACCAAAAGCTGAGCTAAACGGAAGGTTGATGTTGAAAATCACCAGTTGGCCAGCAAGATGACTCCAAATTAAATATAGATCCATATCTGCTGCATGTGTAAAAAGGTAACTCTCTCAAACCCCATACACACTTAAAATGTTATAATTTCTCCGCTGCGTGTTGTGTTTGCACCTTGTTTCTACTTCCCCTATTTTTAGTATTAATTGAGATAAACATTTGGTACATCTCACAATGGTACATTCATAACTGGCTGATTTCACTACAAACATTGACCTCTTTCATAAATTAAGTCAACTCCAGATTTGATGGAACTCCTGCATTCATTTTCACTTGTAAGTGTTGGTAAACCACACAGCAACAATCTGCTATGCTATAGTATCTTTTGACAGACATCACTTGCACACCAGCCTATTTCTAATATACTTCTATGATGGCAGCAAATGTGGTTGCAAGCAGATGTGTGTGCAATGCCTCAATAAAATTGAAGGAACAATTTCACAGCATGACAATCTGTTTAGAATTCGACCATTTGTTACTAGGCTTCCTTTTTGCCTTATGTGCAGCTATTTGGCTTGACTGTGTACAAGTCCTACTGCATGTATACATGCTGAATGATGGTGTTGTTCTCCTGTCACATCCCGAGAGAAAATGTTGAACAAAAAGGGTAACTTTGCCGGGGTTTTTTTCCTTCTAGAGAATGAAAGGTGTCCCGTAAGTGTAAAGTCATAATAGCGAAAAGACATTGTCCCGGTATTTTACAATATATTCATTAATTGTAGTGTCTACTGTCCTTTTATGGGAACAATACAGTTCTGATGAGGTAATGGTGGCTTCTAAATAGACTTAAATGTTTAAACTTAAATGTTTTGGCTTTTAATGAATCAAGGGTTTGAATTAAAAGATGTAACTGGCCGCTTACAGCATCACATTGTGGGGATGATAAAATGTGTTTCTTTTAATCTTGCTCTATCTGGCAGAAGGCAAGGTTGCCATGGAAGGAAAGTGGATCTTTTGAGAGGTTGGACTTACGGTTATCATCATTGAATTGCCTGGAGCTATAACAGTTCTGCCCTTAAGTAATGTTAGGTTATCATGCTTTATTATTCTGTTAAAAATCATATATTCTTCAGGCAAAATCTGCATTCTACAAATCTGTAGAATATGTTGTAAAAGTTAGTAAATTAGGACTGACACATGACTATTTTTATAGTCCAAATAGGTTTTCCACCTACATATGTCATGAAAGGTTAAGACACAAAAATAAATCTACATGTAAACATTTCACAGACAAATCCACCTACACACTATTTTTTTTCTTTTCTTTTAAAGCCAGACGGTGAAACAGGATATGCTATTGCATGTCTTTGTTTTCCACCAAATACCATAGGAATAGGCCTCAGAATCCATAATCATTTCATTTCATGTACTTTACCCTCTCCAAATTGTGCCATGGCAACACGGTTCCCATGTAATCCTCAAGGGAAATCATGGAGCATAGAAAAATACATAACACAGGTAGGTAACAGGTTGGATACTCTACAATGTTGTACCAGGGGTTCTTGTCATGTTATTTTGGATGTACTGTATAGTAACTGAACACATTAGCCCCTCATATCCCCATGTGCACATGGTGATTATGGTTCATCAGCAAATTGGATGAGGAGAATGACAGAATTAGAAAATTAATAACCTGTAGAGGGAGAAATGTCTGTCGCATGTCAGCGTCAAAGCCTTACATATTAGACTCTTTTAGAGACTCGTGGGTAAACAAAAGGAACCAACCACATGTATGATGTCAAACCCAAAGAGTGAGGCACACTGACTTCTGTAAAAGAAATAATTGTTTGCTAAAAAAAAAGATGAATGGTTGTATTTATAATAGCCTCCCACCACATTTGCCGCATGCAGCCTGTCCATGCACACAGTTTTCCACAAAAAGAAGTTATGTAACGCACAATCCACTTGATGACTAATAACAAATAAAATCAAATGTGGGTCACCATATGCAGAAAGGAAAGAAAGGGAAGAACACCAGTGTGCTCCATATTAAGTATTCATACATGGACAAGCTAGAGCATGAAGCAAACACACACATGGGTAGTCACAATGTTAGATAAGGATATTTTCATTATTATTCAAGCCTGGAGTAATAGTTTTGTGGATTTAGTTACGATAAAGATGAACTGAAGTAAACTTTGTAAGCCGAGCGAATTTGACACAACAGCTCTGTTTATCCATACTGTACATATGTTGACTTTAAAAGGTCCGACCTCAGGCCTGCAGAAAAGCACAAAGATCCCAAAGCACCTGGGGTAAGAACACACATATCCCAGAGTCCCTGAGTATAAGTCCAGAATGACAAAATGTCCCTTTGGACACTTTCCAAAAGGAGCAGGCTGCCATTCACTTGCATGGACAATACAAATCCCTACATGTGGACAGATTTTAACTTTTTTATTTAATATCAGCCTCGTCTCATCTTTTACAAGACAACCTGGCAATGAAAAGTAAAATAAAAAAGGATGACGAGAAGTCTTGCAACCGAACTGTCACAGAAGAATGTTAGTATTGATTCTGCAAAACCCCACATTATGTTAAATGACAAGTATTTAGAATTGTCTACAATATTTGTTATACTGTCCTTGCAATGAGTTGCTTCTTCAAACCTGGACAGTTAGCTAACAGAGTAAGGCATAACTTGTATTGGCGTTTGACGAAGAAACTTTATTTCCTTATTGTTTTATACTGTAAAACTGTAACAAAGAGCCATAACTCAGTCATAACTAAAAGCCATGCTACATATCAATTTAGTGATTTGACATTAGAAAATGCCAATAAATCAAAGATATGCCAAGTACAAATACTTATAAATATATATAAATATACATTTTTTAGAAATATATACAGTACTTATGGACAAATCGTGTCCAAGGCAACAACGAAGGAAGAAAAACTGCAGTAACGGAAAACAGCACTAGCACAATCAATTTATCCTAGAAATCTAGACGCACCTTTGCGGCAGCAAATGTAATCTGCAGCCAGGGTCATCTAGCAACTCTCTGTTGGCTGGAGCTGGAATAACCAAACTCTAGTCAGGCCAATCACATTGTGTATAGAGTCAGTGGGCGGGCTTGTCGGCAGTGTTGCAACAATTCTGCATGATTTAGCTGCTACGCGTAAACAAAGAAGATGGCTGCCGCTACTGGCGCACTGCCTACGTCACCTTCTTGGTTGCTCTGGTTGGTTGTAGCGCTGTCCTATTGCATGCAGAGGGAATTTGAAAGACAACCGTTTATCCCGCCCCTCGGATTGAGCCCTGCCAATGGTGTGTTCCGAGACCCAACATCTTGATTTGGGTCTGGCTGCAATCAGTTAACTTCCCATGGAAATGTACAACTGAAAGTGAAAATTGAACTAAAGCTACTGCTGCTGGTTAAAGGAGGGGCACTGCTGCACACACTTATGTTAAAAAAAAAACCAAACTCTTTCTTAATTTACTTCAGAGAGGTCAGAACAACTGTGTCTCCAGTTTTTGAAAGACCATGGCAAAGATTATTCTAAGTAAACTATGGGTAAGGTATGGTTATAGATAGGCAACAAAAACAACCGGTAAAGGTTGGAGAAAGATTTGTTTACGGTTAACCGCAAACACAATCTTTGACACAAATTCTACTCTCCTGCATGAGTCTGATGTATTACACGCGAATCAACCATCCCACTCCACACACTTGCTCTTTGCCTTGCTACATGAAACACACTACTCTCTGCGCTGGCAATAACAGTTGGCTGTGGACATAAATCACCAGCTGCAGATATGAATGTAATTTGTACATAACATGTTTTCTAAAACTATTGATAAGATAGTAAGCTTAGAAAGTATAACACAATGTATAGAGGACAAATGCAAAGCATACAATGTTAAATTGTTGATAAAAGCTATTGATTTTATCCATCCATCCATCCACTTTTCAGTGCTTATCCAGGAATGTGTTGTGCTTTCTCCCTAGGTAGATCCTGTAGCCCTTCTTAAAGATCCTGGTGTATCCGTGGCCTAGATGGGATATAAAACATAATCCATCCAGTGCTATGGGCTTTTAACAGCCTCTCTTTCCATTTGGACACTCAGGATACCTCCCAGTGGAGGATGGATACCTGAGAACCATCTCAACTGGCTCCTTTAGAGCGAAGGTGTAGCACTGAGCCTCTTGCAGATCTTGTTCAAAGATTGCAACAAATAATTGTGTAAAATTGTTCAACTAGTTCCCCATGAATCCCCATTTATAACATACCAAAGGAAACTTGTTTATCTTTTCTTTTTGTTCAGTTGAACAAGCTATCTGCAATCAGTGTGTATGTGAATGAAGGAGATTGTATATATAATGTTAAAATGTACTCTATTGCAGCACGTTATTCTTGGTCAGCATGGGTTAGAGAGGAAGGCATCCATTGTAAAACCTCCAGGAACATAAAAGTGTCAGTTTGTAATAGAGACTCAAATGCACCATGTACATATGTTCAGATAACACACAGTAATGTAAGTCATCCTTTCTACCGCCAACTGGTTGGTGATCAAAAACCTTTAAGGGCACTTGGGGCTCTCCACTGGCCTGGTTAAGGCTGCAATTCTTTCTGAGTATACCCCTAAGGCCTGCAACAATTTGCAGTCTACAACAATTTGCAGCTTGTATATTATTTGGAGGTCTGTCTTTCTGGTATGTGAACCTGTAACTGACAATATAACCTGACAGTGATGCAGTGGGAAGAAAATAATATTGATTTTTGAAGTTGTTCTTTTCCCACTTGTTCAGACCACTTTCCAGTTACATAATGTGTTTTCAAACATGGGCTGAATTAAGATACAGTAAAATATGCCTATGATTTACTCATGATGAGAATAAAGTATGCCTGCCACAATTACTTGAGCTAACCGTGATCATTTTGCATTATTGTTTCCACAATCAACAGAATTGAAAGACAATGTTACCAATGTGGCAACAACTATGAAGTGAAGTAGGTGCAATGCAATTTCTATCAGCTGTGTAAATAAGCTGTCTATCTGAGCAACGTTCCAATGTCATGGCAAAAAAAAAAAAACATTGAAAAGAGCGCTTGGCTGCTAGATTGTACTGCTGTCTGATCTGATGGCAGAGAGGTCTCAATATTGGATCTCATAGTTTAGCCCTTAGTATAGCCCTTGCCCTAGCACTGCAGTTGGCAGTTCTGGGGAAAGCTGGAGGGGTCACTTCCACCCAGCTTTCTTAATTATATTATTCACGTCAAAATGTGTTGATGGAAACAGGGTGTTATAAGAGTTGAAAGATTTGCATTGCATAAGCCATGAAGTCTTTAAGTCTATTAAGTCAGCCTACACAACTGTTTCAGAACAAGCTATTTAAAATAAAGTAAAAATTATTAGCAGAGGGAAAAGTGAAAACATTTCGAAGATTAATTGACACACCTTTGCCATTACGATGACCATTAAAATTAACAACATATAGATTTAGGCCTAGTTTCAAAGCCAAATGGAACAGCACCAATGTGTGGCATAACATGAACAGAAAAATGCAATAAATATATTATGTGTATTCTGTTACTATTTCTATAACAATTAATTGCCAGCTTAAATTTCATAATTGTAATGCCTTACTTAGAACATTCTATTTACTTGTCATTTGTCAGATTGAGTTTTGGATGCGGCTATGTTGTCCTGATCAGAAAAATAACCCTGTCTGTGTGCAGATTTCAGTAGGAACAGGGGAGCAAACAAGACGTCCGTGAAACATAATTATCACAATTGAGACAATTTTACTTGCAGTGTTAATGGAACCTGAGTTTCTTTAGGCTCAGGACTGATGCACAGCTCACAGCTCAGAGTGCGGTCAAGAGGTGTGGGGTGTAATGGCAGCACAGCCGGAGACAGTGAGGTGGAACACATGACTACTGGCAGTTATAGAGGCTAATATCAGTCATGACCAATCACATTGCCTCTTTCCTTCCCTTTAAAAGCAGTTGTTAGGGCTCCAACAATTTGAGTCAATTTTGATGGAGGAAATGGTCTTGAGTAGATCTGCCAAAAAGGCGTCTTCAAAGATGAAAACTATGTCTGTGGTGTGAGGTGTAAAATCCCAGGAATGATTGCAAAGCGCATTCAATTAAATTTGGTTGGAAATCAAACATTTGTGTACCATTGGTCCAAGGAGATTCTCCCATAACAGCCCATAAAGAACTTGTGGTGGTCTCCACGGACCAGTCCCTCACATCTATATAGGATACAACCGCCACCATAGTTCACACTTAATACATTACAAACACCTAACAACTCTCAAACTGCAACAACATAAGTAATCCCACACAGCCTTAATTTTGGTTTTCTATACATTGATTGAATATCTTAGCAAAACTTAAACACCACAACAGAAAGTTGAAAGCATGTATTTAGAAAAGAGTGTTGTTTTTAATGGATATGGACAAATCAAATTACGACAGGGAGCTGTGTTTAAAATGGTAAACATTGTTTAACCTTGTAAAAAAAAAAAAAAAAAATCACAATTTATTTTTCAATTTCTTACTGCAGCTGCAAGAACGGATCTCGATTTGACTTACAATATGCAGTAAACAAAGAAAGATGTACTGAATAAGAGATTGCATTGAGTTAGTGAGACACTAGTGGAACAGATGCTATCTTAGAGATGGCGCCATGACTTTGGCCCTCTAAAGAATTCTAAATCTATATCTTGGCTTGATCTTGAGACTTAAAATAGCCTAGTCTCGTAAATTATAAACTGTGTGTGGGATTTAAATGAGGTGGGCTTAATTTACCATGTTGTATTACAGAAAGGAGCCAGTTGAGGCGGTTCGAGCATCTGGTAAGGATGCCTCCTGGGCGCCTCCCTAGGGAGGTGTTCCAGGCACGTCCAGCTGGGAGGAGGCCTCGGGGAAGACCCAAGACTAGGTGGAGAGATTATATCTCCAACCTGGCCTGGGAACGCCTCGGGATCCCCCAGTCGGAGCTGGTTGATGTGGCTCGGGAAAGGGAAGTTTGGGGTCCCCTACTGGAGCTGCTGCCCCCGCGACCCGACGCCGGATGGGCGGGCGGGCGGATGGATGGATGGATGGTAAATATAGGATTCACTGGTTTTGGAGGTGGACATTTCTAGGAACTAAAAGTCAGGATACCTCAGTATTTGTTGCATTGATTTTGTCCATTCTTTTATTAAAAGTCTCCTATAGCATTGAAATGCTTTACCAAATCACTGGAGAACCCCGTTAAATTAGATCATGGTTTTGGTCTTAAAAAGTCGCATTGGCAATATTGTCATTCATAAAAAGTTTTTAAAATATTTTCATTGGGAACTGTTCACAAGCGCATCACATGGCGGAGCCACAAATACTACACAACAGATGACGTCCCATTTCATCGCCAACATTTGGCCAAGTAATCAATAATACACTTTTGTAATTTGATTGCTATTGACATAACCCCTAGTGTGTCCCTCCAACTTCACCTTGGTCCTGTTTAAAAATAAACTGCATAAATGTATATTGTTTAAAATGGATGTGAATTATAAAAAAGAAGGAAAAAAAGTCTGCTTCTTTTGCTGCTGTATTCTCTAAGCAGTTTAAGGATGACCTTGTACACAATACCTGATTTGTGTATTTAGACAGGGAGCCATTTTATTTTCTCTTGCAATGACAATGGTTGTCATAGCAAGATACTGTATGTTCAATCGAGTGCATTGGGCGCTGCAGTGAAGTAGAAGCATAAGAGTTTTACTATTGATTCTCAGAATCAGCTTTATTGGCCAGGTTTGCACACACAAACAAGGAATTTGACTCTGGTTAATCTTTGCTCTCAAAGTACAATACTCAAATAAATAAAGAATAAAAACAGAAAGGACAGTAATACATGTAAAAATACTGTTAATTATACAGTTTAGCAATACAATAGAATTTACAAAAAAATAATACCAAAATTATAGAGAGGGATGGATCAGGCAATATCAGTATAGTCTTATATTTAAGATTTAAAAATAAATATACTGTCAAACGATCTACGGTCCATGGGGACGCAACAATGGGGAAATGAAACGCCACGCACTGTAGACAATTACAACAACGGCTGCCACGACATGATCCGTGGTCTCCGGGGGACGCAACAACAAGGAAATAACACGCGGGACGCGCTACAACGACGGGTGTGGTTAGGAAAAGAACAACGGGGGAAGGAACCGTCACACACGGGACGCGGTCCCCGGTCTCCGGGGTGAAAGTCCTGTGTTGTTTGACCCATCCTCCACCCCCGACCCACCTCCTCACGCAGTTTTTCAACCTTTCAATACTGCTCGCTACTGTAATTGTGCTGTTATCGCAAAACGTTCTTCCCATTGAAATACAACTTTTGTGCTTGCCACTAGGGCTGCACAATTAATCAAATTTTAATCACGATCACGGCTTCGCACAATCAAATTTGAGTGATCGAGCAATATTTTAATTGGGTCATTCCGTTCATTCCGTATTTAATAGAATGCTCCGTTGTTTTTGCAAAGCCCATTTACCACTCCGTAAACCACTGTCTGATCCAGTGAGCCAGTCAGAGTTGTTCCCTGCACCGGGAAGCTTAGTTTCTAGATGTAGACAGTCACAGTGGACAGAGTAACATGAGGAAAATTCCACAATAGATAGCAGTCATACCTCGGTCACATGGTTTACCAGTAAACGCAACATTGTGTGTTTATATTGATATGGTTTAAATTTTGCGTTACATGACCCATTTCATCTGGAAAGTCGTGCCGTGTGTTTGGATCTCTCCTCTTACTATCCACGCAGCCCCGCCCCCGTTAACTCCCACGCCGGGTCACACTTCTGAGATTTGTCCCCAGTTTTAATTGTTATTAACACAGCTGTATATTGTTAAGCATGAGAGGCAAACCTGTATTTGTACCAGTGTTTCTGCGGGTAACTCTGTTATCGCGGCGGCCAACATACAACTTCAACATAAGAGGAACGTGAAAGCAGTTATAAATAGCCTATGTGACAATAAAATTTGTTTTGGTTGAAATCAACAAATAATAGTGATAATTAATCGTGATCTCAATATTGATCAAAATAATCGTGATGATCATTTTGGCCATAATCGTGCAGCCCTGCTGGCCACCACGAAAAGAAAAGAAGAAAATTGTCTTCTTGTACACAAATCTATAGTTTGAATAACGTCCCCATTTCACGAACTGCCATGAGACTGGGCTGTGTATGATCATATTTCTGTCAATAACTTGTGACAAGAAATATGTTGCATATGGGAAGTCATAACATTGTTTCTTAATTACATTCCATTAGCTTCAACTGCATGTTATTTTCTTACTTATAAGAAGAAAACAGACATTAAGCATTATTATTTCTATAGTAATAAATGAATTTATTCACCAGGTGAGCGCTGCACTACAAACTCTGGTTAATGCCTACGAGGGGGATTGGACTGTGAAATTTTTTATGATAGAGCCAATTTAGTCAATAAAAGCAGATGTACCGCCTGCTGAGCACTTCCATGAGTTAATGTTCACAGTCTGAGTGAAGTGTCATCACTTTGGCTGGGACAGGAGCATCCTCAGGGCTTTTCTTGGGAAACCGTCATCAAGCACTTCTTCCTACACACCACCTCACTCTACACGATTGTCACTGTACATTAGTGGAGATTTGTGCACACCAGTGATGGAAGTTTCCTCCAAAAGTAACATGAGATACATATTTTAATTTAAATCAATTGCTCTGAGTTACATACTATTTAAACAGTATTTGTTAGTTGGTTTTATTTTGCCTTCAAACACAAGCGCACTATTTGTAATCACACATTTGGCTAAAATTAATTTGGTCACTGGAACACAATAATATATTAATGTAGGTAAGACTGCAGCCGTGCAGAACAGACGCTCAAAGGTAGAAACAAGTAAAAAGTCATTTTTGTTAGCGGCTAACCTAGATTAAAAAAAAAAAATTAAAAAAAATGTTTTATCCAATGCAATAATTAAAGATTCACTAACTGGAGAGCATAGCAGCGAGTAACTATAGGGTTTAAAATGAATGTTTTAAAGTGCCTTATTACTATGACGCCTACAGACCCAAAGAAATTGTCATTGCAAAAAAAAGAAAAATATAGCCATGTCTGTGAAGAATAAGTAAGGGAACTTACAATTTATCAAATAGGGCCAAATTCAACTTCCGTTTTTTTCATTTTTTTTTGTAAGTCAGAGCCCAGGTGCATAATGAAACAATAATCAGAAGATGAAACGCAGATGACTTCTGAATAACCTTTGACTTTAAAAAGAAAAAAAGCATTGCTCAAGCTCCAGGCAGGGCCAGTGATCATGTGTCCCTTAACAGACGTGTAAACTGTCAAAATGTCCTTGAGTGAGGCCATAACCCTTACCCTGTACCCTCTCACCCAGTGGAAGTTGGTCTGGGGTAAGAGCTTCAGCTGCAGTAAATCGGTAAAATGTATGCAAATGTAAGCCATAATGGATCAGATACCATTCTGCCAACCTCAGGAGTAATTACAGTAGGGAGGAATTTCAGAAAGTCGTATGAAGAGAAGGCTACAGGTACTGGCCAATGCCTGACACCTTTGATGCAGACAGAGACACACTGAGTGATTACTTATGAGTCTCTGGGTTTTGGATGACATTTCTTCATGTTTATTGGGAGAAACTGCTGAGAAGTCTACTTTGGTAAGGATCATACTGCGTGTGCTTAATCAAACGATGGTATAGGGTATGGTGTTTACGTGTTCCACAGTACGTAACCAAAGACAAAGGATTCCCTATATAATAGCCCTGCATCATCGACATTCTTCTGAAGACGATGGAGCGCCATCAAACACGTGGCACTATGAGGGTCCTACTGAAGCAATGCTTTTGTTAAAGTATTTCTGAAGCTATGAAATGGGAGGAATTGAAATACCCACAGCACTCCACAACAAAAGGTGCCCTGCCACACAAAACCGGTTTTAATTGCATTTTTTGAAATATGTCAGGTCCATATGTGTTAGTGTTAGGTGGTGAATGTGAAAATGAACTCCTCTGTCAGCTCTAGCCACTGGAAAGAAATAGAGGAGAAATCAGGCCAATCACAACAGCGGGTCTGTATGACATCATGCTGCCTGAGATCATTACTCTTCATGATCTTGCCCAGTTGCACTGGGTAAAGGATGCTGATAGCCAGGCACTCATTGGATAGCTGTTAGCCAATGAGAGTCAAGCAGCTTAGCTCGTTGAATATTAATGAGAACTGGCAGAAATGGAGCCGAGTCTTCCTGCAGGTTTTCTATACCACACTAGATTGTCTTTAAACAAGGCAACCAAGGCATTTTTTCCACAAATAAATGTTACAGTGTCTTCAGACATTACCACAAAGTAATGGAATACGTGGCAGGGCACCTTTAACCCTCCTGTTGTCCTCGGCTCAAATTTGACCCATTTACAAAAACTTTCTATATCAGAACTATGACAAAAGAACGTTGAAAAAAGTAACAAATGTTGAAAAAAAACTACAAAAAGCAGAAAAAAGAAAGAATCAACAAATAATTTTTTAAACGCTGAAAAAGTGACAAAAAAACATCAAAAACATTATAAAAAACAACAAAAGAATTGTTTAAAAATTTACTAAAAAATAATTAAATAAAACAAATGTAAAAAAAGTAAAAAGAAATTTGAATAAAATTGACAAAAACGAAAAAAATGTAGAAAATATTTCAACCCAGAAAAACAAGTTGAAGGTTCGACGGGAAGACAACTCAAGGGTTAAGACTCCCCTAGAAACAAGCAAATGTCCCTTTGTAAGATGTTTTTTTCGCAGGTGTTATACTAATACTAGCTGTATTTTCGAAAGCTAGAGTATTTGCTCACTCAGTTCCAGCCTTGACAAAACATTTTTTTTTCTTGCCTGTATTTGATTCAGCTATTCCAACACTATAGAGTTCTCATTGCAAATAACGCTGTCAGAGATGAAGCCAACCCCAAAACCACAATGCACTGCTGCATATGTGGCAGTTAAGTATTTCTGTAAAGGAATATTGACTTAAATAAACCATACCGTACAGTTCTTCTTTACAATATGGTTTATTTGGCAAAGTGAATGACCATCCTTTGAAATTGACATACTGTATTTTCACCATGTGATCTATCACCAATGAATCTCTGGCACTCACAGATGAGTAGTCTTCTTACTTAAAATAGGCAAAAGCAAACATGTTTCAGCTAAAAGCCATCATAAGCCTCATCACTTATGCTGATGATGGCTTTTAGCTGACACCTTTTTTTATGCCTACTTGTACACTCTTTGTTAGTTTGTAAGGGATCTTGTGGCTCTGTACAATGTAAAAGCACTAACGGGAGACAGGATTGGAGTTTTCATTGCTCAGCTAATGTGGTCTTGTCATTGCCATACAGAGAGCTATATCAATAACCTGTCAGCACCTGCAATTGTTATGCTAGCACAGCAAACAGTGGGTAGACATCCGCACTTGAGCGTTCCTTTGGGAAGCCAAGGGAAATCAGAGAGCTAATCAGCGGCAGCCAGGACTGTGGAGGTGAACACAAGTGCAACAAGAAAGTGATGCTGATGGGAGTCGACACACAGAATTGGGAGAGGATCAGGAGACACCCCTGCTTAAGGAAGCCGTTTCCTCAGCCTGGAAAACTTTGATTTAATGTAATGGAGTCCTCATCATGAGGGTAGCAAGAAAGCAATGGGAATTTGTAAATTGTTTGCCAGGATAGCGTGTGAAATAAAAATTAAAAAAGTTGGAATTTTTGGGTGTGTAAAGTATTTGAGAATGGTAGTTCTGAAAGACAAAATGTTTTTATATATTTCCTGATCCAGTTGTGTGCAATGCTTGTTCTTGTTTTCTGATGTTTGCACAGAGTTGTTTGGGTTGTGTAACAACAGAGTTATTAATGTCCCAGGGACGTAGATAGCAGGTAAATTAATACTAATTCTATGCAGAGATGTACAAATTAGCCTGTTTTTTTCCCAGTGGCTTGTTAGTAAGGAACATCACACACACACACACACACACACACACACACACATCCCGTAAACACAAAAGGTATACGTGAACAAGACAAACCTCCCCTCCTAAAGTCATACATACAAACAGTACACAAGCCAACATATGCACACATGAAAAATTAAAAAGAAATGCAGCACCATAAACACAAAGAGGGAGCGAATTATAGAGTTTGAGGACTTGGCTTGGTATCAGAGGGAGGCTACCTCGCTTGTTTGGATGTTAATTAGTTTGGCCTGTTTGCATTTTTATTTATCTGGTGCAGAGAGCTTGAGCTGATAATCTATTCACAGTGATATTGAGAGATAAAACTTGAGCTCAGATGAGGTTGGCCAGTGAAACTGCTGCTTTTCTTAAATTATTCATCAACAGTGCAGCTCTGAGTGGCATCCCGTGCATTTCAAAGTCACTTCAGCCGACCGTTTATCTGCTCGAGGTACACGTTGGGGACGTATATCGGCATCTAAGGACGCATTGCTCCCCGTCCCCCTCTGTCTCACCTCTCAGAATCTCCATGATAAATTATTCCCCACTCCATTCCCCTCAGTTGAATTAAAATGCTGTATCGCTCAATAAGCGCGTGCTATATTGAGACGTATTGATATGCATCCAACATGGAGCATGTAATGAGAAGAGATGACATAGTGCCTGGCTTGCATGTGCACCTGTCACATACTGCTGGCCAAGTCAGCGGGGCAAAAGACGAAAATGAAGATGAACAGAGCAACACACACACACACACACACACACACTCACACCCCACTGTGTGTCTGTTTTACAAGTTATGGCCTTTTTCCCCTTCATTCCACTGTCATTGAAAGAAGATTAGATAGGGCAGATTGCTTTAGACATCAAACATCATACAGCCGATCCGTCATAGCAGTCGCTTTCAGCGCAGCCTCTTATAAAGAGCTTTCTGGATGCATTCACAGTATGAAAAAAAGGAAAACACTCTGCGCCTTCCCAGTGTCCAACCTTGCCTTCAGCCTCTCTAACCTCCCCTGTTTCTCCATTCTACAGTCAACTGATGCTCACTGGGTTGTAAGGGCACTATTTACTCCCCTTACCCCACCCCCACTTTTTCCTTCCCTTTGCCTATCTTCCTGTTTTCTCTCTCCCTTTTTCTTTATCGCCAACTTGTGAATGGCAGCCAATCAGGGGCAAAGTCGCCTCAGCTTCAGCCTCGGTGACATCCACCGCCAGAAGTGATGCACTGCTAGAGAAAGAGAGAGGAGGGGATAGAGAGAAGGGGTGGGGGGGAGAGAGGGGGGAGAGAGAGAGATGATAGAAAGAAAGTGTAGCGGAGGAAAGGGAGAGAAGCCAGAGACCGGGGAGAAGAAATGGAGCGAGGGAGGGTAGAGAGAAAGAGAGAAAGCATAGAGCGAGTGAGGGAAGCAGGCAAGAGACTCTCTCTATTTCGCTCTCTCTTGCTCAGACACACACACACCCATACACACTCGCACCAGCTGTGCTGTTGTCAGTCTTGGAATGTAAGCACTGCCGTGAGGAGTCAGATTCTCCACTGCTAAGGAGTAGGAACACAGTACCGTGCACTCAGTGACACAGATGGATGCTAAGCTGTAAAAATCAAGGTAAGGGCTTTTTTCTGCTGAATGTTAAAAGACATTTATATTTTTTCTGCCTCCAGACTCCAGGGGATGATCTTTTTTTCCCCCACTGTGACGGAGCCCGACTAACGCAGCACTGTGGCTATCTCATAAGAACATCTCAAAAGAAGTGTTGCAACTTCAAAGAGGTCAATAACAGCTAAATTGACTGAAGCAGGAAATGTTTAGATGTCCTGTCCGAATGCTCTAATATTGTACCTGTCGGTCATAATCTTATTTGTGTACAAGATGTGCTTGAAAATGAAAAAAAATAGAATTTGTACGTGGTAGTACCACAGTAGATTTTGGTTACAAATTAGAACTTTAAGCTTATTAATGATGCCTGATCAAACAAACCTAAATATTACTACTATTAAGTCTTTTTTTAGCATATATTACTTCCCTTTGAATTAAAAAAAAAATACATGTGAGCTCGTGACACCTGTCACACAGGGAATAACACGTAACTTTGTAGCATTATGTTTGTCAAACTGTGCTTTTCTATACATTAGTACTGACGTTGTCACCCAATCAAAAGGTGGTTTTCAGATTCCATACTGTGCAATAGAAGAGGTCCATACATGTTATCTAAATGAGTAGATGCATATATATATATATATATATATAAGATTATGACACACAAATAAATAAATGAAAGAATATGTATATGTGCATGTGTTTGAACCTGTTCCAAGTGTCCATTCCAGGCTCTCTGTGTGTGTGTGTGTGTGTGTGTGTGTGTGTGTGTGTGTGTGTGTGTGTGTGTGTGTGTGTGTGTGTGTGTGTGTGTGTGTGTGTGTGTGCGTGTGCGTGCGTAGATGTATCTGTCTGTCTGCTGAGATGCAGTGAGCGTGAATCATACTTGTGATGTGCTCTGGGCAGATTTGATGGAGAGGCACTGTACCATTCATATCTCTAAAAACGCATGAAGGTGTTTATCATGGTGTTCGAGCAGTGCAGCCAAAGCAGCCAAGAGTGTTGCGGAGTACGTACATGTGCATATCCTCCACAGCACAAACTTAATCCACCCCTTACTCTTCTTCGCTCTCTCTAAGCGCCTAGTCCTCGGGTGTGCTGCCTCACACACCGACAGCTTTACAGTCACCAAAGTGATGTATTAGGGTGTAGTAATGTGCTGTGCACCGGGTCATCCATGTAACACCATTACTGTTTAGTGCAAATTAGCCACTAACACGCTCCCTGAATTATTGTTAGATATCAAGTGACCTTTCGGTGTTCAAATGAAAAGAGGTGGAAATCCATTCTCCCACACATGTACAGAGGCTCTCATGAGCATTCACACAGCTGTTTTTGTATGGATAAAACATGAATATTCATTTGGAAAACACTGTATATGTTAGTGAGGAAACAGGGATCCGGGAGATGGAAATCGGGCTTTTCTCTGGACAAATTAATGGTATTAATATGGACATTTTAGCCAGGTTTAATTAAACCCCAGCATTTGAATATCCTTGCAATATCTTTTGTGAGAGTGTATTTTTTTATGCTAACCTGGAAAGCCTTTCCTTCACATAGTTAGATCTATGGCGAGACAAATGGGTAGGTTCATTGATTATTATTACCATGTTAAAATGCATACACTCTCCTGAAAGCCATCTCAATAAAATCATTATTTTAAATAATGGAGTGGACTTTGTTACATTTCCAATGTCAACATAAACCTTTCAAGAAAATAAAAAGGCCCGCCCTTTTACTTTTAGAGTAGCTTTTCAACAAGGAAGTGTGCACTGTATCACAAAATTGCTTAGAGGATTTCAAAACATGAGTAAAGCTTGCTGAGGTTTGCCAAAGACTGCAGCCAGTGGAGGCAGACTTGGGAAGGTCTAGGGCTCCACCAAGTGGAGGTTTGTACAGGTGCTGCGTCTTGGAACCTCGACGCCCCTAATGCTAGATATACATTTGTCTGTGCTGCTCTGTCAACACCAGCAAGAAAGCACTCGAGCTCCTCAAAGTGCCAATCACAAAACACTAGTGTATTGCACCCAACGCACATATGTGTGTTAGTTTGACAATGCAAAAACGCTGCATTTGCCAGCCGTGAATCATGTTATTGGATAAATGGTGCACACAAAAAAATGATCAAGACTGCTAATGGCACCGGTTTTGTGACCTTGCAACTCTCCTTTACCACGCCCGATTAAAAGTACCTCAGCCTGGTCTTTTTTAGAATTGTCATACAATATTGTGACTTGTTGAATTCCTTGAAAAAGAACAACATATGGCTACAACTGAAATGGTGTTTGAATGCCAGTACTTTTAAATGATGATATTTGGTTTTTAGATGGGAGATGTTTAATCATGCCGCCCCACCCTTATGCAACTCTGGCTCTTTGTGTGTGTCTTTGCTTGGATTTTAGAGGTGGATGCTTTTTATAATAATGTGGAATATATTACAAGAAGATTTCATGAAATAAATGTTACCCAGAATGTGACTCATGACTTAAGTCCACTGACTACTTTAGGCAAATGTTCCCTTTGCTTTAAATGGGAAATATGTCATATTAAAGAACTTTATATGTAGGATAGTAAAAGTGCAATTTTACGTTAAATCCATGCAAATGGAGTGGTATGTTTTCTCTGGGCCAAAGCTGAAGCAACTGTCTGTACAGGACAGATGGTCAATTTAGGCGTTTATATTCTCCCATGTATAAAGGATTATAAATTTATTATGCATGCAAGACCTCCTGAAAAGGTTTCCAAACTAGACTTCTGCAGCACATATTTATTGTCCTACTAAAGTCAAAGAAGGCATGAAAGTGCTTAGTTTTAATGTTCGTGGGTAAGCCTGCGCGTTCAATGTTTGGGATGCATACATACAGATTTATACAGACTAATGTGCGAGGCTGTGCTTTTTTGGGAAGAATATCCTGATGAACAGCTAGTTTATATCTGATCAAAGATCTTCTTATTCAGCAAAACAAGAATGTATAATTTTGCAGATTACAGAAATGGAGCACAGCGGAGCTCTTGCCAGAATGTGTCTTAGCCACGATTAAGAATAACAACCCTAGACAACACTTTAAAAAACATATTCAACAATTTGGTCCCTTCACATCTCAGTTTTTTAATGCCAAGCTTTTTAAGCTGTCTACAATTTAATCTATATCTATATATATTTTAACAAACTACACTATTTAATAGGCCAAATGAGTTGAGATAATTCAACGAGTCTATAGGATCTGGCATTGATTCTGCAAGCTCACTCATCCTTTAATGGAGTGTTTGGAAGAATTCTGAAAAGACACACTGGCCTAATGCTTAATAGGCACACCACATCAAAGATTAATATCCAGAATGCTATTAAAACTCAAGGGCAGGCTGGAATGATAATTAGAAAATGCAATCACAAGCATCAGACTAGATTAATTGCGAGGCGGCGTTTCCTGATTTCGGGAACGCACGTGTCACATTCATGCCCCATTATGGGCATGCACAAGAAATAAAAAAAAAGAAAATGTTGCAGTGATCAGCAATTTACAACACTACCTATATTTATGTAGTGTCTATATTTTATCGCTTCTACTAAAACAATACATTGACAAAATTAAAATTCATGTCTTGGCATCAGAGAAAGACACACAGCTGTATTTCATATTCTTGTAACAGGTTTATAGATTATTCAAAGGTTTAATAATAATATTAATAACTATTTGTATAGTACCTTTCATACAATTAAATGCAGCTTGAAGTGCTTCACAATGTGGTAATAAAGCAAAAACAATATTTAAAGAAAAAACAACTTAAACAGACATAAAAAAATACATAAGAGAAGGTCATAAGGAGGCAAGAAAGTAAAAATAGTAAAAGTAGCAGTAGAAAAAAAGCAAAAAATGAAGCACATTAACTAAATGCCAGCCTGATTAGGTTGGAGTTTGGGCAAGTCTCCCATGCTGCTTCAGGTAGTGAGTACCAAGAGATATCGATTGGTGTGCTTTACTTTAGCCCTAATGACAATGTTCATCCATAACAAACTTTGATCAACTCAATCAAAAAGTATTCAGAAGACTTAGAAAGTTTGGCAGATTTAACTGATCTAACTGAACGAAGCTGGTCTGAGTGTCTAAGAAAGAGCGGAGTGAGCAATGTTTTAGGTTGAGATCTCATTAGGTTATTTCATTTTCTATTCAGGATTACATTCATTTATATTCCGTACTTCACTTTCATCAATGGGACCATAATACTAATTTGTCCATAGAGAGTAACAGGCCCTTTGTTCATGTGAATACTTCCACTGATGATACAGTCCTGATTTAAGAGCTCTGAACAAAAGCAGAGGGATTGCTAAAGTAGCATGTGCCCAACTTTATACAGCATACCCTGAGGTACACAGTGAATGCTTGTCAGGCTACCTCTGGTCCTCTAGCCCTCGCACGGGAACCCTACTAAATAGGCTCTTTTAGCAAGAGAGGCAAGATTTATTAGGATTAACTTCCAAAAGACCATGAATTATGCATGCACACCCAAATTACCTATCAGGACGAGTCGTGGCAGTGACACAGCCTAAGTGACAAAGGAAGACTACCAATATCACAAAATACCTTATCACAGTCACAAAGCCTGGGGGGGGTCTATTACCCCCACAGCAGGAGATACAAATAAAGTTATTGTCAGTCAAGTGTTTTATAGTGATGCCTTTGGCCATTCTGCTCCTAGACAAGCCTGTATGTAGCTATTAAAATACACTCAGTGTCTGTGCATCATCGGTAATGTGCCAGGTAGCTGCAGTGAGTAAACTTAATTTGACAAATTGCTGACGATTGCAGTGCCCTGTTGACACATTTAGATTGCAGTGGCTTTTATTTTATTTTTTTTCAGTCATTAATCACGCCCTTAGAAGTTTGTCTAATGACCCCTACTGCATTAGCTTTGCATACTTTCTCATCATTAGACTATTTAAATTTCATTAAACAAGTCTACCCAAATAGGTATCTAAATAAGGGTTAAATCGTTTTAGAATAATGCTAATTAATTTGTACTTTTTCATTTAACAACCACTATATTTAAATGTTTTTTTGAGTTTATTCATTTTAGACAAATCCAATCACAGAATTAGGACGGTGAAACGCTCGCACAATGCACATTTAGTGACTGCAGAATTAGCTGCATCCCTGATAAAGCCCAAATTGAAATAGCAAAATGGTATTCAGAAATGGCATTTTGTGTAAGTGATGCCCTATGGTAGTCCGCAATCTGCCTCAATGGATCTTAACTGGCTAGGGTTTGAAGTCTATTATAAAGGAGATACACAAGTGTCGTAAAAAGTCCTTCTTCACTAAAGTGTCCTCTTTTCACAGGGATCCGAAGCACATCAAAGAGAGGAATACAATGTCTGGTCTGTTGACACTGTCTTCCAGTGTTCATCCTATCAGAAGCTCATTTCCATAATTCAGAAGTCATCCAGCACATTTGCCAGCTGATTGGATACCATGATAACCAATCAGGTTCTGCTTCTCCTGATGCTCTCTATCCTGTGGCCCACTACTGCCCTGCCTTTCACACGTGGGAATATTGGGAATCTGTTTGGGATGCCAGAGAGTGATGGCCGGATTCTTCAGCGCTCCAAACGTGGATGGATGTGGAATCAATTCTTTCTGGTGGAGGAGTATGCAGGAAATGACCATCAATATGTCGGCAAGGTACCGTGTTTAAACACATTGTCTGCAGACTAATTATAGAAGGTTTAGCTTGTTGAAGTAGTGTTTGATGTAATTGGCTGAAGACAAATGGGCTGCCAGAAATCTGGCTGTTACAGGCATAGTTAACTGGAGCTATCAGGTACACAGCGAGTGCACATAAACTCTCGTCCTACAGCCTTGAACACTTCTTTTTGGAAAGTACTTTTAATCGCATGGTTTGCTCAGTGAAAAAAACATACTATTACTGTATACTTAAAATCAAAATGACATTGATTTATTGTTGTGCAGATGTTGGGCCATAACTAATCAAATGAATATTTCCTCATACCCAAAACACAAGGTGCTTTTTTTAGCATTAAATAAAATATGAAATCATTTTCATCAGACGAGCTTCACGCCACTGCTCAAATCAGTCAATAGTACCAAGGGTACATGAGTCATGAGCTGAAGCTGCCTGTTGGCAAGCCCTATTCAAAAGAAAATCACTTTTCTTTATTTCAAAATGTCCACATAAAGAGGTCCATTTGGTAAAACAAAAATATTGAATTTGGTACCCAGTCCTATAGGAGTAAGTACCAAATTCAATCCTCCATTAGGCACCAACCAAATTGCCTACTGAGTATCGAGTATCGAAAAATGCCTCGTCATTAAATACCATGTTTAGATACCTAAGGAGAAAATCTCATCAGCGTCAGTGAGCCAATAAGCATGCAGCATGCTTCTACCAAGATGTAATAATGCTGAGACAGGGCTGGACATAAGAACACATATATGTGTCATAACGCTTAATGTTGTAATTTCCTTTTGTTAAAATGGATTTTATGAAATGTTTATTGAAAAAAAACGTATCAATCAGGAAATGGTAGTGACGGTTTTGGTACCACAGTGGTGTGGAAAATAACTGATTCTTAAATGCATCGTCATTCTCTCTAGAACGATTCGATCCTCGATTCTGATATTAATTTTTTTTTTTTTTTTTTTTTTTTAAATGTGTTGATTTTCATATAAAAAGTTACTGTTGCCAGACATATACAAATCAGAAAACACAAAAATGGCCAAAAGTAAAAAAATAAAATTACTATTTTGTACATATACACATGATCTAATAAGACATACATAAAATAATTAAGCAAAACACATAGGCTGTTCATCTAGTTTATCACATTACATCTGACCACCTCATGTTGCATGTTCTAAGAAGCCAATTCTCCACCTTTAAACATGACTCAGCTTCTGACGTGGGAGAGTACTGTGAGAGAAGGTGACTCAGCATGTTTAAGGCTTAAGCATGGAATGACTACACAATAAAAACCTCAGCAGAGAAAACATTTCATTAAAACCTGTGTGTGACAAATAAATGTCAAAATCTAGCAAACTCAGATTTACTCTCTCTTTACTCTACTTTTTAAAATTGCGCATGAAAATGTAAATAAAATGTTTTTTGATGCATCATAATCGGTTTAGAATCGAATTGTCTGACCTCACCCCTAGGTATCACATTTTTTTAAATGATAGTCCTAGAGGTACATAGACATTGTAACACATGGCGACGAGAAACAAATAAAATTAGTAGAAAGCATTGCCTGCTGCTCTCTAACTGCAAATGCTACATATTTCACAAAGTGTTCACCAACATAACACGTTCCTGAGAGCCAAACATGCAACTGCATTTGAAGGAGCTACTTTACTTCGTATAAAAGTTTGACAAATACTGTAATTAAATGGGTGATTTGAAAAGAAAAACAACACAACCACAGATTGGGTACAAATTCAATAATCAATACCAGGCCAAGGCAAATCAGACTCAAAACACGCATACTTTTAAAACCAGTCTCAGATGTCAGAAGAGATGTTTCAGAAAATGCAGCTCTCACAAGACACCTTTCTCCTTATAATCAGAGTAAAAAAGGGAGAGTTTAAGGACAATGCTCCTCCTCCCCTCGCGCCCAGATTAGAGAGGTTCTTGTCAGCTCACCCATGCTAGCACTATAAAGACAGGTGTGATGGGGAACGCTACAGTTATCAACTCGAGGGAGGGAAATGAGGTGACTGTCGACAGCCAATTTTCTCAGAAGAAGCTGGCTTTCATCACACACCTCATTCTCCGGAGTAAACAAGTGTCTTGTGCAAGGTTGAGTAGGGGGATATGACAACTTCTTTTGAAAAAACCATCATCCTGATGTGGTGAAAGGAACAGCAAAAATAAATGGAATATGGAGAGGAGGAGGATGAAGAAAACATATCAATCAAAAAGGCCAATGAAATTCACCTAGCTGTGTTATGTAATGAGGCAGCAAAGCAAATGCTAACTATAAATGGGGCCATTCCTTGATAAGTCGGTGACGGGTGCGACTCTTTGATGCTCTTTGGCGCCCAACTTCTGTGCCGTGACAGCAATCCCATCACCAGTTCCCTACTCTTC
Source organism: Etheostoma perlongum (assembly GCA_026937815.1). Taxonomy (NCBI): domain Eukaryota; kingdom Metazoa; phylum Chordata; class Actinopteri; order Perciformes; family Percidae; genus Etheostoma; species Etheostoma perlongum. The sequence goes on along the minus strand of CM049392.1, from coordinate 22,463,837 downwards.
CTGTGTCCAATATTATTCACTATTAAACTGTCAGAAAAACATGTGGCTGTAATAAATTACTGGAGGAGGGGGCATTGTGCAGACACATACTGCCATTCTGCTTTACAGAAGGAGCTGCAGTGATCCATATCACTAATTCAATCAGTTTAGCTTTAGAGTTTTAGAGAGACAGACCGGGAATGGTGACAGAGATGATATGGAGAACAAGTGTAAGGACAGATACATAAATATAGAGACCAAATCAAAGAATGGATTGATAGAAAATAAGCCATCAGTTAATCAACAGTGAAATAATTGGCACATTTTTTTTCCCAAGCTAAAATGCAATATATTTTCAATTTGTTTTTTTACTAAACTTAATATCTGAAGGTTTTACTGTAAATTTTGAGACAGACAAAACAAGAATGATGACGTTGCCATGGCCTCTGAGGAACTGTGAATGCCATTTCTTTCCACCCTTTCTTAAAACTTCAGTTAATTAAGAAATAAGTGGGCACATTGATCAATAATGAAAATATCATTAGTTAAAGCCCTAAAAACAAGTTGCAAGTGGATAGAAAACTAGTTGATAGACAGATATTAGAAGTGCGATAATTCAAGTCTAGGCAATTCATCAAAAAGTAAATACACAGAAAATGATTTCACTATATATATATATGATGATGATTTCACTATATATATATATATATATATATATATATATATATATATATATATATATATATATATATATATATATATATATATATATAGTGAAATCATTTTATATATATATATTTTACAATTTCTTAACCGTTTGTGTAATTTCATGAGCAAAAAGGCCAAACAAGTTATGCTGCCTGCCATTGGTTTGTGTAAGTGTTAATTGATTTTCTTTGGCTTGTGGACTGTTAGAAAAAAACAACCAATTTCAAGACACCGCCTTAGGCCCTGGGCAATTATAATGGAATTTAATTTTACCATTTTGTGAAATTTTGTGGACAAAGAAAATTACTTATAGATAAAGCAATAGAAAAAAATGGGAGGACAATGACAATGGTTGACAGACAAACAAATAAGAGCAGTAGATGGACGGAGAGAAAAAAAAAAAACAAGAGACCAAATGCCCGGCACAAAGCCATCACGGTCTTGATGGCCCTCCTCATAAAGATCATTTAATGGCTTTTGCAGTGCACTGTGGGAAACCTCGTTTATTTCACATCCAACCAAACCTCTCAAATCAACCCACACACACTCACTCACTGTCAATTGAAGTTGATTTCTTGATTACGGCAATCAAATCTGATGTAAAGCACAGCCACACTCTTGTCTAGCTCACCTTTTAACTAAAATGGAGGCAGTGCACCACTGGGACTGCACTATATAACAAATGCAGCTCATATTGCTTATCAAGGTGTTAAAAATGCATGCTGCTTTGAAGCCTACATTTTGAGTGGTGCTGACAGATACCTCACAGAATCCTAAGAAAAATAACTGCATTAGCAAGAGTAAGGTTTGGAGCACTTACTCAGCAGCTATTGTCAACACTGAAAAAGAGCATGGTGTATTTAGTGATTGTAAATATGCTATGCAGTGGCTGTGCAATTTATCAAGCTTAAATCCCTTAAATCTCATTTTAACTGACTTTCACGGGGCCATCAATGAGTGTGAGCACTCAGTGTGTGCAGCTGTGGTGCCCTACTTCTTAAGCAGGGCTGTGAAGTGTGAACACTTGCAATGTGGAGCAATACAACCACAAACTTTGGATTTTGGAGCATTTGAGTGATGTGCTTGAAGTGAACTAAATCCTATTAAACCCGGATACACTGTATTGTCTTGTGCTTTGCAAAGGAAACGTGCTGCTCTAAATTAGAAAATTCAAGGTAGCTCACTTTGTTGTGTTAATATTTTTGCCAATAAGTCTCCTTGAGATTTCACAAGGCCTTGTTCGATACATTTTTGCATGAATTTTGCAGAGCTCTGAAAACTACAAAGCACTCTGGAGATACTGTAAGCTGCAACTTTAACCTGCATAATATACATTATAGTTTGGTGTCCCAATTGTAAAGAATGTTTGCCTATGTCTTAAGAGGGAGGGGAAGAGGAAAGGAGAGTAATTATTCTGTATCCATTCGGCACTCTATTTTGCTATCTCTTCTTTGCAGCAGCGAGCAATGCTTACCAGAGACCTGACAAGAATTGCCAATGATTTTGCCGCTTTACTGACAATTCCTCAGTGTTTGTGCAAGGCGATTTAACTCATCAAGGCTCTCTTCTGTGCTTCTGTTGTAAGGCCTTGAAAAGGCTGTGTTTGTGCTGCAAGGCCTTGAAAGGAGAGCCAGTAAATCTCTGCAAATATAGTGCGGTATAGTGCTAACATTTGATTTTCTTAAGGCTGTGTGGAAAACACTTTGTCAAGTGTATCAATAATCGTTTTAGCTGTACTAGATGTAACATATTTGCAATACATGTTAGGTGCAGAGTTTAGTTTACTTTAACATGTAAACCTTGCCTTTGGTATATGTCAATCAAAATCAATTTAGCTTGGTTACTTCACTTTAAGTCACTACGCTGAATCTATCATTACCAATTTCTATGAGACATCCCTAGTCTGGCTATCACCAGACCCAGCTCAATCTTTTATGATTTAGCATTGGTAATCAATCAAGAGTTAACAAGAAGCTGCTTGGTCGCTTCTCTATTGTCATCGTGTTAAACCCGCCAATAGGGCGCCAGGTAGATAACCCAGGTTCTGATTGGTTCCCGCAAAATTGTGAACGGAAGCTGGATAGATAAACGTACAGGTTTCCAGACAGAGCTGCAGGGCGAAATCAACTCGCCGGCAGAGTGGGCGGGGTTTACCCAGTCTAAGAAAACCCTGCTGAAATCAAATCGTATAACGTCCATGTTGCTGGTTGATTTAGATGTACAGGAGTGCCATTATTTTTTAGATGGCATGTTATCTCATAATGACTTGGTACACATTGCTTACTTCTGCAAAAGGTCTCCTTATTTGCACTACCACTCAGTAAGAAAAAGAAGAGCTGTTTACCCATCCATGATTAGGAAGTTGACAGCAGACATCCAATAATTAGCAAAAGTGGGAGGTATGGGCTTGGATGTCCCCAAGTATAGCAGGAATATGTAAAATGCATACCACAAGGTTCTACAAAGACTGTACAGTTCCCATTATCCCATAGACAGCTTGGCTGCATAGGGTGCAGGCTCCTTTGATGGCTTGTTGTTTGTTGCTTCTCGGGTTCCTTTTTACAGGATTAACAAGCACGACTGGAAATATGGTAATAATCAGATGAAAACTACCGAAGAAAACAATCAAAAGATATGGAAGAATGCAATTCTTGTGGTCTGTCTCGGAAATTGTATTGGGCTAATTATCACATAGGAAGCATAGAGGTGTCTTTGAATGGCAAGAGTTCTGAATATTAGTAAACTAATCCTGCCGCCGAATTTCAAGGTAGAAAAAAGGTGTCTGTTGCACTATAAAATATAGACTACAGTTTTTTTTTCTTCCTGGGAGTAAATGCACATACCTCATATAAAACCGATCTGAATAAATAAATTCATACAGACACCCTACTGCTCACCATAACTAGCCTGCCATTTGAAGTCAATAGCAGTAGCAGCCTTCCCATCTATAACATCTCATAAATCACAGGTCCAGAGAGAATTCATATCCACAAACAATGAATAGTCTGTCCCTTGAACACAATTACATGTGACAATGCAGAATGACTGATATTCCTCTTTATGGACTATGGATAATGGAGTACATGTGCATCAAAATATTTTTAAAATCAAACGCCAAATACTGCACATACTGTTGATTTAAACTTGACAGCGTCTTGTTTTCGCATGCCTCCCATTTGTCTGAGAATAGCGAGCAATATATTTCTAATTTCCATTCAAAGTTGTACCGTTGACATCACTCTTCCAACTGTGGGGGTAAAAAAAATAATTAGTTTCCTCACAGCACGCCGACATTAATATTAATAAGTTGCTGACGTACTGTACATCTGTGTTCCTAACTTCATGTCATTTGAAATGTGAACCCATGAGATAGTGCTCTAAATATATCTGCTGACAGATCCAGTACAGTAATGAGCTTGAATCAAGTGTCTGTCACAGTATGCCGCCGTTACTCCTCCACGACACTTGGTCAAGGTGATGGATAGGTCATAGGTGACTAATTTTAGCAATTGTTGCTGTAGGTCAGGTTTTCATCATTTTTCAAAGGCACAATTTGGAAGAGCAATCTAAGACTAATTTGAGCTGAGCAAATGGAGTATGTCACACTTGACACTGCGGGTGCCAAAGCAATGTTCTGTTCTGAGAGTGAAAGAGATAGATCCCTGAGTGGGTTCAGGGCATCATTTCAGCATTCACAGGAGTGGCACAAGGTTTTCATACATCTCGATTATGGTGTAAATGTAGTGGAGGCCCCCTTGGCCAAACAGTACAGTAGATTCAATTTATTCATTCCCAAGGAAGTTATGTAGCATGCACTGTGTATTTACTGCATGTTATGTGAATGAACTCGGGGATGAAGAAAACAAACTCAAATTTCGAGATACAGCTGCAACTAGATAAAGAAAAAATGTATCAAGAAAATAAAGAGAAAAGTTCCCAAATGTTACCTGAAACTGATGCATACAATAGTTAGATAAATAATAGTTAAATAAAAAATAAAATTAAGAGAATTGGCAACCAAGGCATTGAGCTAAAATTTAAGATATGTAGAACAAAAACTTTTTCTCAGTAATGCCTAAAAACAAAAACAACTTTGGGAATACTCCTAAACTGGGAGACCCATGGCCAGACATTTATTTGTCTTTTTAGTATTTAAGGATCTTGTTTTTAGCCACAGTAAAAAAACACCTCATTGCAAATAGACTTGATGTTAGCAACAAGGGAGGCAATGCTTTTTTATTATGTGGAGAGGTGTTCAAGGGCAAGGTTTAGGATCTGTAAATATTCTGAATAACTCTCTCTCAGTTGAATTTAACTTTTAACAGCTATGCACTGTTTCCATCGGTTACACAACATGTCAATAGTGTGTTTTCTTGTCTGAAGTACACGCCAGAAGATTGTGCAATTACAACCCCATACAACATTGCTATACGAGGTGGTGATAGCACAGTAGATATGACACATGGCTTTGGTGTGGGAGACCTGGGTTTGATTTCCACTGCAAACATCAACCAATGTGTCCCTGAGCAAGACACTTAACCTCTAGCTGCTCCAGAAGCGTGCAGTCTCTGATAAATAAATATATATATTTATTAGATAAAAGAGTCAGCTAGATGACATGTAACGTAATGTATTTGTACAAGTTTGACTCTTAATGTATAAAATGTCTCTCTTTACTTTCCAGCTGCACTCCAACATGGACAAAGGTGATGGCAATGTGAGGTATGTTTTGACTGGAGAAGGGGCAGGCACCCTGTTCCTGATTGATGAGAAGTCTGGGGACATTCATGCCACCAAGAGGCTGGACAGGGAAGAGAAAGCTATGTACATGCTCATTGCAAAGGTCCTGGATAGGAAAACCAATGCAGAGCTGGAGCCTGACACTGAATTCAACATAAAAATCCACGATATTAACGACAACGAGCCAAGGTTTGCAAAGGAAATCTACTTCGCCAGTGTTCCTGAAATGTCTGAAGTTGGTAAGTTATGATTCGTTTTAGGTTTTTTTAAAAGATGGCTGGATTTTTCCGGCACAAATGCCCAACGTTTTCCAATTTAGGATTTGCTGCTTTTTCTATGTTTGATATTGTAAACTGTGGATTGGACCTTTAGTTGGACAAAACATGCAATTTGAAGAAGCCCCCATAGACTATCATTTAGATTAGAAAATCATTTTTTGTTGCATTTTACTTGTGTTATTTCAGTGGAATAAACAATCTAGAAAATAACCCGCAGATAAACCTAATAAATTCAATAATAATAGGTTGCAGCCACACTTTATTTGTGTATGTATTTATGTATTCATACATTTATGTCATTATATAATTAATACAATGCTGCAATAAACACTTTTCAGGCAATGTAGAAAAACCAGTCAACAGTGTTGTTCATCAGTCGGATGCACTGTCCCATTGTGAAGCTGTATTCAGTTCTTCAAAGCTATTTACTGGTTTTGTGTGTGTTATTTGTTTGGTCAGGCTCATTGGGTATTCATAACTAGTAATGCCATTTGCCATTTTAATAGGCAGTAGAAATATTGAAAGTTTAGATTGTCAAAGTCTTTCCAATTAAAGATTTGCTTCATTGCGCTTGACGTCAAGTCATATAAATAAAGCAATTGGCAAGAATATAAACAAAGCTTATGAAAAGAATGCATGCAGCTTGAAATCAATCCTCAATTATGCAACCACAAATTAATACACAGGAGCAATCAAGGGTAAATCAAAACCCAATTGTCTCATATGACAAATAACAATGGCCTATTTGAAATTCATAATGCACTGTTCTTAGATTTCTCGGCTGCATGGATACTGGCAAAAGGTGGGTCAGGGTCACCACTACTCGTCTCAGGAATGATAAACTGCCTTATATGTTCAGACTGAACACACTGGTTAATCAGCCCAGCCAGCCATGAAAAATCAGCAGCTCCCTTTTATGCTATCAGTGCTGGGACTAAGTGGGACAGATGTTCACGGGTTCATTAGTATGCACGGAGACAGTCTGACCCAAACAGGACACGGCAGAGGTCTCCTGAATGCCAAGGACATTATTTCAATGTGGAGTTATTGAAACGCTTGGGTGGATTATGCAGGACTTCATATGGAAGTGACTCAATGACAAAATATCTGAGAGGAAAATATCTCCTAATAAGCGTACATATTTGATGGTTTCATTGTTTTTATGTACTTAGCACAGAAATGACACATATGCAAGCACCTATATCCCTTGGCTGTGGTGGCTCATGTGTATAGGGTCCTGAGTTTGGGGTTGTAGCGTAATGATACAGTAGGTGATAATGTTTAATATTGGCAAAAATCTCTTTCAATATCAGTCGCTGGGTGTAATCCCAGCTGATAACACCAACACAGCGTCCCTGAGCACAGTCCTTATATTCCGGTTGTCAGTGTTTATCTAATGTTGCCACACCTCTGGCTCTGACAACAGAGGTCAGAAAGAGATGCATCAGTAATATGGCGTTGCTAAGGTAAAAGCAACACTGGCTGTGTGTGCAACCAGTGTACTCTTAGCCAGGAGTCTGTAAAGATACTTGATGACTAGATTTTCTATTTAAGTGTTTCACAACCCATGTTGATTATAACTCAACATTACATTTAGTTGTAGGGATGTCCCAATCACAATATCGGAGCCGATTTTGGCTTTTTTTATACTGATCGGGAATCGGCACTCACCCGCGTTTACCTCACCCCGATCACGTACATACATCAGCTTGTAAGTGATCACAGTTTACATACATGAATACCAAAGACGCAATACTGCCTGGCATGCCGGAATTTTTAAACCAAGATGGGCGTGGCCACTCACCAGTGTCATTCCAGAGAGTGTCTCGTAGCTTGCCGGCCCATGGCAAAAAAAAAAAAAAGTCTTAGTTCCCTTTTTTTCCAGCAGAAGATTAATTTAATTCTCCACAGTTCTTCCGTGATTCCACCAGGTAACCACCCTTACAGGCCGTTCTTCCCTGGAGCCAACATTGGTTAACGAGAGAATAAAAAACAAAGATTGAGACTATTAAGCACAGAAGGCGTCTCTAAGTTTAGCTTTCATTGGCCAGCAGGGAACTTAAGACTGGTTATGTTTTGGTTGGGGGTGGGATCCTAAAGAGAACTATTTTTGGTGTTGAGAGAACAGACTAATTTGCTGCAGTAAGTCAAATGTATTAAGCTTAAGACACATTTTAGTTACTTTGTTGTTTTTGTAAAAATATAAATTAAAAAAACCTTGTGTGCTATTATCTGAGCAACTACAAGTATCGAATTGGGACTCATTTTGGCGGATATTCAGTATTTAACTATTAAATATAATATATATATTAACTTGTGTGGTGTTCATATTTTTGTTACACAGCCAATGTTAATAATTTCTGTAAAAATTCTTAACAGATGTTTACTTTAGCTCAATTACCAATGATATACATCATTTATGGTTCATATTTGCAATTTACCCCTGTGAGATCACATTTCATTGAAAATAAGTTTTTTTAATGTTTTTTACAGAAAATGAGGCCAGAAATAATTAATAGAATCATTTTGTCTTTTAGCAAACATTGAAAACGGGTCCCAGAGACCTGAACACCACAAGGGTTAAAAGATCGGGTTGGGATCGGGAGTCAAAAAAAGCTGATCGGGATATCTGTATTTAGTTGTGCAACAAACATGTACTTGTTTATTAAAAGGGTATTGTAAAAATACTGATTTATCCAACATAATCAGTGCCCTGTGATATAGACTGTGGAAACCTTGAAGTAGAAGTCTCGCTGGCTTTTAAGACATCCATCTACGAGGACACCAGGGTTTATTCAAAGCAATTACTTCCACCGAGCTGCCTGAAAAGAAGCAGTCCGCACGACTGTCACTTTTGTTTCACAGATCCGCCAGCTGCAACTACCTTGTTGTTCCATACAAAAAAAAGGGAAGAGATGACTGCTAATGTTCCTGATTGAGTTTACTAAGACCTCCCTGCCTTTTATAGCCAACTAATTTGATCTTACACCAGAGCCCTGCTATTTCATGACAATAGATATTTTTCAGTTTAATGGTGAGCATTGCTAACATGTTCATTTGGGTTTACATCAAATCCTCTCCATAGGAAAGTAAATAGAAATACAGTGAGTTACTTATTTGATAATGTTATGCAGCATCACTGCTTTGGCATTAACATTGACTGTGCATGTTCTTTTCCCCTAGGTACATCGGTTGTCACCGTGACTGCCAATGATGCTGATGATCAAACGTATGGGAACGGTGCCAAGCTTGTGTATAGCATTCTACAGGGACAACCGTATTTCTCTGTGGATTCTGAAAATGGTAAGCAGAAGCCAGCGAGATCTCTTGGATGCAAGTCTGTAAACAGATCTCTCGCACTGCAACATGTCTTTTCTGAAAATCAAAACATATAAAAAACAGATTGTACTCCACTAAACTAAAAAACGTTTAAGACATCACTGAGATGTCTTATTTCAGCTGAATTGTAAATGATGTAGATATTTTTTTCTTCAAATAATTTATTTCATTGTATCTTTTAACGTTAAATTAATTATCATTTATAGCTCTGGATTGGTTTGCAGCTAATCTCCTTCCTACATTCATAGGAACTACTAGCTGGTTTCAAATTAATGAGGTTCTAAATTTGGTGGCACCAGTCAAGTAATGTCTTAGCTACTACATTTTTCTGTAAAGTGTATTTTAGGTTTTTAGTTTGGTTTGTTTCAGCATGATTGTTGAATAACTGTCAGACATCCAGCCCTCCAGCCAGCCTAACAGCCTGTCAATCACTCTGTGTGTCTGTTATCCAGTCAAATGAATAGTCAAGATGCCAGGCCACAGGATAATCTTTCTGTGGGTGAGCAGGCTTATACACGCACCTCCTCAGGCAGTCAGACATCATGTGAAGAGAGCACCATTAATGGAGACTTTGAGACTCTGAAATGCAAGTTTTTAAAGCAAACCTCCTTAAAATTAAACAAGCTACTTTGAGATTGCGGGCTGAAAAAGACAGTGTGAAAATGTCGATTGAGAAGTTACTGATGTGAGTTTCTTTATTCTGTCTGATTTGTGGAGGGGGGGCTGTGGCTCAGTTGTAGAGTGGTCGCCTGCCAATTGGAAGGTTGGTGGTTTAATCCCACCAACCTTCTGATTCAAAGTGTCCTTGGGCAAGACACTGAACCCCAAGTTGCTTCCAATACTGCGCCATTGGAGTGTAAATTTGCGTGAGTGTTTATCTGATGAGCAGGTGGCCCCTTGTACAACAATGTATGAATGTGTGTGGATGGTGAATGGTTACTGTACTATGTAAAAGTGCTTTGAGTAGTCGTTGAGACTAGAAAAACGCTATATAACAACAGTCCATTTACATTTAAATTGCGTGCATATTAACATGCATCTTCAATTATCGCCCAGTTGATCCAAGAACACCATACAGTATGTTGCATTTTGATCATTGGAACATATTGGTCCATATGCTCCTCAGTTGTTACCTCTAGAAGTAACTAGGTGTAAATTATTATAAACTAAGCCCTACAAAATAACTACTGTCTGGTGCAACCCGTTTTAAGTATGCCTACACTTTGATTTAATATACTGTACCTTTATTACTGTTATTACTACGTCCAGTTTGATCTTACAGCTGGTGCAACCGGCTCCTGCAGCTTTGTTGGTTTTCAAGAAGACTACACTGATAGTAGTTATGACATTCCTTCAACCATTTTACTTTGGACTTCTTGTATAAGAAAATAAGAAGATTGTTTAAGCCTATACTTACATTTATTTGCAGCATGTCTAAAATTAGTTGCAAGTAATGTCTGACATTCTGTGCTTACTTGCTGTCTAATATGTTGATGAGACAATGTCAGTTTTATTTGTGGGTGTTTGGTTCAGTGTAAATAGCCCTGTGACACTGTTAGCTTGAAGCAGAGATAAATGGATGTCAAAGGTGCATCCCAACATCGGGAAACTGTCTTGTTTACTTGTTGGATATGTTTATTTAACATGGACAAAAGACATTCAACATACAGCTTTAGGCAGTGGATTTGACCAAAAACAAGTGGGCACAATTTACATGCAGCAACCCACAAGTAAACTTTGACCGAAATGCCTTTTTTGCTTGACATCCTGAGTCCTTAGTGTGGTTGGGTTCAAAGTACTGCGTTTTTTAGGGACATCCATTCCCACCACCTCCTACGACTTACATAAACTTCTGATGCTAGAAAAGCGTTGCCAGGGAACATAATCCAGGCAGCAATTGCATTACCCCTCAATGCGTAATTGGCAAACCCAATTAGAAGTATATAAATGCAATTTTCTAGGAGACATGGTTGAAACACAGGATTGGAATTGATCTTAATCTTATCTAATTTTCAGTAAGGCATCACATACATTTTCAAATGAAGTTTTCCTTTAAAATGGCAAACGTGGTGGAAAGAATGCAATTTCTTTCTCCAGGCACCATCAAGACAGCCCTGCCTGGCATGGACAGAGAAGTCAAGGAAAACTACCAGGTTGTGATCCAGGCTAAAGACATGGCTGGACAGATGGGCGGGCTTTCAGGGACAACTACAGTCAGCATCACCCTCTCCGACGTGAACGACAGTCCGCCACGCTTTGCTAACCGTAAGAGGCCTTTGGCCCTGTGCTGTAATGCTTCGTAACAGACTTTTAAACATTAGGGAACTTTAGTTACAAAGGAAAGACAAATATCTTACATGGACTCTTGACACACTCACCCACAATAGTGAAGTTGTCTCATTCACTGCTATGTACAGATGCCTTCCGTGTGACAGCTGGGGAGTCGACAGAGATTGGAGGTGCCATCGGACGTATTAAGGCTGATGATCCAGATGTTGGGCGTAACGCTGAGATGGAGTACAGTATCGTCGGGGGTCATGACACCTTCAACATTATCACTGACCAAACCACACAAGAGGGAGTCATAATAATCAAAAAGGTAACGTATTTTTGGTAATTTGCCTTTCCGATTATGCGATATATAGTCTTCTTTCGTGTATTACAGGGCTTCATGCTTTGTAGACTGCAACTGGCATCAAACTGTGGGTACTGTGTTGTTTAACTATTTAACTGATAATGCCTGTCCAGTCAGGCAAAACACTTCCTATGAAAAGTGACATGTTTTCATACAGCTACCACAAACAGCCTTCAACACATGCTGAAGTGTTTCAAGGAAAGCCTTTCAACATACAACATTTTTACTAATACATCCAAAAAACACCTGAACAGAACATATGTATTTTAAGCTCAAGGCAAAATTCAGATAAGCATCCAGTAAAAGTTTTTTTTTTGTTCTTTTATATTATGTCGACATGCTTCTTGTTGAATGAAATACCAGCTAATACCATATTTTACAAACCTGCCATCATAATTTTTTTAGCAGTTGTCTTTAATCTTCACAGCAGAAGTTTCTCTTCACAATTTAGTAGACGTTTTAAATGCAACAACTGTAAATTTGAGCTACCTTCTTTTTTTCAATCTCGTCTCAATATGTACATGTAACTTCATATTAGTATTTCAGATTAGAAAAAGCCCGTGTGATAACGGTTATTCATGTGAGGAAGACACGTGGTAGAATATATTTTTGAACTGCAGTGTAAAATCAGATACCCTAAGTCTGTGAAATGAAAAATACAAAGTGGTAATTTGCAAGAAACTCTTTTTAGTTCTCCCCCCCTGAGATCTTGCAAGATCAGTATTCCCTACTTTGATTTGTAACTTAGAATTTAGAGTATGAATAAGATAAAGGCAGACAAAGGAAATGCAATGAATTGCTTATCAAAATCCTGCAGGCGGTTGTTATGGAACGGTCTACAGCTTGACTTCTGATGCTCTTTCATCTCCAGGCACTGGATTATGAAAATAAGAGGGACTATGAGTTCAGAGTGGAGGTGAAAAACACCTACTTAGACGCAAGGTTCATCCAAGGTTTGCAATTCAAAGACTACGCCACAGTCAAGGTAACCGTAGAGGATGTCGACGAGCCTCCGGTTTTCACCAGGAACCCTTACATCATCGAGGTGCACGAGGACACAGCTGCTGGCAGCTTCGTCGGTGTGGTGTCGGCCAGGGACCCTGATGCTGACAACAAGCCAGTCAAGTATGCTACAAGACACAGTTAGAAGTGTTCAGACCTTAAAACAGTGCCCCACTCACAAATCCCTTCCCTACCTTTGTCACACCAAAGTCATTCTCCTTGGGAATTATCTCCTCACTATTTACTAAACTTAGGAATTAATCAATGACCTGTTAAGCAGAGATTTCCTTACCAACCAATGGACATAATTCGTTATTGTGGTAATGCGATTGTTTCAAAACTCATTGTCCCAGCTGTAATTATAGTAGTATAAAAATCAATAAGAAAACAAGCAACACATGGTGGAAATAAAAAGTCTCCTCTTATCAGCTCTTTCAGCAGGATGATGAAATTGTGCCCACTTGGCTAAATCTAATCCATCAGCCTAACCATGTAGCGGTGTGTGTGTGCGTGTGGGGAGGGGGTGGGGGGTATTATTCATGGGTCCCTCCTGGTTATTTCCCTGTAGAAGATGGCTGTGAAGTGAATACAAACACTGTTTATTTCCCAGAATTATGTAAGCTCTCAGTGGCACTGCACAAAGTCAAAGAGCCTAATTTGCTGTATCGATTCACACAGCTCAGTACCGTCATTCAGAACATATGGCGCCTGCCCGTCTCTGACAAAGAGATATGCCACTCTCGGCCCACGCCACATGGCGTATTGTGTTGCATATTCAAATTTCGGTGGAATATGAAAGTTGACTATGACAAATGAGCAGGTACGAGGAAAGATGCATCGTCCTTTGACAATAGAGCGTGCAATACATATTTATTTGGGATTCAACTGATGTACTGTGTAAAGTACATTTTGTATTGTATAAAGTAAAGGAGGCATGTTTGTCTTGTGAAGAGAGATCTGTGCAAGCAGAAAACATAACTGCACTGCTTACGTGCAATATTACAGGTATGCAAATATCAGAGATATAAGTTGGTACATGTTCACAGGTCAATGCGTGTTTTCATTACATGTCTGCACCTTATTCTTTCAGATACTCCATTGATCGGCATACAGATCTAGAGAGGCTGTTCAACATCGATTCTGTGAATGGCACCATCACTACACTGAAAGCATTAGACAGAGAAATGTCCAAATGGCACAACATCTCTGTGGTGGCCACTGAAATAAGTAAGTTTGTGTTTTATGTTGCAATTCCTAATATATGGCCTTTACTGACTTTTGTCAAGGTGCTCCTTTATTTCTAATTCTTCAAAAAAAACATGCTGTTATTCATTTGTTTTAATCTGTTTGTTTCAGATAACCCACGTCAGACAACTCGAGTGCCTGTGTTCATCAAAGTGTTAGATGTCAATGACAACGCCCCTGAGTTTGCAATGTCCTATGACACATTTGTCTGTGAGAATGTCAAAGCAGGACAGGTGCTGAAAATTCATGAGCTTATATATGACATATTGTTTGTCTTATATTATCATTCAAATAAAGGTTCAGGTTTATTATCAGTTATAAGTATTGTGATTAACTGTTATACGTAATGTTGCTGAATTATCACCAATATCATTAGGACTGGGTACCGAATGTAAAACTTTTTAGGCACAGACCCAAATGCCTCCTTAGTATCAAGTATCGAAAAATGCCTCCTCCTCCATTTAATACCAATACTAAGGAAAAATGTCTTCAGCATCTGTGAGCCAATAAGCATACATCATGCTTCTACTAAGATCTAATAATGCTGCTGATTGGCTGTCTAACTTTACACATCATAAGGACACGTAGGAAAAACTCTACGTTATGCACAGAGACTGGGCTCACGTAGGAGGAGCTGAAAATAAAGGATTTGTGCCATAATGCAATTTATTTTGTGAAAATAGATTTTATAAAATTGGTATCTAAAAAAATATATCGTTCAGGAACCGGTATTGAAGTCACGGTATTGTTAAACATTTTTTGGAACGATACCCAGCCCTACATATATTATCATTTAATATAGGTCCAGGTATATTATAAGTTATTAGTATTGTAGTCTACTTACTACTACTGTCATACATAACAGATGTGTGTCAGAGGTGCGTAACCACAACAATATGCATGGATACATGCATGACCTTCAAGTATATTAACTTGGAAGTAGAGCCCGACCGATACATATTGGACTGTCAACCATGTTATGACCTTTGGTGTTTTTGCTTTGGCATAGTTTGTCCACCAGAGGACGCTCTACATTGTCCCTGTTGGAAACACTCATTTTTTTTTTTTTTTGATAATGTGTTTTGTTCAAAGAACTTTA
Organism: Etheostoma perlongum; assembly: GCA_026937815.1. NCBI lineage: Eukaryota > Metazoa > Chordata > Actinopteri > Perciformes > Percidae > Etheostoma > Etheostoma perlongum. The sequence goes on along the minus strand of CM049392.1, from coordinate 22,448,812 downwards.
AGTTTTATATCTTAAGATTGTATTTTTATACATTTTATTTTCTGAACTTTAATATATTTTCATCTTCCTCTGTTCTGTTGTGACATTAAAACAAATTATATAATTTTAGTGAGAACTCATAAATACTACAAATAACTAACATTAGGGAAACCTGTTTTGTAGTGTGTTTCTAGATTTATATTGGCAGATATATCGGAATATCTGATTTTTAAATAACAAAATATTTGTATCGGTATCGGCCTTAAAAATCTTTAAAAAACCTTTATCGGTCGGGCTCTACTTGGAAGCCGGTAACACATGTGGTTATTGCGAGGCTGTGGTCCTAGGAGAACCGTTTCCTATGTGAGGAAAGCGTTTTCAGTCTTATTGGGCAAAATGCCAACCAGAAGTTAGCAGTGATCATCTCTCAGTCACTTGCTGACATTTACAGAGGAAGTGTCTGCATCCACAATGCTCACTCCATGATGCGCATGGTGCATACTGACAGATCTGTGTTGGGGCGCAGTCACTCACACTAAAGCCATGTGATTATAGCTTAGGAGTTTCCAGAGACATCACATCCCTTAATTGTCTAAACACTCCTCACTAATTGCACATTTGTATACAATATATCTGATTGGCCCCAGTTAACTCTCAGTGAATGTTGTTGTTTTTAGCATCTAGACAGTCCTAGCAATAATCTATATTGCATAAGAATCTATACGTTTTGAATAGGATCAATAGTTTTAGACTAGATGCTTTCAGAGTTTTACAAGCTTCCATGTGTTTTCTCATACTTTGTTTCTCCGCAGCTGATTCAGACCATAAGTGCTGTTGACACAGACGAACCCCTTGTTGGACACAAGTTTGTCTTTAGCATCAGTTCCACCAATCCAAACTTCACAATTGTTGACAGGGAGGGTAAGATACACATATTTAAATCCTTCTCCTTGTATGTTCAAATAAAATGTTAAATTGAAATTTGTTCAATTTTAGTCTTGGTTGATTTATTGATTAATGAAATGGGGTTTGATATTATACAAAAATGTGCCATTACTTCATATAAATCAGTGTATAGAAGAATGCAGTACGCATTTCCTTTGTATGATTGAAGTCGTTTGATGGTCTTGGAGTTGTGGCAAAATTCAATTTATAGAAGAGCCATCATCAAAATCAGCCTTTGTACAGTCATCCCACATCTATCCTCCTTTGTGTTACAGACAGTTCCTTGGGTCATACAATGAAAAATATGTAAATAAAAAAAGTAGTTATGCTCACAACCCTTTTTAGAGAGAAAGAAATGGAGAAGCCATTAGCAAGCTTGCAGTAACATATTGGACAACTTCAAATGCTGGATCTGCATATTCCCTTTCCATTTAGTAACTGATTCAGTATGCCTAGTCATTCAGAATGAATATTAACTCAAGATCCTCACTACTGGGGTGTATCACAGTAGACAAAATTAAAAGACTGCAGCAGAAGCTTAAAAGAGTGGAAGACTGGAAATTCTACCCCAAGTGGAATTTGACAAACAAATTTTGGACTTCAATTAGTTTTTCAAGAGTTTTCCATGCATAACCACTTTGCTGATGTCCTTATAGAATGAAGATATGAATATATGATTACTCATTAATCTGTGTTTACTTCAAAACGTAATTCTTCAAAAAATAAGTTGTATATATATATATATATATATATATATATATATATATATATATATATATATATATATATATATATATATATATAATATATATATATATATATATATATATATATAAAGAAAAGGAAATAAAGATTGCAATCCTTCCCTGTATGATCACTTAGGTGAGGGGAAACATTTTATTAGTGACAAGCTTTACCCATTTGCATCGTTCCACAGATAACACTGCCAATATCCTGACGCGGAGGGGAGGTTTCAGCCGTCGTGAGATGAGCATGTACTTCCTGCCTGTAGTGATCTCAGACAACGACTACCCGATTCAAAGCAGCACCAGTACACTGATCGTGCGCGTGTGTGCTTGTGACAGCCGTGGAAACATGCAGTCGTGTAACCCCGAGGTCCTGCCCTTCTCAGATGGTCTCACAACTGGAGCTCTGGTGGCCATCCTGCTCTGTGTCATTATTCTCCTCAGTAAGTCCCCCGTATATGAGCATGTGTATGAGCATGTGTGTGTAAGTGGCAATGCATATTAATTATTATTTAATGTAGGTTGAGTCCAGAATCAAAAATCACATATTGGGTTCACAGGGCTTTTTCAAATCAGTACAACATACAACTACCCCACCCCCCGTTACCTACTGTTGCTATGCATTTTAAGCTTTCCATCTAGGCATAGCGCATTATGCATTTTATACCAATAACGATGGCTGATTTTTAAATGTATGGTTCTTTCGTAAACAATTGTTCTATAATGTCACACTGAAGTTAACAGGAGAAGGCATCTCATTTCTAGGCAGCCACCTTTGATGTTGATGGCTGGAATGAGAACTTTTACTAATTAATGTTGTCTTCTTGAGTTGGTTGAAAACTCTGTCTCCAGCTGACGTTTTGTTTCGAGCCGACTCTTTAAAGGATATGTGATGAGGAAGCCTGTATAACTGATCCTATGGATCCACTAGACTGCTGAACGTGGAGACCTCACACATAAAACACATAACTGGTTAAATTTTAAATGTCAGTTGAACACAGAATTTCAGCTTCTCCCCTGTAGACGTAGGTTTTTAATCCCTAGGTGTAGAACAAAAAGACACAAAAACAGTTTTGTTCCTGCAGCGATTACACTGAGGAATAACTCATAGCTATACTTTGCACAGGTTTTTATTTGATGTTATTTTTAGTAATATTTAGTTCATATCAATATGATATGAACTAAATATGATATAATCTGGACCTGTGACAATTTTAAATTTTAAACATGAATTTTTGCCATTTCTTAATTTCCATTGTCTTTTGTTGAATAATGTGTGATATGTGCCTCGGTTTGTTTTTATGTGTGAATGAGGACTCCACTGCAAACAAAATCTACCTCTGGGTTCAAAAAAAGTAACTTGAACTTGACGACTGAAGCTATATCTTATGTCCCAGGCCAAAAAATCTGCATCCTTACCAATCAATGTAGTAGTCGTATACACGTAAATACAGAGCAGTGTTGTTCTTGTTTGGTAGGGTAGCAAGCCAGCCTTAGAAGCATAGATGGAAGCTTCCATATAAAAATGTTACTATTTGACAACATAGAGGTTGTCGACCTCCATTGCTACCGTGACTGTGCTCAGAATCAGCTGTCGTTTTAACATAACGACACTCTTAGTAGGAAAAGAGCCAGAAGAAGGATCTTAATGACCACAGCATACTGTGTTTTTCTTTTGATGTTTATATATTTTTTGGTGGTGTTTTGCTGTGTATGGCGTGGACTAGGGCTGGGCGATGTATCGATATCACGATATGAGACTAGATTTGTAATATCGTTATATGGTAAGTGTTGTCTTTTCCTGGTTTTACAGGCTGCATTACAGTAAAGTGATGTCATTTTCTGAATTTACCAGACTGTTCTAACGGTTCTATTATTTACCTTTACCCAATCAGTCATTAAATCATTTCTGGAGAATATCTACCAAAAATGTAATTGTGTAAATAACATTTTGTTAAAGCACCAATAGTCAACCATACAATATCGTCATCGAGGTATTTGGTCAAGAATATCTTAATATTTGATTTTCTGTATATTGCCCAGCCCTAGCGTGGACACATGAGACATGTACAACTCACACTACAGAAAGGCCTTATTTTCATATGCTCCATGCTGCAGCCAATTTAAGATGCCAAAGTCAATAACATGAGCTCAGTTGGTAAAGTGTGCGCCCATATATACATATAGAGGTCTACTCCTCGACGCAGTGGGCCCGGGTTTGACTCCAACCTGCGGCCCTTTTGCAGCGTGTCATTCCCCTTCTCTCTACCCTTTCATTTCTTTAGTTTTCCTGTCAATAAAGGCCTAAAAAAAAAAAATAAATAATCTTAAAGTCAATAACATGGCCCAGACTGAGTGAATGGTGAATACCTCTGCAATAACAAGGTCTATCATTACAAACATGATATTGATTTAAAGCTGTCCCAACTCACTGCAATCAATAAAATGTTGCTGAAAATATGCATTCATGCCGGAGTCCCCACACTGGCTGGCACCAGCGTAGCATCTTAGTTTATTAAAACAATTATTTAGACATGAAACACTTGCAATTGTTGATGTAAGGAGATATTGCTCTCAAACAGTTCATCTCAAAGTGTTGAAACAATGTACTCATATGAATGAGCATGCAACCTATAGTTAAGCTTGGATCTTTAATCGTAGTCATCTTTAATCTGAGGAATACTGCATTGATTTTTGGCAGGTACAAACTGTACGCCCACGCATCCACCCTGAAGCTTTCCCTGGGCGCTTTAAACATGTCACGCTACGGTACTTCCACCTTGGCTTCTGAGAGAGGACGGTAATTATGAACAGGACCACAAGAAGTTAACTGCCAACAAAACACAACAAATGAGCAATATAAGGCATTTAAAACAAACTAACAATGCAGTTGGTATGTCAACCCAGCGGTATCAAGGACGTTGCAGTCATAGTCAACATTTCTGTCGCCTGCTGCAAAGAGCTGCAGGAGGTTTTGTGTTAGGGTCCTTTGTTTGTCTGTGTCTTATCTAACATGTAAGCAATCATTAGCAATTCAAGCAGGTCCAATCAAAGACGGGTCACATTAGACATTCTGTTATACACGGCAGTTCTCCCTCAGAATAGTAGTGGTTCTTAGCTCCATTTATCTGCAAATAAATCCACTCAACAGAATCATAGGTAGGTTGCATGTTACTTCCCGACACCCTAAAGCACCACTTTAGCCCTCCTCGTGATCTAATGCAGTATCTAACAGCATACAGGGCACGATCATTTTACCCAGCCAAAAACAGAAATGTGTAATGCTTATTGTCAAGGGCATAGCGATAAGTAATGGATTGGAGCCCCATAGGCTAAGCTTAGTGCTTGATAGGAGCATTTATGACATAGGGACTGTGATTCCTTGCATACTATTGAACTGTTCAATAAAACTGTCCTTGTGAACTTGCGTGCTGTCCTGTATATGAACCTCTAACTCTTTCCATGTGTCAAATTTGAACCCCCTTCTGCCTGTCACAATCAAGTTTTTTTGTAGTTTGCCAATGGATCTGCACCCTGACTAATTTAGTAATACAAGCCAATTGGTATTGACCAGCTTTTCTTCCATCTGCTTGTTTTACAGCAACTCCAAATTTTAAATTGGGTGTCTGGCGGTGGGCAGATCTTCTCTCAAATATCGAGTGTTACTGAAGGTTAAACGCCATGCTCTCCTCTTCAGCAAAATATCATGACATCTGCTCATTATCTGACACTTTTCGCGCTTGAACCCCCCTGACAGACTGTCTCATTCACCTCAGCTTGACTCCAACAGGCAGGCGCTGAGCTAGAACGGCTCTCCCTATCTGGTCCTGCTCTTTGCAGCCCTCTGCTCTGTCTAAAAATGTGGCACTGGTCAGTTTATAAGGACCTTAGAAACATCCACCTCCACCCCCATACAACCCATGTTGAAGGCATTGTAATTAACACTCAGGCAGGAGGCAAATATAAAACTACAGTTCCTGCTGGTCGGACAGAAAAGGTAAAAGAAGGAGAAGGAAAGGAGCACATGCAAAGTAGGATTTACGCTTGTCCCGACTGAGAGATTGTTTCTGCTTTTTCTGAAGAATTATGGCTTTATTTAGAAACTTGCTACCACACAGTGCCACTCTCTGGAAACATGCTCACTCTGCAATATATGATTGTCTTTAGCTGCTGAAAAAGAATGAACGAGATGAGATAAGGCTGTGTGCTGAAGAGAGCAAAAAAGGATCCTCTAACCACTGTGCATTTCAAACAGTGAATGTTCCATTCAAGGGAAAAAAAGAAAGGGAAAGCTTTTCACTGCATCTTTAATAATGGGAGGTGAATGCCTGAGGCAATGTGGGGGATTTGTCACTGGTAGCAAATGTGTCTCCCCTCTGCGCTTCGGCTCCCGTGTGCTCTTTAATGCATGACACATGTTTGGAGGCACACATCTTATGCTGAGCTTTCTCTCCCTGTATTTCCCACTGTTTTTGTGTAGTGATCGTGGTGCTGTTTGCTGCCCTGAGGAGACAGAGGAAGAAGGAGCCTCTGATCATCTCCAAAGAGGATGTCAGAGACAACGTCGTCAGCTACAACGATGAAGGGGGCGGAGAGGAGGACACTCAGGCCTTTGATATCGGCACGCTGCGCAACCCAGAGGTGATGGATGCTAACAAGCTGCGCAGGGACATCATACCCGAAATGCTGTTTCCCTTTCGGAGGACATCACCTATAAAGGATAACACGGATGTCAGAGACTTCATTAGCGGGAGGCTTCAGGAGAACGATTCTGATCCAACAGCGCCCCCCTATGACTCCCTGGCCACGTATGCGTATGAGGGCAGTGGCTCACTGGCAGAATCCCTCAGTTCACTGGAGTCTGCTGCCACTGAGGGGGACCACGATTACGATTACCTCAGTAACTGGGGACCACAGTTCAAAAAGTTGGCAGAGATGTACATAGGGAAGAGCCCCGACAGAGAGACCTAGACAGAGATATGATGGTCTCTCTTTTTCCAAGCCCATTTTTTTCCTATATGTTTATCTAGCTAGCTAGCTAGCTAGCCTCGCAGCTATTTGTCTAGTCAGTTAGTTAGCTAGCCAGCTAGTTGACCGTCTGTCTACCTATCTATCTATCTATCTATCTATCTATCAGCTATCTATCTGTTTATCTGTCTAGTTTGCTAGCTAGCTAGTTCACTAGTTAACTAGTAGTGTGTTTGAATCTCACATGCGTGCGTGCGCACACAAACACACGCAAAGACAGCAATTCCCGCAATCCCCTTGTGGATGCTTAAAGGGAAATTAACACTTGAACTGAGTTGAGCTTTCTCATTAATGGAGATAGAGTATAATTCTCAAAGTGTTACTGTTTTTGGTCATAATCAGTAAAGATGCCTTTGAATTTTAGGATTTTTTGTGAACTATGGTGTGGACAATGTGTTTTGTAATTGACCTGAGAGATAGTAGTATTGTATACTATCAATGTTTAATGGCATTGGACTGGGTTTGGGTGGGTGAGAGAAGGAGTCAAGTGGTTTTTCCAGCCACCTCCATTAAATACTGTAAATGTTTGTAAAAAAAAGTGTTTTTAATGATGGACATCCTATATGCTATTTGCTATCTTTGTTTGACAAGCAATGTTCATGTGAGTGGTTGGTGCAGTTTATTTGTCAAACTGTGGATTCATTTCATCATATAGGTGTAATATGTAATGGAAAGTGTATGTTGTAGGAAAACGGTCATACACTGACAATTCATACTGTTTGAATGCTGAGTCATATTGTTTATATTTATATTTTTATACTTATTTTCTTAATAAAATGATGTGAAAAAAAGAATCAGCTACAGCTTCAGTCCATTGTCTTTATGTGTGGTTTGTAAAAGGCTGTTGCTGTAGATGGTGTATCCATGTATAAACGACAACGTTTCCTCAAGAAAAGCAAGTATCCAAATGTCACGCAGTTTGCGTGTTGGGAAAACGGTTCCACCCACTATAAAAATCAATGGAGATGTGGTTGATCAAAACATTGACAGAGCTGTCTAGGTAAGCAGTGGGATCATACGGGCCATTGAGATGTATTAAAACTATTAGGCCTAGGTCAGTGTACATGGTGGGGATTACAGAACAGCATTGCATTTTCAGTTGCTTCTTCTTTTATCTGGGTTAGTCTTGTTACAAGTTATAGTTTTCAGAATAAAACACAGGGTATAACATACATAGAATAATGTAAACGAAAAGGAAAGTAAGGTCTCTATTCTGTATTTTATTTATTTATTTTATATCAACATTGTAATAACCAATTTCCCTTGGCTGAAAACATCACATTACCTTGAAAATCTAACTGTCTTGTTAGGATAACCACATTGCTCCTGAAGTTGACAAGCTGCCAACTTGGGTTTTGACAGACGAATATCCCTACAGAGTTGAAATGTAGTAAGTAATGCAGTGCTATGTATACTCGTGGGTAGATGTATTTTGTACGCAGATTTAAGATGAATCTAATCTGTATTTGTAGCAACATTTAAGGTCCAGGACATGGTGCATTGCCCATCTATAGTGCATCTCATTTTGACTGGAGTTGGACTTGGATATTCTCTCTTCTTCTTCAAAAACTGACTTTAAGAAGGAGGGTTGCATGTTTGCTATACCCATTAAGACATCACGAATGATACTTGAGGAGCAAGAGTTATTGTGTGGTACATTAATGATGAATTATCTCAACTGTGTGCTTAATGTTTACCAGGAAACCTAGCACAATACTCATTAAACAAACCAAAGCTGAACAGAACTGAAAGCCAGAAGAAAATGATGTTTCCCAACTTACAATATACTGAACTCTGCTTGGTTAATTACACACTCATCTGCAAATGTTCTTATTCAAAACAGTACTTGCTGATTAGTGGGCAGCTGTGGAGATGAAAATACCTCCATGCAATGCCCTTCTCACGTCGTTTCACTTCATTTCATATTTTAACAGCTGCCAGCTTTCTGTTGCGGTGCCACACATGTACTGTAGCTGCTGTCCTATTTTTTTTTAAATGTATGATTAACATTAAGTTAACATGTGTGCCATACTCAGAGGAATCAACGTCAAACTGTTGTTCCATTGTGAAACGAGTGTCAGTCTCCTCAGACATAATGATTTTACTAACTGGGTTCATGAGCGCTTTTAGGTTTGGATTTAATCACAGCCTTCATAACTACGATAGTAAGTCACTTCAAACAGAACAGAAATACCAAAACAAAGAGGTATTATAACAGTAACTGAAAACCCACAATACTTAGAATACCGTTAAAGATCTGCTTTCACGTCTATTTCTGTAGTTTCTCTAACTCATTTTGTACAAAAAGAAAGCAATGTTTGATTCGTACATTACGATATATAGAGTTAAGTGGTGATTAGGTACAACCATACAAATGAAACAGCCAAGCAATAAAGCCCAGCCCTGTCCAGCCATCACAGAGACGGGCCTAGGTTTGGATTCAACATTGGGGAGAGGGTTGACATCTCCACTTTTGAGCAAAATTGAAATTAGACGTGTCAAACACTTCAATTTTTTGTATTCTGGTACATTTTTTTCTGCCCTAATTTATGGTATGAAGGTCTTCATTTATGCTAGGGAAATTCTAGTTTTGTTAATGAGTTGCACTGGGGTGGGTTGCACTGGCCAGATTTGATTATTTTGATCATTTGTAAATTACGCCTATGGCAGAGAGCATGTGACTGAACAACGTACATTCTGAGGCCTTTGCTAGTGTTTGTGTTGCAATTGACTGCAATACATGAATAGGAGTTTCTATTGTTGTGGCCACACCTACTACAATCACCTTTCCAATAATGCAGTCAAATACAACAACAATACTCACCAAGGCCTCAAAAAACTCAAATTAACCAATCACCAACATTTTTCATTATATGCAGGGCTGAAATGTACTTTATTGTACATGTAAAAGTATTGAATTTTATTTAGATAGATAGAATAGACAGACTGTTATTGATCCCAAATTAGCAAATACCAGTGCTACAGCAGCAATATTTAACACACAACACACACACAGACTATACAAGAAATAACAAATAGGATAGAATACAAGAACACATCAAAAAATAAAGATAAAAAATACAAAAGAATGCACAAACATACATACAAATTGGGAATACAAATGTATCACTACTTAAATAGTATTTATAAAGATGTAAGTAAAACTTATGTTTGTGCAAGTTGCACTTAGTGCAGTATAGTGATGTCTGTGTCTTATCTAACCCTGAGTGATGAAGTGTTTAAGTGTTATTGCCCGTGGTAAGAATGATATTTGTAGCTCTGTGTGACGTCGAAGCTGGTGGAGCCTCTTAGGAAAAGGTGCTCTTTGGTTGTACCAGTGCATTTAATGCACATTTCAAGACATGCACCGACAGGAGGGAGAAGTGACCGTGCTTCTGTCCGTAGTAGTGATTATTCTAGAAGTGAGGTGTGGCAGGACAGGCTAGATATTGACAACCCTGCTGTCTGTCATCTGCCAGACTCCACAGCGGATACCTTGTGAACACATGGGAGATTCTAGCGTTTCCCATATTGATCATCTTTCTGCTACTAATGATGATGCAAGTCATGGTACCAAAATACATCTTACTGTGTTAGGATATAACAGCTAGCTAGTGAATTTACTGGATAAGGGAGGTTTTGAGAATCCTATGTTGGGAAATTGGTTGAATAAAGAGCATACACTGCTGTGTTTTTTCTCCACATAACTGGTCTATTGTTGAGCACTCAGTGAGCTATGCAAGTAGCAAGAGGCATACTCTTCTTACAGATGATTCATTGTGGATATGGTAGGATCTGTCTTTAACTAAAACACTGACGTATGGATATTGTGATTTTTGTACAAAAAACAATGACAATCATTACACTTGCAATTAGAACAAATCAGTTAAGACTAAAAACTGCATACAGTACATAGAGTGTGGCCATATAATTGTGTATGCGGAATTAGTTTCTGCGTTGTGTTTTATTGCATAACTGGTTGGAAGAGTCATACAGTACATTTTGAACATTTACTGTACTCATGAATGTGAAAAACTACTGTGATATGATTTTGCTTGTCATAAAATAATTTAGTTTTCTGTCCAATGGGATGAATCAAAGGAAATGCTCTAAATATGAACTGCTGGCAGGGACACCAAGGCCCAGTGAGAAGTGATGATTATTCCATCATTTCATTAATGGTGTATCCCATTATGTTTCATGTCTTGCCACTAATTTGACCATAGTGACCTGCTTTGAGCCCCGGCCTCTTTTCTCTTTAAGGTCTCTATTGGCTTTCTAGGCAGAACGAGATCATTTTCCCTGCTCACACAACTGCATGATGAGAGCTTAGGCAGAACATATCCCGTTTGATGTAAGAAAGGCATTTGCATGCCACATGGAATAATACATGATACATGACCCCTGATGGTAAACCATCGTTGGGCTACTGCAGCTTTATTAGTTCAAGTGAAGATCATGAAAGGAGAAAAGAACTGCTGGTATTTTTTCTCTGATGGACTAGCTGCGTGATGTGACTGAAGCCAGGCGTACGGGATGTAAAGTATTAGTCTGTTATTTCCATTGATTACTGAGACAATCAACTCACAGAAAAAAAATGGTTGTCCTACATCCACAACATACATTTTAACACCAATCTACAAAACCCTTTACTGTTTTTAGATTGTTTGTGCACACCAGACAGACTTCAGAAAGCAGATTGATGCCACAACAAGACTTTCATTTTTTTTAGGATTTTTGTGTGCCCCCTGCCAGGCTCATGCGTAACAGGCCTATTGTCAGGATTCAAAATGCACAATATTTTTATATGGGTGTACTGTGGCTGGAAAAGACAGCATCACAGACGGGCCACCTGAGGCTTTGTTTCTTGTCCTGTCCCTGAACTATTTAAAATAGTCATTTCTAGCATAACATTTCCCCAAAACAAGTTACAAGCAGTTACCCAAGATAGCCACTTTGCAATGCATCAGCATAATGTGGCTAAAATGTAACTGAAAGTGTGTTATTTTTAACACATATTGATTACATAAATGTCCATTTGGCCACTTGTAAAGCCTCAACTACGCAGCTTGAGTGCATAATTGATTTTTCCATTAGCTGACCTTTAGAAACTAAAAGCCGCATTTGCCGATCGGTAGACTTCAGAAATGTGTTGCAAAATAAAGTCTTCTAAAAATAAATCATGAAGAGCATTGTTATCAAAAGCTACTGCTAGATATATATATATATATATATATATATATATATATATATAGAGAGAGAGAGAGAGAGCGAGAGAGATGTTGTTTTGAGCTTAAAGTAAAAGTTAGAAGTTAGTTAAAAGTTGTGTGTTTGTGTTTGTTGTCTAAGCACTCACCATGCACCCGTTTCATATTGTGGAAACACTTTATATTAGGACTGACTATGGTCCGTCCAGGGTAGGCATGGCCCGGCCAGTTTTAGCCAGGTTGTACACCTTAGGACAGATTGTCACATGTTTGTGAGCCAGAAAAGTCCCAGCATGGCCAGGCAATAGCCAGTGAAGAGAACAGAAGACTGTGAAGCTTAGTTGAACCCCGGCGTCTTGACATGTGGTGACACCTGCTTTGTCTCCCACACCTTCCATGAGACTTGCTTTTGAAACAATGGACAAATCATAAAATGTGTATTTTTAGGGAAAAAAAATCATAACACATGATAACCATTGACTGTCTTGGGTCCAGACCACTCTGCACTAGCACATTTCATCAATCCAGCTACACTCAAAATTGCAATTTAGACTGAGATGGTCTCAACTGACTGTTTTATTAATGCCCAACCGCATTCATCATTTCAGAGGATGGACGTGTCAGTCCCAAACATTATGAACTCAAACCAGATTTCCAAAACTCCCTTCAAGAAGAAAAAAAAAAAGAAACCTAAAAAGGTAACCAAAGCCATTGCAGAACAATCAAAAACTGCCAGCAAAAAAATGGCAGGTATGCCAGTTTGGGTCCACATCAAATTCCAAACCCAAATTCAAAGTCTGTACTTAGAAAGAGTAGCCTGAAAGTCCAGACTCAAAGGTTAAGGGTCTGGCATCGAGTGATGAAAGTTGGCCATCTCGAGGGGCGGCACAAAGCGTGCATTTGAAAATCTCACTGCACACAATTGGATAACACTACGACCAATCACAATAACACACGGTGTGACATATCCAGAGCCCCATACGCTCGATGCCAGAGTAACTCGCTGAGCAAATTCAAATTGTGCTCTCATGAGAATTCTGCATTTCCCAGGGTAAAGAAAAGGGTATTTCTATTAAAAGTCAAGAATCAACCCCTTGAGATATTTTCAATTTTGATATACAAAGCCATGATTATATTATAGGTCACATTCCACTTTTTACGAAATGATCACACTTCATTTTGTGATAGCAATCAGAACTCCACATGGACATTTTTATAACAAACATCCTGCATTGACCATTTTTTTAGGAACAGTTGCAATTTCGGAGTCACTCTTCCAGGTTTTAAGCGATTCCAGTGCTCTACTGGCTAGTAGTTATGAACATGGGCTGAACATTAAAAAAACACAAGGCTGCTTTTTTCCCTTAGGAAAAGAAAATTGCTTCTGAGCACAAAGGGAATGCATCAGTGGCATGGCATACTGCCTAGTTTGTTATAATTACAAGCAAAAGCAGTTATGAATAGGCATCTTAATGACCAAACAAATTGTTGCATATTTCAAACCCATCTGGATAATTTTCTTAGGGGAAATGTAATTGCTGTTCAAAAATGTTGAATGCTATCTTTGTTGTGGTGAGTGTATGCACACACAAACGACATCTGAGATGATGCATAATGGCACTTCCTTTTCTGCCAATGAATTGTTTTTCTGTCAGGTTTCATGCAATGCAGGTGCTGCCTTCTGCCTGTCTGTCAATTAGACCTGTAATAGTCTATTACAGCTTGGTTTGGGAGCTACTTTTACTCGTGGGTGGTATTGCACTTTAACAGCAGACTTTTCAATAGCAGTTTTCAATACTGAAAGTAACAGGGAATCTATCACATTATGAATGTTCAACACAGTTCAACTTAAGTTGGACTTTTTAGCTGCCAACTTCCAACTTGGTATGCCATAGTGTGATTTAAGAATGTTGTTTCTTACCGCTTCAATGGTATATTTATTTTATTAGTATTTGGCTCCACCTTCTGGAAGCCTAAATTCACAGCACATAGATGTTGCAATTCTTCCAATTGTTGCAACTCTCAGTAATCTTTTTTCAAAAACTATTAGAGACATGTTTTCCAGATCATGAAAGAATAAGGAAATGGCAAGGACATAGAAATGTATAAATGTCCACTTTGAAGTTCAGGACCAGTCAAACTGAATCTAACAAATTTGACATACAGCAGTGTTATTTGCAGGAAATCCTACAAGATATTATTGGGAATAATACATTAAATGATTTTGTATCTATTTAACTGGACAGTTAGCTATTTATGTAGTTATTAAGTACACAATGTTTACAGTATTAAAGTCTGTTTAACACCTATAGTGTTTTACATAGACAAACTGTATGGACTGTTTGGTTTGATGTCCTTGCATGGCCGTCAACAGAGGGCAGCAGAGATCTTTGAACAGGTAGTTGAAAGCCGTACCAAATGTTTTGCTGCAACACTCACACTCCCATGAACTAACCCTATAGCAACATCAACGATCTAAATGATATTTTAATGGCATGCATTTTTCATCAAAATCTTGCACCCCCAGAAATTCATCACAGCACAGATATGAAAGTATCACTGAAAGTGACTGATGAGTCGTTCCTATACGCAATCAGGTAGTAAAGATGTAAATTTGTTATTTCTGTATCATCCAGCTATAATTTAAAAAAAAAAAAGCTGAAAAACTGTACAGATCGAGACTTTGCGCTTCTTCTGTGGCAGTTATATTGCGTGAGGAACAATACAACATTAATATACCTAAAAGGATTCCATAATAGAGTCATTGAAAAGTAAATATAACTTTAACCCATATCTAAAAGTAAAAGTTTTGTTTTACTGTATTTCCCAATTGTTTAGACATTCAATTATGAAGGTCTTACCACAAGAAAAGACCCATCTTTTTTCATGATGACATGCCTATGCAGACTAATAGATAGAAGTTCTAATACATTACTTATTCAAACTGGGTAACCCTGATTTCCACCAACTGCGGAACGGAGTCATTAGGTTTCCATTAAAGTCAAGGTGTGTATTTCCACTGACTGCAGAGCGGCTGTGTTCCGACTCCGTGTCAGCTCCGGCGTTCCTCAGCCCTCCGGAGCAGATACGCAGAGCTTCTATCTTTGCTGGAGAGCTCCGCAGAAATTTAGCACATGGCAGGGACAGGAAGTTGAGCACAGAAACTAAATAAAACATGGAGTTAATTGTCATAATAAAATACACCGTGCTCAAGGCGGATCATATTTCCCTGCACTACACCTTGAAAATGTCATAATGGGCGGAGAAAGGCCTGAAGTCAACAGGTTAGGGGTTTGGTAGTTCTTTTTATAGAAACTACATCCTGTTTACTACATTTCATGACTTCAGCTGCCAGTCATGGAGGCAGGAAAACCGGATCTGGTGGGTACTGAAGGATGGCGGAGTATGGAGCACACACGCAGCGCAGCCATTCCGCAGTTAGGGGAAATCAGTGGTAAGTTGACAATGGGTGTAGACACTGGGTTGTGACTAGGCGACATGTAATATGAAATGTGTCACTGGTAACTCAAATAAAACCATTTAAAACCCAACTCTGCAGCTCCCCTCAGATCTCAGAATGTTTTAGCATCTTTCAACATCTCGGTTGGTTTTGCAACCAACAACCGTTTCTAGGCCTGGATCATTTGTCTTGCAGCCAGTGACTACAGGTACATACAGTACATTTTATTTTTTCCTTGATGTTCTTATCTAAGTTAGCAATGAAATAACTAAGCATATTTCAGTGATTGTCTAACTATTCCTTTCACGAATGGCAGCTCTTTGTCAGCTTGGTGCATACAAGGGTATTACAGTTTGCCAAGAAGTAATTTAGAATCAGGGTATTTTTAAGACCACAACTTCCATTGATCTAACCTATACCGCCATGAATTCACAAATCCACTAGGGGAATGCTTCAGTAACCAATCTTTGATAAAACCTTCCTCATAAAAGATGCATAGTTGAAATTACTGCGACAGT
Source organism: Etheostoma perlongum (assembly GCA_026937815.1). Classification (NCBI taxonomy): domain Eukaryota; kingdom Metazoa; phylum Chordata; class Actinopteri; order Perciformes; family Percidae; genus Etheostoma; species Etheostoma perlongum. Next base: position 22,432,929 of record CM049392.1, on the reverse strand, counting down.
TCTGGATGCCATTTCATTAGTTGTGTTATACGAGCTGCACCATTGAGTGTATATGATCATGGACGCTGTATATATCCAGGTTACACAGATGAGATGCTACCAAAACCATACACGCTTTGTACAGTTGATTCCATTTCTTGATTTTTGCCTTGTCCTTGCTTTTACCCTGCGTAAAGTGAAAATAATCTGAAGACGATGAGTGCCTTCTGTCAAAGAAATATGCGCATGAAAACTCTGAGATGCATTAACCAATCCCAATTTAATTAACACCTCATTAACCAAATTAAATGAGCTCACATGTGGAATCTTTACATTCTTTCAAAGCTTGAAAACTTTGCTATGTAACAAAAACATTAAAAATACAGTTCTGCAAAAAAAAAAAAAACATATTTGCAATGGTCATTGGGTTGTTTTTAAGTCTATTTTGTAGTGCCAGCATTTGAAAGATTACAACATGTTCATACCACCCCTTTTATATAATCTCTGTGACTGCCGCCTCTAGCTTTTGTGTATGGAGTGTGTTCCAGAGGTCAGCTCTGATCCCATCTTCTATTTTCTACGTTCGTTAAGCTCCATTCTGTTAAGCGTGTCCAAATAGGGTAATTCGGTGTTCAATTAAGCAGGGCAGACACAGGACATTCAACACAATGTCAATGAGATGCTACTATGAGTGAGCTATCAATTTGATAGACAGTGAGAGAGGAGGATAATAAGCTGTTGTATGCCCCCTGATTCTGCAGCACCCAAGGCCATCCCTACAATTGAATTGCACCGGTGCCTTGGTAAGTCTCAGCTGGGCCTCATGCATTGCAAAAAGCCACCTTGCAGTGCCTAACTGTGTTGTATAAATGTGTGGTTGTCTGTAGCTATCATGGCACTGTCATCCTACCAGCCATGGCCATGAAGCCAGTATAAAGAGACCCGCTAGGCCACACAAAGCACTGCAGTTGTCCTTAGGCAAGTGGCCAGAGAGAGAGAGAGAGAGAGAGAGAGAGAGAGAGAGAGAGAGAGAGAGAGAGAGAGAGAGAGAGAGAGAGAGAGAGAGAGAGAGAGAGAGAGAGAGAGAGAGAGAGAGAGAGAGAGTGTGTGTGTAAAGTAGAGAATTAGGGGGATGGGGTGATTCTGCTATGCACAGCAGGCCAAATATCCCTGGGACACAAGCCAAGTGGCCAGTCACAAGGATGGCGTGCCAAGAGAATGCCATCCGGCCAGGTTGCACAGCCAGATAAAAAGCTCTGCGGGTTGTCTGCAGCTCAACACAGTCACCCCATAATACAGCAGTCCCTTCTCACTAACTAGCATCTTCCCATAGTGCAGTTCACAGCAATGCATCTGAGCGGCAATCACTGAAAAGAAAAAGAAACCAAGAATAGAACATTGCTATGATCTTCAGATAACTCTGTCCAGGTGTGAAAATATGAGTTTATCCCGGGGTTGGCAAAAAGAAAGACAGGACTCAAAGCTTTGATTTTGTTTAGTCACAAAGCCCGAAGCTGATGCACTGACATTTCTTTTGTTGGGCTTAGCTAGTAAGCCTCTGAACAAAAGTTCCTCAGGGTGCTCGATATCTACCTACTGTATCTCAAAAGATACAATAGAGAGATGGATGCAATACTTTGGAAAAACTTTCAATAGAGCTCAAGGTTCGATGCTCAATAGGCTGATGGCTGCAGACAACAAGGTTAGCAAGTTCTGGTATCTTATCCAACATCCCGATTAACTGAAAGTAACTAATAAAACTGCAACTACAGTTCATTGGATACTCTGAGAATAATTTTTTTGACTATTTACATGATAATTTAGTCTACAAAAAAACAAAAAAGTGTTTGTCTCAATTTCCCAAAACATAACATCTTCAAATTGCTGGTTTTTCTCCAAACACAAAGATATTCCCAAAGTTTTCACCACTAAACAGGTTTCTTCTATAAGTCGCATAATACATAGATATGAGCTAAACTAAAACCAAGAATAGATTGGGCAGCATCCCACAAGTCTGACTAATTGGTCAATCTTCACAGTACTAGCCATCTTAAAGTATAGAAGAAAATATGCATGCATACTTGTGTACTTACAGTATTAGATGAAGTTGAGTGTGCAGCATGCATTTCCAGAGGGAATGGTTATTTTTAGTATAATTACATTTACAGAGTAAGCAATGAGACAGCAGGTTACACAGTGAAATTAAATTATACTTAAACTAAATATAATAAAATTGCGAAAAAAAAACAACAAAATGAAGATGGTAGAGTTTGTGTTGCATGAAAACAATTGCCTGCTTCCCACACACAAGTTACAACTAAGGGGAACATGCATATCTTATATGTTAATACGTACTTCTATTGAACCTTATTATGCCACTGTGTATTAATGAAAAGTCTGTACTTATTTCCATCTACTTACTTCAAACACTTTGTCCACTGTTGTCACCTCCAAGAATGACATGGAATAAATAATCATTTTAAAAAAAAAGTCCTGAAATGTAGTCAGTTACAGTTCCTTCAAAATATGTTACGGTTACACTGTCAACATGTCAAACATGTTTAAACCTTAAGCACCAATGATCTAAAGCGGTGTGCCTTTAGTCAGGATATTGACAAAAGTGTATTTTCTTTTTTGCGTGTTGGATTTCTTGGAGTGAGAAAAAAAAGGTGCCAGGGTGATGTCGAGAAAGCGGCATGAGGATGGCAGGGGAACGGCAGGAGGGTGTAATGACTAAATTGGCAACGACAGAAAAGTCATAAACGTGAGAGAACAGGGTGTCAGAATTAGGAAAAGACCAGAGGAACCCACCTTTTTTCCCCAATCTGTTTCTGCTCATGAGACTAGTCTTCTGAGTCACAGTACATGTATTGTAGACAAAGTGAGAACAACACATTTCACTCACAGAAGGGATTATGCAAAACAGATATGACTGAAGGTGAAAGCTAAAATGAGTAGCATCCTGTTAAGTAAGGGGATAGTTGTTTGCATCAGCCTGTTCCATTCCTGAATAAAGTCTTTTTATGCATATATTCATTTTTTTTTTCTTTACAAATTGACAGTCAATTACAAAAACTAAACCAGGTGTGCTATGCAATATTTTGACAATGCATATCCTGTATGTCATGTACATACGCAGTTTACCACGTCTAACTGGAAATAGATTGCGTTGTGGCAGAAGGAAACAAAGCCATTATACCATTTTCATCTCTAAAAAAAGAACAGGATTTTACCGATTTTGACCAGCTTTATCCAAAAAACTGCTAAACCCTATCTAAAACTTAAAGCTTTAGTGCGTAACTTTTTAATATTAATGAATGTCCGTTACATTTAATCCATTGCCAAATGAGTTGCTACAAAGCTAATTAAGACTCAGCTCCACACAACTCTCTCTGTGTTTCTCAGTATGACTATGTTTAGAAGATTGTGGCGTCCGGTGACTTCCCCGCGCAGAAGCTCAAGTGAAAAAAAATGACCTCATGTTATTTTAATCCTCTGTGCCCTCCTTGGCTACTAGCACCTGTGTGGAGGCAGGGTGGGGGTGCCTGCGCGATCACATTAGGCTTGTACCATGTCCACGCGCAGACAGTTTGTTGTCATTACTTGGAATTCTTCATGGGGGCGACAGAATCTACGCACTACAACTTTAACAATGTCATTTAACCAAATCATAAAACCCTTAGTATTTTTCCAACAGTGTTGTGTAAAGCATAGACAAATCATAACATTCAGTGTGCAATAGGGGTGGGAATCACCAGACACCTCCCGATACGATTGTTTATGACTTGTTGATAATGTTTATGATCACGATACGGTATTATTGAGACCTTAAACAAATTGCAATATTCTGCGATATAATGCAATTTATAACCTTTTAGATCAGAAAACACTTATGTATGTCGATGTCATCATCTACTACCAGCCTCAGATATCTTGCTAGCTGAGTACTATTAGTACTACTGTTTGTTTTTTTTTACAGATGCAATTCCACATTATGTTTCCAATTTGTAATATATCACACAAGTTTAACTTTTTAAACTATTAGTAGCTTGGGCTGGTCCAAAATCAAACATAGTGAATGTTTTGTATTTTGTTTAACTACAGTATACTAACATAGAACTCTTTAGCCCAATTATGGTTCAGTACCAGATAGAAATAAGAGTGTATTGCATACTGTATGCACATCTTATTTGGCCAGTGGTCAGGAAAACATTTAAATGTTCAAAATCAAACCATCCTAGCTACTAAAGTCCACTGAAAGATTTCAATTTGCATGCTGCCTTGGGTGGGTGTTTAACTTCCTTGTGAGTCTATCAAAAACTTAGCGGGAATTATTTTTAAATGGCCAAGAAACTGCCTAAATCTAGCATTCGTAAAATTAAAGTGCACACACTTTTGTATGTTCATTAGTGGGAGCTTGGTAGGTTTATTTCTTCCTCCAACCCTGGCAGTAGTAACATTATTATTTCCCTAAATCGTGTACTAAGTTCAATATTAAATAAGTTGTTTCATATTGTACTCTTCAGAATTCAGTGAAATGCTCTGGATTGATTGTTGAGATTGGTATTTGTAATTTATAACATGACCACCAACATGTTTTTGATAAATGTGACTGGCAGTTATTTTCTCTCAAGGGTTACATGCACTGAGCCCTGTAGCTAGAGTTGGTTTGTTAGCCATTCTTGATTAATCTGGCTTTACATGTACCCCCGTGAGTAAAGCAACTCTTTGCCACTGTGATTGGACACAAATCATATGGCCTGAGGAATGAAATCATCGATCCAGGTAACAATTATCTCTTAAAGATATCTCAAAATGAATGGCAGCTCTTTTTGGATTAAAATAAAGAACCCTATTCCCTTTCCAATTAAATCATACAAATGCCCAAGGTTCTTTTTTCTTTTTGGTAATATGGATGCAAGTCTATGTATGGATGCAAGTCTGGTGCTGCTGAAATAGACACAAATCTGCCCGGAGAATCCATATATGTTATTGCTGAGGGTGAAGTCCATCGCTCAATGTGTCCAAAACCTACTGACCTTTTTGTTGCTCGTTTTATTTTTTACAAAGAAAGACGGAATGAAAGAATCCAATCCTTTTACAGTAATTACGGTAAGTTGTATTTGGCAAAAGCTCAACGTCTGTATACATAAAGGACCTCCAGGAGGTCCAATAAAGGGCAGAGACGATAAAGGACATGCGTCTGTTGTTTCACTGGAAGCTCTCCTGCTGAGGACGGGTGCCAGCGTGGCTAGGCCGTGTCAATACAACTCAAATGTTTCATATTTATAACCTCCTCTCCTTTTTACCCTAAGAGCCTGTAATGCATTATTTATGCTGCCAAGACGATATATTGAATTTTGCTCTGACACTTTAATACAATATAGTCTGTCCAACTTAGAAAGGTTATGGGAAATCATAACATTTGATTAGGAGCATCAAGCCAATGGATTTGTTTTAATTTCAGCAAAGTATGAACGTGCTATATACTGTAATAAAACGGTTTTTTTTTTAAGCGCCATTTTTACCACACATGTCCAAAAACTGTATTGACTCATTGTTCTTTGACATGTTTAACATTAAAGGTCCATGAATATTTAATCATCAACATTGTAACAGTTGGGCTTCTGTATTGGCAAAGTGCTATCTTTAGCACTCAACTCAGTCAGAGAGGCAGAAAGGTTGGAGGAATGTAATATGACCTTAATGTGTCAGACCCAAAGACCTCGCCTGGCTCAGGGCCTGTCAATATTACATCGGGATCAGCACTTTTGAAACATATAGTAGAGCCTCCCCACCAGCATCGCTGCAGCAGGATGCGGAGAGCTGTCTTCCTTCACTGTTTACAAGCAGTAGGGTGTATTTACCCCTGATGTGATGCAGCTCTTCGCAAAGGTCTTTCAAGAATAGTATGCGTGTTTCAAGTTGGACACAATAAGACTATGCAAATATAAGATTTATTGGACACAGGATATAAAAAGGTGGTACAGCAAAGAAGTCAGATGATGACACTATACATCATGTCTCAGTTATCTCTAACCACGCTCTATGGTGCATATTTAACGTGTGACCTTGGTTTCAGTTTGATCAAGTTTCAGGTATGTTCACTTACTGTATGTGTTATCTCTTAAAGTAATCAGAACATGAGTGATCTGGTCACCTTTCTGATTAGATGTACTTACCCAGGAGTAGTGTATTCCTTTGAACACCAAGTGACACACATGAACAGATTATGAATGCTAATGGCCTTTTAGCCGGGGTCTCAGGCATGTACTGCACTACTTTGTGCTCCTATCAATCTAGTATATTGTTGTTAGCAAGCATAAAAAATGCCCGAGATAAAAATCAAACAATATTTATGTGCACACAAAATGTTTGAAGATTTATACAGTGTCTACTGCAATATTGCTTGTGTTGAACCTAAAAGATAAGGGTGCACTTAGTTCAGGGTTTCAATGCTCCAAATGTTGATTTCTAAACCGCAGCTTAAGGAAATCTGAATAAAAACAAACATATTGTCTTTTGAAGGACCTGTAGGAAGAAACATTCCAAATAGATAATGAAATAGATCATACATCTAGAGGTAAAGATAACTGACAAACAACAATGATAGAATCCCTTCCATTTGGGAAAATGTTAGGCCACGGTTAGAGTTAGTAGGGTTAAGGTTGTTATTATTTTTTGGGCATTTTATACTTTTTTTTTTTTTTTTTTTTTTAAAGAACAGATGAAGGCCGGAGTCAAACCTGTGGCCGCTGCATCAAGGAGTAAACCTCTATATAGGGGCGCATGCCCTTCTGGGTGAGCCACCCAGGCGCCCGGGTTAAGGTTATTATATGAACCATAAGCTGCCACTTAGTTAGCTCATTTGAGAACAGCGGTGGATGCTATGGGCCATTCAGAATGAGAAATCGTGTCTATTACCTGACAGGATGTGCTTACTTATTTATTTGCAAAACAATATAAAGAGAGAAAAAAATGGGACCTTTAAGAGACTAGTCTATGTAATAAACAAATACTATATTTCAAGGCTATATCTCAGAAACATATATGTTTACCAAGACGATTTATTAATAGAGATATAAAGGCTGTGCAATGTGCCTCAGGCGCAGATACCGGCGGTAGCAACACCACCCTCCTCACTAAGTATTAAAACAAATAGCATCTGCTTCTGTTAACACCACCTTCACTGCAGCTGTGTTGATTCCTCATAATCCCCAAAGAATATAAACCCACACCGGTAATGCTTCCTCAACTGTCAGAACTGTTTCATCAACACAAAAAAAGCATTTGTTTATGCTCAGCCCATCTGTTTTATTACAAATGACATCAGACTTGCTTTATAGTTTGCATCGTGGCAACAAGTTACTTGCCTTTAAAAAAAATCTTGCAATGTTGTTAAAAATGTACCATGCAGCTGTTGTTCAAAACAACTTTCCATAATTACATTGGCAGACTCTAGTCTTGACTATTTTACAGCTGATATCAAGCAAACACATTTTTGTTGTCAGTGTATACACAATGAGAGTGCAATGTGACTAACGTATGACTAATGTGACACGTGATTGGCCAAGATCATCAATACAGTCACCACAAATTGCATGCATATTTCTGGATAGGATACATAAATGTTCCTAATTTGTCTGACACCGTATAAGACCTTATTTGTATTACTGTGTGTTTAGCACTAAAGGAATGCAATTTCATTATCATGTACAAAGGACATTGCATATCAAGAGAATGAAAATTAGTTATACCGAACATATCAAGCAACCAATAATACATTCAAAATTCAACAATATGGCAGTTAAATGGAGAAGATCATTGAATGTGATATATAAGGCCTTCTCATTTGCAACAAGCTATTTTGAAATATAATGACACAGCGGGATGTAAAGTGGAGGAGCTAAGTGCAGGGATAACCAGGCTTTTGTGAACGAAATAGTGCATACCTGCAAGCTATGTTTTAGTATTGTTTTTTTGTAAATTGTTTTTCAATTTGGATCAAGCTTACCTCCTATGGTGGCATTTCAAAGATGCACTTATACGTGGTGGCATCCGTGCCATGAAAAGGATGCATGACTCACCAAAACCTGTCGGTAATCGTAGCTGAAATTCTAAGCTAATACGTGTAATGCCACAGTGACAAAGTTAGACGGAGTTCTTACTTTCGGTTTTACACGCCGAGCAAAGGTAAAGGATTTGAATGTATTCCACCTCACTGTTGTTGACATGCAGGGAAAAAAGCCAGTTAAAGAACTGGTAACATCAACATATTATTTGATGGAGAGCTGAAAATGAGTGTAAACTGTTGGAGTCAAATTTTTTATTTTTCCCCTCACGGCCGCACGCCGAAGATCAGGCACGGTGCCGGAATACTTTAAGCCCTGCGATTATATAACGCTGCTTCACATATTCATATTGCTTAAATGATCTAACTTTCTGTATTGGTCATTTCTTTTAATGTGGAAAAAAGGGCGGTGGGATGTGATTTAAAACTCCATATTAAAATGTTTAATGCAATAAATGCAGCGGCTTTAAGCATTCACATTTAAACCATAGGTCTGCATGTATGTTATGCTGATCTTGACAGGTTAACTTGTACCAAATGTGTGACAGTATGGACTTGGTGTCTACTTCTGTGATTAGATGACACATCAGAAGTACATACGGCATGAATGTTATCCGAAGGCATCAGGATACCTTTAGTCATTCTTAAACTCAATCTTGGTTTACTTACCTGAGCCACCAAGGTTACAAGACTCTGACCTCAATTTCAACAATCTCAAAAGCATTTTTTCCGCTTCCACCATCTGGCCAAAATAGCTTTCTTTGGAATTCACTGTCATCCATGCCGAACACTGAAATAATTTAATGTGTGGGGATCCAGGCACAGCTAATCTCTGATAAACTCACCTTGTCCATACCGCTCTGTTACGTTTGAAATATATTGGGTATCAGATGTCATATATCTCATACAGGCATCCTGCAACATCTAACTTCAGAATACTATAAGGCAATGCTTAAGGAGAAAAGGTTCCGCATAGCACGGTGTGTTGTAATAACCACTGCTGATTGCACCTCACAGAGCATTCCCCTCATATTTGTGATGCACTTCTGTGCCTCAACAAGCGAGATCCCAGAGCACTCTGTAAATTGGACAATCAGTAATGGTATTTGATGGCATTAAGAGTGTAGATGAAAGGAAGGACACTTTGGTTATAAACAGGATAATGGGGCCGCTGCCTTGCACTGTGCGCCCAATGAAATGGGACTCAGTTAATTATCCCTGCCATTAATTAGGCCATCCTATCAAGGAGAAAGAGGTTACTCTTCATTGACAATATACCATATCATATTGAATTATCCGCCTCTAGTTACTTTGTTTGTTTCTACATTTGAAATAGGTGTGCAGGGACGACATGAGTGACCACACAAATGAAACCAAATAAATCCCTGCTTTTTCATTTATTGTGAATGGAAGCATAAACTGCCTTCTTGTAAGACTGCCGGAAAATGTGATGATTTTTCTGCTGACCGTGGGCTTAAGATGGCACATGCTGAAAAGTCACTGATAGAGTTTTGGTGTGATGTTGAAAAGGAACATCTTGAACTGGGAAAAGGCCCATTAAATTAGCTTTTGCTTTTTGGATCTACTTATGTGTGTTAAGAGACCTTCTCAGCTTTAACTTATTTGAAAACCAAGCAGAAGGTGGCCAGGTTGGATCAGTGGTAGAACGGGCGCACATGTACTGAGAGGTTTATGCAATTTCATGTGACGATTTCCCGCATGTCTTCCCCCCTCTCTCTCACACCTAACTGTCCTGTCAAAAATAAAAGGTGGAAAAGCCCCACAAATCTTGGAGAAAAAACAAAAAAACAAGAGGAACAGACTAAATGTGGAGAACAGCGTGGTTGTCAGCCTGACCCCCAGAACTATCAAAGCTTATGAAGGATAAACAAGCTCAATTGTCTCATTAAAGCTCAGGTGGCATAATACAATGAGTAGAAACTGCCTCTGGGTGAGTCTGAATATTACTTTTATATTATTTTTTTATTTTTTACTCACAATAGGTGTATATGTATTGTGTTGAGGTGGCGTCATTGAAATTATTTTAAATTGATTTAATTTTTTTTATTTGAATAATCAGTAGCGTTTAATATGAGTTTATTAAAGGTCCCATGGCATGACAATTTAACTTTATGAGTTTTTTTAACATTAATATGCATTCCCCCAGCCTGCCTATGGTCCCCCAGTGGCTAGAAATGGTGATAGGTGCTAGTGGTAACTGCTCTGCCTTTGAGAAAATGAAAGCTCAGGTGGGCCGATCTAGACCTCCCCTTTCTCTGCTTTGCCCGCCCAGAGAATTTGGCCCACCCATGAGAGAGAGACATCATGGCTTTCAAACGAGCAAAGTGGCAGTTGGTCAAGGCCACACCCCCAGCCTCCACCTTGCCCCCCTCTCCTCCTCAAAAGCTACAGACTCAGAGATGGCACATACTAAGGAAAGCTCATAGTGGGACTGGCTCTAGTGTCTGGAATCCTGCACCAAGGCTGAATTCTGGGAAAGAGACTTCAGATTAGAGATGGTCCAATACCATTTTTTTCCTTCCTGATACCGATTCCGATACCTGAACTTGTGTATTGGCCGATACTGAGTACTGATCCGATACCAGTGGGTCATATATTTTATTATGTTTTAACAACTGTATACTACTATCCCTGTATGGATGTGATATGATTTCTATCTCTGTTGTCGGTCCGGCTCAGGTTAAACTTTTTCTGAAACATGAACAAACACAAACAATGAACACCACAGAACTTTCTTTTATCATCCACTTTGACAGTCAGTTGTAACAGAAAAAGAACAAATACATTTTTTTTTTAGGGCTTTATTATGTGGTATCGGACAGGTGCATAAACTCCGGTACTTCCCGATACCCGCGTCTTTGGCAGTATCGGAGGCGATATCGGTACTGGTATTGGAACATTGTACTTCAGATAGAGTATTAGGGGACCACTAAGGTCTATATAAAAGAGACTTCAGATACAGTATTAGGGACCACTAAGGTCTATATAAAAGAGACTTCAGATACAGTATTAGGGGACCACTAAGGTCTATATAAAAGAGACTTCAGATACAGTATTAGGGACCACTAAGGTCTATATAAAAGAGACTTCAGATACAGTATTAGGGGACCACTAAGGTCTATATAAAAGAGACTTCAGATACAGTATTAGGGACCACTAAGGTCTATATAAAAGACTTCAGATACAGTATTAAGGGACCACTAAGGTCTATATAAAAGACTTCAGATACAGTATTAGGGGACCACTAAGGTCTATATAAAAGAGACTTCAGATACAGTATTAGGGACCACTAAGGTCTATATAAAGAGACTTCAGATACAGTATTAGGGGACCAGTAAGGTCTATATAAAAGAGACTTCAGATACAGTATTAGGGGACCACTAAGGTCTATATAAAAGAGACTTCAGATACAGTATTAGGGGACCACTAAGGTCTATATAAAAGAGACTTCAGATACAGTATTAGGGGACCACTAAGGTCTATATAAAAGAGACTTCAGATACAGTATTAGGGGACCACTAAAGGTCTACAGTACATAAAAGCATCCAAAGAGCACCATGTCATGGGACCTTTAAACCAATTTAAGAGAATCATCAACATGCAGTCATAGGCTGGGGTTACTACTGGCACAGTGCTTTTGTAGCCAATCTAGTTTTTTTCTTAACAAGCAGCCTTGCAATGACTCTCCTGCAGAGCTGTGACTAGCGTCCTCTTTAGTGTCATAATCAGCACACAACGTATAACACAAAGTGAAAATCAAAATGTCATTAGAAATTGTTGACGTTACCTTTGAAAGACATATTGTGAAAATATGATCAGGTCAGCAAATTCATAACAATAAGTTGTGGAAAGGCTGCAGTGATGCATGTATGAACATGAGTATGCAACGTATGTTTAATTCTGTGCTGTAGATCCAAGTCTATCATTTTATTACACAAAGCAAAGTGAAAATTATCATTTTTCAACAATAAGGCAACTACATTAGCTAACAAAAAAATAATTCTATTGATACACTGTCTTATCAGTTAAAGCCTACATGGACTACACCGTCGCTGAATGTTGAATTTGAGTTAAATGAATTTCCAGCATGACAAGTGCTTCAAATTGAAATTTGCATATTTCCCATGTTAAGTCTCATAAAGTTGTATAATGTGAGATCAAATTACCTTTGTGATCGACAGACATGGAAATTAGAATAATGAATGGCTCTTGGAGGACAGCTCCTCCATTCTGAGTCCACTGACGTGCAGATACGAGGTCCCAAGAGGGCTGCCAAACATGGGAGAATAATTTGTTTTTATTATCAGTTACCAAAAGGGGGTAGTAAAGGTGTGTGCTTCTAAGCCTCCCTTTATGTCTTTGTTTTATGAGATAACACCACTGGCACAAAGCAAAGAAAAATGGCAAAAAATTAGAAAGATAAGTATTGAAGTAACTTCAGTTTGTGCATTGCACAATGCTGAATTATTTGACAAGTTTTAACATTAAAGTTATACCAAATCACAATGTGTCACATTTAACAGCACAAGGCCTATGCTAATTTAAATTAACACTTAAATCTGCCTCAAGAAACATCACAGATTGTTTTTCTAATCTGTCAACAAGCCAACCCCAGGTCACATGATTTCTTAATTTGGCAGAACCATATTATTACAAAGGAAGACAGGAACAGCTAGAGGCAAAAAGAAGGAAGACAGATTAAAGATTTCCCATTATATGTCAAGTATGTAATCAATGTTGCTAGCTAAAAGGACGTCTCAAAGGCATATTCCATCCATGATTGCATTTATGTAAACTTATTATTTCTTTTTACAGCCTACGGTGATGTAATGCATGAATGCCGCATATCTGAAGTACCACAATAAGCAAATGATGTGGTCTTTGTAATCTAATGGAAAAGGATGATTGCACCTATGTACAATGGCTGCATACAGTGCTTTACAGAGAACCTGTGTATGAGCAAAACTGAAAAAACAAAAAGTGTTTGGGAGGCTTTAATGCTAAAGTCTTCCACAAGTCATACAGTATATTCAGTTAAATCAATCACTGATGCGAGGAAAGAGATGTGTATTCATCCAAAGAAAATACTGTAATTTTGGACAGCAGTTACACCTGTGCAAATACAATGTGTTTTGTGTTGATGCGATGTGTATTTTTGAGCATCATTTCAGAGCGCTGGCCATTGAATAAACATGTACGATACCTTTAGAAAACAAAAAAGGATATTTTCACCTCTAAGGATTTTACAATCAAATCGCCATTTGCAATTTTGTTATATTATGCTACATTTGCACAGCTGCAAATGCCTATAATGACTTATATACATACAACTGAATAAAACCCAGATACACAAAACTAATAATAACCAGCTGCCAAAGTAACAGTGGAAGCAAACATGCAAAAGCCTAAAGGACACTGTTTTCTGCACTTAAGGATTTCAAACGAAATAATGAAGTCAACCTTTTCTAACTGACGGCAAGAAATGAGCGTTCATTGTTTGAAACACAGACATTACCATTCCTCATGATAGTAATTAATTAGCCGTTTACTTGAAGGTGATCTCAGCTCTGTGGCTCCCTAGCCAATCCGCTGGAGATGGAACTAGGGAGTCATTCTTTATAAAGAATGCAGTGAAATTGGACTACGTGATTTGTTAGTTAATATTATCCAATCAACCACAAATATAACTTTTAAAAAAAATGCCAATGTCTCATTGACCTCCTGGTTTTGGGCTGATTTAATGGTCTTTTTTTAATGACATAGGGGGGCGGCTGTGGCTCAGGAGGTAGGGGTCGCACACTAATTACTGACTGTTAGCGGTTCGATCCTGCACTTATCCTGCCCACATGTTGACGTGTCCTTGGGCAAGACTCTGAACACCTGATTGCTCCTGAAGGTCATGCCAGTACCTTGCCTGGTAGCTTGATATCATTTGACTTGGCATCAGCAGATACTCAATATTAAAATACATGGATCAGGAACATAAAATCTGATATAACTACTTGCTGAATAGCATTCAGAGAACATGTGAAAACAATCTCTAAATGCCTACATGAAGCCAAAAAAAAAAAAAAAAAAAAAAAAAAAAAAAAAGTGTGACCTTTCCATTCTAATGCAGTTGCTCTAATTATTAAACCTTCCAACTGTACTAACCCATCTGGCATGGCTCACTGTACCCAACTCAAACTTTTGCAGCTGCAGGCTGCTGGCATCACATTATCTTCTGGGTCTGAATTTGTTCCTTGGGGCAACTTAGCAGTATTTTTCTATTTTTAACTGGTGCGGGTCAGCCAGGTCTAGCATGTTTTTTTTGCTGCGGCTCATGTCAAAAGCATTGAAATGTGTAATACATTTACAACAGCTGACCCCTCTGTCAGTTCAGCAGCTACATTTATTCTACTAAATGGTGGTAAATAAATACACCCTACCACATTGTCTTGCCTTTTCTCTACTATTTCCCTGGTCTTTAAAAGAACTCTGTCCATGGGGTGAAATAGTTGAAAGTGTTCTAGTTGTGCTCTACACTGTGCAACCTTAAAAAAAACACACTGTAACAGCAACATCTGCCACTGTGTATATATTAAAATAATGTCACATTTGACACCTAAAACGCTCCATCATACCCCATGGTGTAAACTTATTTGCCTTTTCTCCCAGGGTCAGGTTTATAACCACTGTATACGGGAATCACCAGACACCTGCCGATACAATATCATCACAATATTCATGCCACAATATGATATTATTGGGATTTTAAACATATTGCAATATTCTGCGATATATTGCAATTTATAACCTTTTTTTTTTTACCTAATTCTAATTGTTCCCAATTTTAAATGATGTCCCCAACAGTAAACTTTGTCAACATCTGTTTTTATCTAAAAAGAAACATTTCTCTGTTTGTTCATCTCACTTCAGTTTTATTGCTGCAAAATGGGATTGTCAAGCAGACAAACTGACCAACACATATATAATAAGATCCATACATGCATACTGATACAGTATCGCCACTGAAAACATTGCCATCAAGTTTTTCCCCACCCCGAATGGATAACCAGGCTTTTGGGAACAAAGTAGTGCAAGCTATGTTTTAGTATTGTTTTTTGTAAATTGTTTTTCAATTTGGATGAATCTTACCTCCTATGGTGGCATTTCAAAGATGCACAAATATGTGGTGTCATCAGCACCATGAAATAATGCATGACTCACCAAAATATTGCGGTAATCAGCTGAAATTCTAAGCTAATACGTGTAATGCCACAGTGACAAAGTTAGACAGAGTAAACAAAAAGGTAAATGAGCCTCTAGTTTAGTGTTCTTGTGATTGTGTTCCACCTCACGGTTGTTGACATGCAGGAAAAAAAGCCAGTTTAAGAACTGGTAACATAAACTTATTATTTGGTAGAGAGATGAAATTAAATGGCACTGGCATTTGGAACTGTTCCGTCAAGGTGATAAACCCTTTTTAACAGACTGTGCTTGCAAGCTTGTTCTACACATCGTTGAACCGTTGCTCATTAACGGGTTCAGCCATAAACCAGGGTGTACTGCAGAATAAAAAAAAAAAAGACATGTTTAAGGAGAACGATGCATCCTCAGTTGAGTCAAGAACCAGTCGTCTGTAGCAGTTCACTTTTCTGCAGTTGAAAATGAAAAGTCATGTTTGCCAGTTGTTAAATACCAAAGGTCACATTCTGAGTCGTCTTTCTAGAAGAACGGTGTGCATGTTCAGTGCCCAACACCCATGAATGTGCTTTTTATTTTGTTTCCTCTCTTGCCTCTGTTTTTTTACAACAACTGATGTGGGAAAATAAAGTAAGTTTGACAACCCAAGAGGTCGTACACACACCTGCACTTCCCTTAGCATAGCATAATACATCCGGCTACCGCGGTGTTCAGGCTAGACGGACAGGCTCCAAAAGGCCTCTAAAGGTCATCCAATAAATCCACACGGGTGCCTTTCTTTCCTCAGTGGTCTCTATGTGTTGCAACAACTTTTGTCTCGCTTGTCCTCCAGTGCCATTGATTGAAGAGGACATTTGAGGGAAGGGCATCTTTAATTGTACATAAAATAAAGCTCCCCAGACAGTCCCCCCCCCCTCCCCCTTGTCCGTTGTTGGATGGGAAGGGATTAATTAAGTACATCTTCAACAGGCAGAGTTGACTCTGCAAGCAGTCGGTGATTATCTGTGATGGGTCTTAAGACCCAGGAGGGCGAACGACTGCATAGCTGTGCTGCTGACAAAATGTTGGCAACTTTCTTTTAAGGATCACTGCGTGCAAATTCCATGTTAATTATTTCCCCTTACCCCTTTTGTTTTGCACGCTGTGTTTCATTAAAAAGATTTTAGGAAGTTAACCTCAAGTTTCATGCAATGACTTTACAATCAGTTTGATATTAAGTGCATGTACCAATGGCAAGGTGTATCGTATGGGGCGATCTGTGTGTAGAATGAGAATTTACCTGATTAAAAGTTAGAAGTTTTATTTAGATATTTTCTTTAGACTACATTCCTTGATTTACCTACATTCCTCTAATCATGATGATACTAAGTTGTTTCTATTTATAAATTACATGTACAATAACTGATAATATCAGTGGCTATATTTAATGATGATGATTTTTTTTCATTAATTTGTAATCTTATTTGGCAATTCAGGGGAAGAATAACACATCTATGACATGCTGATCACCTTTTAACCCTTAGGAGTCTTGGGCTGTTTGACATTTTGAGTACTTTTTTTTTATTGCAACAAACACGTTTAGTGTTTAAAAAACACAAACTTGTTCAACCAGGCATTTTAAAAGATTTAAAATGTAAACACACACATTGCATATATACAAAATAATACTATTTACTATTTTTTTCTTTTTAGCTTTGCCACTCTTTAAGACAGTCTATGCACACTATTGCATTCCAAGAGTATTAGGGTTCAAAAATAGTACAAATACAACACAAAAAAGGTAAAATTGAGATAAAAACAAACTATATACAGCAAATACAGCATATTTGTAGCCGACAATTGCCTTTCTACATATCCACACTACCATCCCACTGCAGTGTTTCCCTGCCATGGCTCCATCTGCTGTGCAGTGACCACTATTTCATCACATCCAAATTATAATGAACAGAAATGTAAAAATCTTTTCAGTAATTTTGTTTCTCGCATATGCACAGGCTTCCAATTAGGATTGCATGTTGGAAGCGGGTTCCCATCCACCCGGTTGGCAAAAATGGATTTCTTTTGTATCATGGATATCAAGTGCAGAGTGACAGAGATGATATTCATCAACAGAAAAGTTACTCAGAGATCGAGTTACAAGGTGTACGGCATCCTACGGGACATTATTGGTCAACCAACTAAGGGAAAATAAATGTTTCTAAAAAGTAATCAAATATTATTATTGAATATGCAATGTCCAAATGACTTAAAATAAATATTACACACATAGTACGTCATAAGATAATCTTAAATCCTTTTCAAAATGAAGGAATTGTTATGAGATCAAACACACACACACACAAATAGCACCACATACACACAACTGCATTCTTGCATTCAAACTCCTATAACTGGATTCAATATAGTGATTGACACTACTATAAAACTAAGTGTCAAATTCTAAATCTATTTTACTTTTACGTGTTAACTTGTTGGAAAATGTTTCTGACGTTGTCATGACAGTCTGTCCTAATAAAACAGACAGAAACCAGACATCACCGCTGAGCGCTGGTGTTAAAGTCTGCCCCGTATGATTTATAACAAATAATTGTATTCCAACAGCTTTGATTCTCTAGGTGCTTGTCAATCTGCATTTCCTCAAACCTATCTCATTCCTCCCATGGCGCCAGAATGATATGGCCTTAAAACTGTTACCCTGCAGTCAAAACGCACGCAGTAATTCAAATCTCTGCATAAACTAATGTGGTTTGACAAGCCATAAGATAAAATTTAGTTTATTTCATTTGTCCTACTTTTCCCCCTCTTTTTAATCTCAGCACATTATACCCATGGCAATAACACAATATTTCACCTTGTGAGAGGCATTCTGAAAAAAAGACAAAAATGAAATTTCATAAGATGGACGATTTTGGCCTGCAAACCACCTCAAAGTCACATACCTGAACATGAAAAAAATGAGGATGGTACCCTATCAGCAGAGGATGACTTATTGCTGCAAGGCAGCCTATAGACAATCTGTCCCATGGTATAATATGTGTGTAAATGATAATGTTAAAGGTTATTGTCATGCTTCACTGCTGACTCAAAATACATTGCCTCTCTGGAAGCTTGCTGATCATTAACTCAAGGTGTCAGGGGACACACATTTGCTCAGTGGCATTCTCCAAAGCCAAAAAGAAATGTAATGCTTTTTCTCCAGAGAGAGGCACAAAAAAGATGCTCTAGTTGTCTGATCTCAGGTATCAGTGCTGAATATCTTACAACCAACCACTTGAATATCTTTAGTTTTAGCTTTAACCTTGAGAAGACAGTGTCTTCTCTTGACATTTCTTTAACTACTTCCGACTTCCAGTAACTCTCATTCTTAGGGTTTGATGTGATGTTTCACAATCTGCAGCTTACTATCATTGATCTGGTGGCAACTCCATTCTGTATGGACATATTACTAACTTGTTGATGGTTTTTGAACGCATTATCTCTGCTGTATGCAAACATTGATTTTATAGGAACACTTGTCGACATCCAAGCATTGGACGCAGACAAAAATGAATTTGTCAAAGATCAAAGGCACTAAGAGAACATGGCGGACGGAACCAGGGACTTGTAATTACAGATCACAATGTAGCTTTGAGTTTGACCTTACAGGAGTGATGAATGGAGCAAGTCCTATCCATGACATACAAGCACAGAGTCATCAATGTTTGTGGGCAACTACAAGGTATAAGGTAATTAATCATGCAACATGGGCCCCGGCCTGATTTTAATTAACGGCGAAACACATGTTCCTGCTTGTCTATGGGGAAGAGGGAAAGGACTGGCCTGAGCTCAACTGTCACGGCCTTTGCAATATTTATGATCCAACTGTTGCAGCTTTTTGACTGTAATCTGTTATACTTGACTAAGAGAGGTCTGAACAGTTTTGGCATTAAATCACTCAGGTCCTTCCAGTTTCCACTGTTTCCAGACAGGATAATCAATTTAGTTTATGTTGGTAGGCAATCATTTTAAATCAAGATAATAAAAAGTGGTTGGCAAATATTTCCAAGCAGCAAAATTACAGCAACTTCTGTAACTAGTTAGTTTCACTTTAAAGGTCCCATGACATGGTGCACTTTGGATGCTTTTATATAGACCTTAGTGGTCCCCTAATACTGTATATGAAGTGTCTTTTTTATATACCTTAGTGGTCCCCTAACACTGTATCTGAAGTCTCTTTATATAGACCTTAGTGGTCCCCTAATACTGTATCTGAAGTCTCTTTTATATAGACCTTAGTGGTCCCCTAATACTGTATCTGAAGTCTCTTTATATAGACCTTAGTGGTCCCTAATACTGTATCTGAAGTGTCTTTTATATATACCTTAGTGGTCCCCTAACACTGTATCTGAAGTCTCTTTATATAGACCTTAGTGGTCCCCTAATACTGTATCTGAAGTCTCTTTTATATAGACCTTAGTGGTCCCCTAATACTGTATCTGAAGTCTCTTTTATATAGACCTTAGTGGTCCCCTAATACTGTATCTGAAGTCTCTTTCCCAAAATTCAGCCTTGGTGCAGAATTACCACCACTAGAGCCAGTCCCACAATGAGCTTTCCTTAGGACGTGCCATCTCTGAGTCTACAGCTTTTGAGGAGGAGAGGGGGGCAAGGTGGAGGCTGGGGGTGTGGCCTTGACCAACTGCCACTTTGCTCGTTTGAAAGCCATGATGACTCTCTCTCAAGGGTGGGCCAAATTCTCTGGGTGGGCAAAGCAGAGAAAGGGGAGGTAACCTTGTTACTTATGACCTCATAAGGGCAAGATTCCATATCGGCCCACCTGAGCTTTCATTTTCTCAAAGGCAGAGCAGGATACCCAGGGCTCGGTTTACACCTATCACCATTTCTAGCCACTGGGGGACCATAGGCATGCCTCATAAAGTAAAATTTTCATGCCATGGGACCGTTAAACTTAATTTATTTGAAATCTGTTCTCATGGTTCAATTAAGTCAATCATAATCAAAACACTGTCACAGAGTGACGTATGCACTATTCAAGTTTTATGGCTGAGAAAGCAACTGCTGACTAGCAATATAATTGGGGGCATCCAACAGATGGCATTATTAAAAAAGAGAAGGTACTGTATGTAGAACTCGTTAACATGTATCAGGCTACATTGCATTTTGGTCCATTAACTTATTAATGATTTATGTTTTTTTTAATAAAATGAGAACAGCTACATCACACACTTGAATAATCAATAATCAACTACAACTCCCAGGGCATCCAAACAATTCTGCCAAACAACATGGACACAGTCACATTTGTTACAAGCAACCAATTTGTGCCTAAAATTAAAAGCATAAAATTACACTTGTGCCCTTATTTAGTCCGACTAACATAAATGGCTGTGCATGTCAGTGTCATCATAAATGTAAACAAGTTTGTCACAGATGCAGAATGATGCAATTTTTTTTTTACCAACTTTTAATATAACTTCCCCATTTCTCCTCATGTTTAAACTAAACTACTGTATGTCCGAAGTAACATCTGGTAACATCTGGTGCAGCAGCCTGCAGACCTTTGGTAAAACCCCAGAGTTTGGGTGTTTTGGCATGCCTGTTGGGTGCACTGTTCCTTTATGGAAAGTTATTTTTGACTTTTGTTTCTAAATAAGATTGTTTGCTAAAAACAACTGGTAAATAGTAAGCACCATACAATGTATGTATGCTTATTTTTTTATGATGCGGCTGCTTTGATAGCTTATTATCTATCCTCCAGCAAAACCTTTTCTGCGAAAAGATCTGCACAAAGATCTGCGTCTTTAACACATTGATTTATCACTGTGGAGCTCCAGTCGATGGTGCACCTTTCAAAGACAACTACATTACGGTGGGTCAACTCATCACCTATATAATAATTCATGTCTTAGACAGTGGGTATTCCTGGCAGCACTGGGATGCCTCCCAGCCATGTTGTAGGTTAAGTTACAGAACCAGGGGGATAATTGTATCAAGAATGAAGGTGTTTCGCATAACTACGATGACACCTGTCTCTACTACAGGCAGCTCGGCAGCTGGAGGAACAGAAGGCATTGATATTAAGAGAAAGTAGATGCTCTGCAGTTGGCTGACCCCAACGCTTGAGCCAAAATATTTACAATCAAAGCTCCATGTCATGTCTGTTTAACATTCAGGATGGGAGTTATATGCTGCAATGGTGCTGAATGTCAATTGGAAAGGCATTCTGTTCTGAGTGTGGGACCTGAGTAGAATGCTGGCAAAAGTTGTCAGAAATTTGAAAAGTAATAGAGGCAGCAGATGTAGTACTTTCGCGGGGCACTAAGATGACAAAATGAAATGTCTTGACTTTTGTTGTCAAGATGCACCAAATGTTTTATCAAATCATCTGGCAATGGTGTCGCATGTGAACAAATCAACCTTGAAAAGGTTTCTTTATCATACATCTCAACAAACGATCTTGCACATGAGCAAAAAAAACAAACATGAAAAAACCTGTTAGTGTCAAGTCATTTGCTTCATTCACTAAACCATCACATTCATGATTAATGCATATATTCATATCTGCCTGATCCTGATATACTGTAGACAGGGCAGCGAGAGAGAGAGAGAGAGAGAGAGAGAGAGAGAGAGAGAGAGAGAGAGAGAGAGAGAGAGAGAGAGAGAGAGAGAGAGAGAGAGAGAGAGAGAGAGAGAGAGAGAGAGAGAGAGAGAGAGAGAGAGAGAGAATGTTGCACTAAGCCAAATAAGTCAGGCAGCACCATGATAACACTACAAGTGACGACCCCAGAGCTTTGAGCTGCCGGCCATGACTTAAATCAGTCAAAGACAAGTGAGTGAAGGAAGAAATATCCAAATAATTCATTCATTTATGGATTCAAAGTTCTTTTAAAGGACTAATGTAGGCTAACATTTTCAACATGCAACATGTTGCGACTGCATTTGCCACCACATTGTTGGAATTTAGAATTACCTGACAGCACTCGTGTAACTAATGCAGTCTTGATTCAAATTTCAGAGATGTTTTCCTCTTTCAATGACTCAATGCAATCTCTCATACAGCACTTCTTTCATTGTACTTAAAAAAAACAAAACAATGTTTTCCTGGGGGGTTAGTTGATGTTGAAACTTCAGTGATTTTGACAAAGTTGAAGAACCATTCATTTCTTGGAATGTAAAAAAAGTATTGGATGTAAAAAACAAAAACACAACCGTAAAATGTGTACGGGTAATTTCATCATAACTTTTTTTCAAATCCATAGCCAAATCAGGTTAGGTTAAACCCAGCAGCACTGGCCACCAGCCTGCTGTGAAATTCACCGATCAAGTATGTCTCATCCGATTACTCAATCAATAGAAACATAGGTAGAATAATCTATAACTAAAAAAAAAAAAAAAAAAAAATCGGTAGCTGCAGGGGGGGGCCATACCATTTTTTTTTGCTGTACCTGAGACAAGAGTTTGGCATCTTGCTTTGTGGCTCCACGTGTTTTTCCTCCAGACAGCACCGTCTGCCAACGTTCACATGTAGCAGAATACTTTCCATTCTTTGGTTAGAGTTGTATGGTTGTCCTTGTTCTGCTCTGGAGCCAAAGGCATGAGACGGCAGATGAAAGCGGTGGAAAAAGTAACAACATTTACTAGTGAAAGAAAATAGAATGAATTAAGCTGAGATTGAGCTTTCAAACATACAGTAGGTGACACTTGTTGGACCAAAGCCAACGTTTCACTTGATGAGGAAGTTGCTCTTTTGTACAAAGAGCTATCTTTGGTAGGAATTGCATTGGCTCAGAGTTGTTGAACTTAAAGAGTAACTTAGCATCAGGCTAAAGAAAGTGGTGTTCTTTCTTGCCGTTCTCCTGGCCATACCCTGGAGAACACTCACTGCAAGGTAAGAAGTTAAGTACTGGAAGAAAGTATAATTTTTAGAGGGTGTTGAAACTCTACGGTAAAAAGTTTTCAAATTTGGAAGGAGTTGGTCCAAATATGCCTCATAGTACTGGTATTGTAGTTAAGGCCCCAGCCATATCGATAAGCCAGAAGCATTGAATGCAAAATTGAGACAGCTTGAATCTATAAGCAGAACTGGAACAAAATTTAACCCCCACCTTACGGATATGAGGTCTGTGGTTGCACATTTAAATAATTGTCAATTTCGTAAATGATTATCTGATAAAATGGTAATGAGGACATTCAACCATTAAAAGGTATTGTCATGAGGCATGCAGTTCCCAGGAAGCGGAAGTAAAGTCTTGCATCAGCATTATGAATAAATTGCCACTTCTTATGAACTTACAGCTTGATCCATAGTGTTGGTTCGCTGCAGTGCAATAACTGTATTGGATTCTCCCATTAGCCTATGCAAAATTTAGCCATTAGCGCAACCACAAGTCATTCTGCGGAACATATGAAAGGGGCTGTTGCAGTTCATTAGCGTAATATGGACAGTCATCATGCATCAATATGCACCCATTACCACACCTCTCACTACCCCCCTCTCCCCCCCACATAGCCACTTACCCCTCCCACCTCACAGTAACAGTAAAGTGACCAATTGTGAGGACAAATACGACTGCTCTGCTCATCCAGTTTGCATCTGGGATGGTATGGCAGATGGTAGAGCGAGGGAGAGGTGCATGACCCAGCATACTGATGAAACTAAATGGAATATAAGCAAGTGACAACACTGTAAAGATGGGGAGCTATCTGTCTAGCAACAATGCACATCAAGGCATACAGTTTAACAGCACTGGCTTTGTTTTACTTTATTTGATTATCTAGATTAAATTTGTTAATCTCTGTCTGCAGTCTCATTCCATATCGGTTACATTCCTATCACATCTGGCCGTACACTAGCATCAGGGCCTTGCCACAGACACCATCCCACAGATGAAATTCAATAATGGAGTTTTAGGGCTTGAGTAGGATCTAATTTCATGCTAGGCCACTCATAAAATTGTTGTATAAACTATTGTAATTTCAAAAGTACCATTATCCTTTTTTACATAGCTTGCAGAACCATTCTCTGTGAACGCCGTGTAAAACTGACATCCTGATGCAACACAATGTCCATGCAGTCTGTTATTTTGTTTTACTGCATTTGCAAATGGTCTTATTTCTGTTTCTTATTACCCTAGATTAAGGACAGACGTGGAGCCTTCCAACAGGTCTCTAAGGTTCATTGATAGAGACACTGTCCTCCTGCACCTTGTTGCCGTTGTGCTACTGATGTGAAAGCAGCATGTCAGCAACACAACACCAGCAGCAGTCTCCACTGGATCAGTTCAGCCACAGTACTAATTTGCACTCACAAGCAAGTTGACAGAGCTTACGGCCCACTACACAATCATGTAGTCAATTGTAGGCTCTCTCTTTTAACCCTGGTACTTGTGCTAATTCAAGAGAAACATATCCATACTCAGGCCCCTCTGTTTCTGACAGATCATTATATTTAGTGTATGAGGGTCGGGTCCGGCAACATTTCACAGTTGGGTTGCAAATATTCACCTTGTACGGGAAGAGGAGGTCCCAGGAAGGCTATAACACTTTTCTAATCTGACAGTCACAACAGATCACAATACCTTTTTTTCATAATAAATATTGTAAATATAGATAACAAATATAGAGTACATGGCATATATAGAGGCCAATGTGGATTTCTACTACATCAGTATTGTCTTATATGAGTATTAAATGAAGTTCTTTTTTCTAGCACACAAGAATATAACTCATACTTTCTGGAAACGGTTTTAGAATCCTTTACTAATCAAACCTTAATGCAACTATGCACCAAATTACATTCATGACTAAATCTGACTGATTAAGTTCCCTGGTGGTAGAGTGGTGACAACCCTCGCCTCTAGAGCCACATGTGCCCTCTCTGTCCTTGGGCCGGTTCCTGACAGAAAAGTTCCAACTGTGCAGTGTGCTCTCCTCTACTATGACTGAAGTCATAAAAAAGTACTAAGGAGAGCTGATGTCCTTATCTTTAACGATAGATATGGCAAAGAAATGTTCAAATTGACTGCACTTGGTTGGAAATCCCTGCTTTGATAAGGACCTTAAGTCAACAAATAAATCCTAGATTTGACCGATTCAAAGTAAAACCATAGCAAGACACAACCAGCTGCCAGTGTCTTGAACGCTACATTTGGTCACTGCTGACAGTCCAATACAAAAGACGGGTATGGGCATAAGTCAGAAGAAAATACGTATACATGAGCAATGCTCTAGTTCAATATGGGATCCTTCACAAGCTCTTAGATGCACTGGTTCAAACTGAAGCATATCCTTAGTTGTGTAGACAACTTCCTCGACCTTGCACCTCTACTTGCATTAGCATGTATAATACTCAGGTTTGTTTTATAATGTATCAAAGAAATGATTTATTCTGTTAAAAATAACATTTTGTTCACTCTTTGATGTCCACTTCTTGTCCTTTTTACAATCATTTTCTTTTCAATGTTGCACATCTACAGCCAAACATCTGGTCCACAGTGTGCCGACAATGTTTCCTCAAAGTTTCAGGGTAAAAAAATAAAACCAACAAGGTCATGTTAAACTGATGTGTGAACTGTGCATAAACAGGAAGCTGACCTCAGTACAGGAAGTGGCACATATTACTGTGCCCTCTGGTTGTTGAGTTGTGAGCAGCGTGACAGCTCAGCCATGTGCTGGCCTGCTGTCCCTGCTGCTACTTCAACTCTTTGAACAACAGCAACCCCTAATAGATGTTAAAGGTCCCATGACATGGTGCTTTTTGGATGCTTTTATATATGCCTTAGTGGTCTGGGCATTACAGCCACTAGAGCCAGTCCCACAATGAGCTTTCCTTAGTATGTGCCATTTCTGTGTCTGTAGATGTTTAGTGTTTTTTTTTTTTTTTTTTAATGTTAAAAAAACTCAAAGTGAAATTTTCATGCTATGGGACCTTTAAAAAAGTAAGCTCTGTTCTATTGGGTTGGTAAGAATTTTTTGAACAAGAAGACAAAGAATGATTCTGTTTTTGTTCAGATAACAATTGTGTGGGGAACTGCAGAGCGTTTGTTTAGAGCACATTTCTAGGCAGCACTTTGCTTGATGTAGTAAACATGATTTATGAAAAAGTGTCTATGAATGACTCATGATGTAGGAGCCTTAACCCTTGTGTTGTCTTCCCGTCAAAATTGAAAATCAACACTTTTGTTGATGCTTTTAATGGATGTTTTTAACTTTATAAGTTTTTGTCCCTTTTTTCAACACTTATGATGCTTTTTTCAATGTTTGTCACTTTTTTTTAAACTTTTAACACTCTGTAACACCTAATTATTAACTGTAAATTTACAGTTATTTTTGGAAAAATTGAATGAGACACCCCAAAATTAATGAAAGTAGAGATTTGTACTTGTCAAAGAGCGTTGTGTGGAATAAATCATGTTATTTGGGGTAATTAAAAAGAACACTGATATAGGAAAACGGGTCAATTTAACCCAAAGACAACATGAGGGTTAAGTAAGTACATGTGCTGAATGCCCGGCCATGCAAATGTGCAACCAGAACAAGACTCATTAGGCAAAGCAAGGGAAGTTTATTTATAAAGCATAATTTAAACAAAAAAGGAAATTCAAAGAGCCTAAATATCGCAACATATTGCAAAAATATGTTATTAAATGAGGACTACAAAATAAAACTTAATTCAAAGAGCTGTACACAACTTTAAGCAGTTACATCCAGGAGGAAACAATATGTTTGTGCACTCTATACTTATTTTTGTTCTTGTGAATTGCAGGTCAGCTTGAATCTGAGGTTTTAATTATGAAAGTGCTGCCAGTCTGTAACACTGAGGTACTCAACAAGATCAAAGTGAACGCGAGACCCACCTACACCTACACTCTCATTTCAGATAAGTTAAAGAGTAAAATCACTGCAGTAAGCAGTTCTATGTTTCAGAATGTGTTCAAAGTAATGTTTTGACTGCTTTTCGAAACTTCAGCAACTTTCAAAAAAAGGTAATTTAACTCGACGTTTTCTATGAAGACATTACTCAAAACATTACCAGGGTGTATAATTAAAGATGTTTGTTTGTTTTTTGAACAGAAGCAACTGTGTCTGGCTCTCAAATAATGTCACACCATGATCACTTGAGGCCAGAAGAGGCCGTAAAGGCAATAGATTAAAATGCCGCCCACTGGATTAAGGCTCGGTTGTGAAATACTAATGGTAACCATAATTAGGATATTGAAACTCATGATAAGTTGACTGTTAAGTGGAGGGACTGGCTAACGGTG
Source organism: Etheostoma perlongum (assembly GCA_026937815.1). Classification (NCBI taxonomy): domain Eukaryota; kingdom Metazoa; phylum Chordata; class Actinopteri; order Perciformes; family Percidae; genus Etheostoma; species Etheostoma perlongum. The sequence continues at coordinate 22,405,410 of CM049392.1, read as the reverse complement.
AGTCACTTAGCGGTTCGTTAGCGTGACCTTGGGTTAGCAGAATAATGGGGAGCAGAAAAATAACTGGCAAGAAAATTCCTAGAAGATTAATTACCAAAACAACAAAAAAATACCTAGTGTTTTACACACATTAGACACATCTCCCCTCCATGGTCCATCCATCCAATTAATTTGCTGTAAGCTGCTGTATCATCTCTGAGGACAGCAATCTGCACACAATACTGCAATAGCAGTGTTTTGTTTGGGAACATAATTGCTCTATAGATAGCCCAAGAACAGAACAGAATGTAATTACACCCTACAGAGATGTGCTCACTTGCTTGCTACCACTGTATGTGCTATCCGTTCTATGAGGAGATCTGGCACATGTGGGCATTTTTGTTTGCAGCATAGAGCTTACACCACCCATGATGCCTCTGCAAGGCCAGCATTTATGAAGGTGGCAAGAGGGAGCCCTTTTTAGCTGCTGTGGGGGTCGGCCTCTAAGGCGTGCAGTTGGGAGATATCTATCTCATTTCTGTCCTATCAGCACATCACAGACAGACAGCAACACTAGTATATGTCAATCACAGCTGGAAAATGAAAAGTGCTGTGAGGCAAACACACTCCATTAATACATACAGTGGCATGGAGCACTCTACGGACACAGATGTCAGAAAACATTGATTCAGATGGACGTTTCTTTTTGTTTTAATGCCATGGCTAGGGGCCTTGAGATTGCCTGTTACAGAAAAATAAGTCTCTCCTCTGGCTCTTCCACTGTGAGAGATAATGGCTTCACTCAATTGAATAGCTGTTGATTATTGACTACTGACCACAGTAATGCTAATAAAAACTTTTTCCCCCATGGCTGTTATGGTTTCTCAAAGAACATCAAGAGAAAAGTTAAGTTCAAATCAAGTCTTCAATTCCATTTGGGAGTAAAACCCATGAAAATACACCCCCCCCTCCAAAAAAACCCCAAAACAAACAAAGACAAAAACACCATAGAGTATTCCCAGAACTTCAAAATGACCAAATGTGTCTATTATGAACCACATTACTGTTTTATTCTTTAATTTAAACACTGACCACCTTATTGACTCCATTCAACTGACTTCAAACAGAGAAATATAAGAGAAGTATGATGCAATAAAACCTAAAGTCTAAAGTGTTTTGTATGAAGTTCAGACTTTTATAAAGCTTGTGTGAGAGCTGTTGCTTTGAGTCTGATGTATATTTTTATTTTTTTTATTTTGTCAACACCAAGTACCAAACATTATTTTGAATTGACGTCCCTCTGGTACAATGCAATTACTTTTTGACTTTATTATTTATTTATTTGAGTTCTGACTTTAATCTCAGAATTCTGACTTTAACGTTGGAATTCTGAGAATAAAGTCAGAATTCTGAGATTAAAGTCAGAACTCTAAATTTAAAGTCAGAATTCTGAGAACAAAGTCAGAATTCAAATAAAGTGGTCCTAATCCTCTTCTGTATATTTAGCTACTCTCTTCATAATTTGTGTTTTCTATTATAAATTACTACAGAAAGTAAATGAAATCAACCTTGGGTAAATAAGAAAAAAAGGTTCCCTTGTTGCTTCCAGACTTTAGTAAACATGTACCAAAAAGGACACATTGGGAAACTGAATCACAATGAACTCTCAAGATAAAATGAAGAGACTTTATAGAGTAGGGGCAGTTTTCTGTCGTTGCAGTGGTTTTTGTTGCCAGGGAATACATTTGACACAGTGTCCTTCTGCTCCAGCTGGCTGCCCGCCCAGAGGGCCACAGTGTCCGCCGTGATTAGTCAAAAGTGAGAAATGCAATTAAAATGGCAGGTAGCTGCTTCTTCTTGTTACGACAACTGAACAGAGATGTGTGGTGTCACAAGCGCTGGCGCATCCACTGCTGCACCACTCCTGTCTCCTGAGAGGACAAGCAGCACTTCTGGAACACTTAACTGTGTTTATCCCCAATTGGGGATGTGATTTCCTTGCAATTTCATCTGCAAGTCAACTGACAAGTTTAAGTTAGAAACAATGAGGGAGGTTCACAGAGAGTATAGATGTAGAACCGATAGAGCCTGATAAGCTGTTGTCCAAAACTAAGCCCAGTGCTCAAACTGTATGGGTAATGTCTTTATTGTCAATTTCTGCCAAAGACTTTTTAGCTCACTTCTCAGCCCGACAGACATTTGGCAAGAACACTAACGTCTCATCTTGATCACATCAGCATTAACGATCTTCTTTCAACCATCAGATTAAACTATACTTGTGTTAAAGTGTAACCTTGTGAAGTGGTATTTCAAGCAGACATGTTTAAAGGAATAGTTTGACATTTTGGATTTGCTTTCTTGCCAAAAATTAGCGCTCTTATCCGCCCGTTATACAGTATATGAAGCACAATACAGTCAGCAACTGGTTAGCTCAGCTTTGTATTAAGACTTTATGAAATGTCAAACTAGCAGTAAGCTCACCGTTTGACACTTCTGAAATCATTAAAGGATGAGCTGCCGAACGTGCACGTGCTAGATGAACTCCATGTCATGTTAATTTGACAAGACAACGGCATCAGTCATCATAATCTCTCCTCAGATTCCCAATGACAAAACTGTACCTTGTTGTTTGAATACATCACCACTGGCAATCTGAATCTATGCAGACACCCTTCAGCCAAACTATGTTCTGGTTGACAGAGCTGCACTTGGGGGGTCTAATATTTATAAGCATGCGAGGCTGTGATTTTTTATCGGGATGCTATCTATTAAATCTCTCAGCCTTTTCCCCAATGTATGCTTAAAGAGAGAGCACGTGAGTGAGAAAAAAACCCATCTCTGTAACTTTCTTGTGCTTTAATCATTGTTTCATGCTCACATGCTGTGTCTGTCTTTGCACACTCCATCTCTCTCTCTTTCTCTTTCTGCAATCATGGAGGATGTCTTTAGAGACCATTCATTGGGCTAATGCACAGACTTCTTCCTACTGGGGAAGCAGCAGCAGCGTTGGCTTGACCTCCGTATCCTGTTGAGTCTCACTGATACTGGTTTTACTAGGCTCGCCAGAAAAAACACTGGCACACTTCACAGTCCCGAGGCTCTTTTAGCTGCCATGCTCCTCCTCATGTTGCATTATCTATAGTGTATGTCCAATCCTCAGGGCAGCATCACATTATAGCCAATGTTCAATCATTCCACTTAATTTATGAATAACATTTTATTACTTTTCCATTCCCATTCAATATGGCTTTTGTGTTTGTTCCCAAATTGAATGCACTATTGTTTGTTCCTGCTATGACCCATTTTTTCCCCAACAAGGATCAATAGTTCATCTTCTCTGGCCTTATCTCAAGTACAATTTAAAACTATGGCAGACATAACTGACCATGTCCTCTTAACTACAATACAGTTCCAAAAAGCTTTGAATTTTCAGAGCAAATGCCAAACACAAAAGCAGATAAATTGCTTTGGAGGTTATTGTATATTGTAACCTTTTAAAGGGCAGTTTCTTACTGTGATTTAAAATGCTTTCTAACAGTAATTGTAATGTGAAACATTCGAGCCAATTTCCAAAAAAAAAAACTAACCAACAATTCAAACGGGAAGCAGCCATGGAAGTTGTGTTCTTATGTCTACCATTACAAAGAGGACGCTGTTCATGTTCTAAAGCCAATGAACTACATCATGTAGAACATACTTCATATGTACACATGGCTGCATGTCCAGTGAGCCAAAATGCTTATAGTGCAACTATATAATGTATCTCACATTTACAACAATGCTTCATTGCATTAAAAAAAACCTGCATAACCACTTTAACTTTGGAAGAGGGGTATTAGTGTTATATACTGTATAGCGTGTTGGTTTCATAACCTGGGGGTCTTGGCAAAACCGTCAATTTAGGGAACCAACACAGCAAACATTTTTTTTAAAAGATAAAAATTAAAATAAGTACTTTTTGTGGCTTTAAAAACAGGTTTAAATGTAAATGTAAGTGCAGAATGCTGTTAGAACTACTTATTGGACTGATCATGTGTACACATTTATCTTCTATAGCACACACAGCATTGCTACATTGATCAACTGACAGTAAAACTAAATGTCTAAAGAGGCAATGTATGCCTACACATGCCAGGTGTGTCCGTCCAAACACCATAATGAATTCACTTTTAAAAGGAATAGATTGGACTGTGATCTCTTTAGTGTTTAATGCAGCATGCATATGAATCACTTCTTAGGGACCCACCAACCACCCAATTTAAACTTAAGATTTAGTCTCTTTCAAAGGAGCTTGTCTGCCACTCATTTGAACTTGGTCACTGCCGTTTGAAACTATCACAAATCTCCATACCCATAGTAGCAAAAAATATGGTTCAATTTGTCTTCAACTTTAAGCCTTTCTCTTGTGACTGCATTTATATTAGCGGAGTCTTCACTATGGTGCCTTGGTGCCATGTGACCGAACTGTAATTTCACTTCTACATTTAATTAGCATTTCAAACGAATAACAATCGCCTCTGCCAATCCATGTCTCATTAGTGGTCTCTATTGAAAAGACTCTGAAGTTGCTTCATTAACATAGGTATGTTCCTCTGAGTTCCCATGGTTCTTGTTGTTGCCGTTTCTCTTCTGGTGTTACACAGAATTAGAATACCATTAGTTTTTGGATAAGGTTGGAAGATGAAATGCTGTATTTTCATCACTGCGTGTCCCCAAGGGACACTATGTCAGTGGGAGCAATAGTGACTACCTAAATACTCTGTCGCTGCCCATATCCACAAAACCCTTTGTCTCTTGACCAGCACAGACTTGTCGTATTTAAGCAATAATGCTATATGGAAGCAGAGATATTTCTTTTGTTGTGTCTATAAATATTTTATTGATAAAAAAAAAAAAAAAAAAACATGATTCAGCCTTTAACCGGTTCAGAAAAGCTCACTAATCTCAACACCCAGTGCTTTCCAATGGGAAAAGTCCTCAGGCATTTGCTTTCAAGATGCATAAACGTTGTACCAGTACCAGCCACTTAGGGAGAAAAGCAAATGGAAAAATGATTCGTTACAAAGAGATACTGGGAGATTAGCCCTCTGTCTAGCTGCCTGAATACAATAGTATGCGTGAACTACTGGAGGCATGATAAAACATTGGATTGAGCTAGACTGAAAAAAAGACGAAAAGGAAAGAATACCAACAAAAAAAGCTAAAGTAAATAAGAAGAATTAGAGGAAACATGTTTATAGAAAGACAAATGTCCTTAAAAAGTATAATACTTACAATAGTAGCTCTTATCATCTGCTGATTTAAGAAACTGCAGTCAGTTTGAGGATGGAGCAGATTTTCCCAGGGTATAGGGAAGCCAATGTCTGCAGTAAATATGGTGTTAAAGACTTTCAGTGCAGCATTTTACCTAAGCAGTTATGCTGGATGTTACGCATCGATGTGCTTCAAAGTGATGGCACTGGTTGATGGAGTTGATGGAGGGATAAGTGATGTATTATATGCATATGTTTTATATTATATTTGTCTTTCCATTTGATTAAAAGGTATTACGATCAGAAAGTAAATGATGATTGTGTATACTCTAAGGTTATAAAAATGGTAGTCAAATGTCAAATAGTAGGACTAGCTACATTACCCCTGGAGTTAGAACTGCTCAATTATTGAAAGAATCATAATCACGATTATTTTACACAATTACTCATTGACTTTTGGAAAGACGTAATTATTGAAATAAAAAAAAAAAAAAAAAAACTGTGAAACAGTGAAAACACCTTGAACTGTGAAATTTCCCTCCAATACTTTTCCCATTTGAGCTTTTGTTTCTCTCTCCAACACAGAACAAAATAAGACTTGCCTTGCAAAACATAATGTGAAAAATAATTGTTTTTCTTGATAACTATTTTAGGAGCAGAAATCATATTCACGATTAAAAATTGATTAATTGCACAGCCTGACTTCGCAATAATCCTACACATTATGAGATAGAATATGTTGTTAGTAATTGATCTCTAAAGGGCTCCTAGAATATTGTTGTTTAGTCATCTAGTCGCCAATCCCCCCCCCTCTCTCTCTTTATGTATAAAAACACTATTTTTAGTGTGATCCAAAAAATACGTATTTAAATGATGTACCACTGAGACACAGTGCACTGTTCAGCTAGCATTTCTTATTTAAAACTTCAGTTAGTTTAACTAAAGAGGAGTGTGTTAAATTGCTGATGTTCCATTTAAAAGCCTTTCTGCTTCCATGCTTGTATCTACTTCAAGTGTGCGTAAAGTTCTGACATAAAAGGGACAAGGATTTAAGAAGTTGTATCCCTGGAGTTCCTCAGCTCCTACTGTCACTGCAGTACTGGCTTGCTCGTTGCTCTTAAACCTAAGCTCATTATCCCAAAGACTTAAACTGAAATGTAATATTACCACTGGACCTCTTCTTCTACAGGCAGATTTATAATTCACTCATCGCACGTTCTCCAGAGAAACCAGTGCCCAGGCCGGACGTGTAGTAGAAGGTAATTCAATTATAATCAGTTCACTTAATGGTATGACTGCCCTTGATGAAATTTGCCGAGCTCATGAGGAATAGTTGGGTCGGTGTAAATTATAGAGCGTGGTCTAGACCTACTCTATCTGCAAAGTGCCTTGAGATAATATTTTAAATAAAATTGAATTGCCATTTCCTTTATATAGTCAACTTTTTTTTTACTAATTAAAGCTACTGTCACAAACCCTATTGACATTGTCAAAGTCTCAATCCCATGGGCTTTAAAAGCCATAATAACGACAGCATATAGCAATATGACCATTTAAGAAAAAAAACACTCCATACACCAACAGCACGGCCATGAAAGTCTACAGTCTCCTATTTAAAATGGTTGTATTCAAAAGGGAAATGCTTACAGTTGCTAAAAGGTAGCAAGAAAATGTGTGAAACGTTTACCCATGCAGACATTAAACACAAAATACATAAACAACAATAAGGATGAATCAAGGCAATTGGAAGCCCCACTTATTGCAATCAGTAGTTATTTATTGACTTTTATTTCCAGTTGAATTAGAGACAAAGAAAATAAATAATGTATTATTGATTTTGCCTGCACTGGGTTGTACAGCTCAGCAGCGGCAAATCATAGGCAATTTGGTGAAGCCTTTAACCAACGTGAAGCAGCACGGATGAGCAGCCCCCCCCCCCCCCCCATCGAACCATTACCCCTTACTCCAGCTAAGGGTCCGCTTTAAACAAGTGTATGTATTAGCTAAAACCGCTGGATTTGACATTTGCCTTTCCTACGGAAAATATTAAATGAACAGCATAGAAAACATGTTTACACAGATTGACAACTGTGTTGTTAGAAATGAGTGATTATCAAAACAGCTCCATGTGTGATGGCCCCTTTTAAAATGTCAAGAGCATATTACAACACTTGATGGCAGTAAACCGTTAGAGCAATTTAGTCTTCATTTGGCTTGGAAACCACATTATGTAAATGTTTTTGCCAAACAGTATGCCACCACATAATCTAAAGCTGAGATCTTCAACAAGGGGTCCGGGACCCCTAGCAGGTACTCAGAGTAGCTGCACAGGGGCGGCAAAATTATTGTGGTTTCATTTTTTAAATATGTCTGAAAGACATTAACATCAATCCAACATATTAATAGTATATATTAAAACAAATGATGCACACAACATTGATGATAGGCTTACAGGCCTACAGCTAAGGTTGACATTAGGCTGCCATCCACAGATCCAGTTAAGCTTAAAGATTTACTGTACAACATTTCAAAACCTTATTGTATGCACCATAAAAAGGTATGTATAAAGGCTTTAGGTTGTCGTACACGTTATTGCAGGTCCAGTTTATTATACAACTAAATTGTATACAATATAGGTAGTAGGGGGTCCCTGCTCCATCTCTCTTTCAGCTAAGGGGTCCTTGGCCTACATTTTTTTGAAAACCCCTGCTCTAATGTAATCATTTCCCACCTCTCTATCTCAAGATGACTGAGCTGATTTTTTTTTTTTTTTTTTTCCCATATCCTCCGTCATCATTTCAGCTTGAGTAAGGACATTAGGATTTGGTTGGGGCAGAGTCATATGTTCATGTTTAACTGGAGAATATGAATATTCTGCCTCCAAGGCACAACAGTGTGCCAGGCCTGTTAGCATTTTGACAGTTTTGTGTATTACACCACATGCTCCTGCCAACATTTATCTGTTGTCTGACAGCGGGGTTTGCCTTAGATTGAGAGCAAGTCACAAGCCACAACTAACACCCCCGTGTTCCCTGCAGGCTACTAATACATTACAGTGCGGCAGCTTTGAACATTGGCATCTTGTCAGTGGCAGTAGCAAATGACCTTATATCGTACAGCGTTATGATTTGGGTGTGTACTTGTACATTGGCTGAACACCATCAGTGTGCCAACATATGCGGATCAGATCATATTAAACACAAGGAGTTGTGTATCTGCATGTACTGTTGTCTAGAATGCAGATTATAAGCAAAATAAATTAATAATGAGAAGAAATGTGTATGAACATTAAAGAAGAGGATCAAGACTTAAACATGTGTTGATCTATTAAAGTCTATTCAAATTTGGATTACAGAATTTACTTTGATGATACTTTTGTTGTAATTTCAAAAAGGTAAAACCTAGAGAATCCTTTAATCTCTTTGTCTCTGTCTAAACAGCAATTACAGTCTATGATCTGTTTTATGGTTGCTGTTTTTGTTTTTTTAACATTGTATCCATGCATGTTACGCAATTTGTCTGATTTATGAGTTTAAGGCTTAGATGGTTTGCTTGTTACAAATCTTGTTTGCTTCACTAAATATAGTGGGCTTTACATAAAAATGTGCCGTATTAGATTTGTTTGAAATTTGAATTAAATCGCTCATGTAATCTACTTTAGCCTAAGCCTATATCCTGAAAGCATACTTTATGTACTTGAATGTGATTCTACAAATTATCCTTATGCTGGTATTTTTCACCTTTGGCACATATTTGTCTTTTCTTTCTCCCACATACATTGGATGTTCTCAGTTCAGCTCTGTCAACACAGAAGGGCTATCCTTATTGAACACAAACAAATAATTAGTGCCAGGATTGTAACTAAGTATATATTCAAGTACTATACTTAAGTAAAAAAAAGTCTTTTCTTTTCATGCCACTTTCTACTTCTACTCTACTATATTTCAGAGAGAAATATTATTATATACTTTTTACTCCACTACATTCATCTGAAAGATTCAGTTACTAGTTACTTTACAAATTAAGATTTTTGCACTCAAAATGAATGCAGTTCATACAAATTAAATACCCAACAACATACAGGCCTACAAGTCCAGCTGAAATGATAAGATGATGAAACACATACATCTTTCCAGTTTTTAAAAAAAAATGTGAGGATATCTTTGCATTGAGTACTTTTACTTGAAATACTTAAAGTACATGTTTATGATTAAAAACCCACACTTTTGCTTAAGTAACATTTTCAATGCAGGACTTGTACTTGTAATAGAGTATTTGTACAGTGTTGTATTAGTACTTTTACTTAAAACAGGAACTAAATACTTCTTTCATTACATTACTTGTCATTTAGCTTACACTTATCCAAAGCAACTTCTAATTAAGTGCTTTAACCTCCAGAAAACTAGTACTATGTGCAAGTACATTAGTACAAGTACATTCACTTTAAATAAGCCAAACTGAAATCCAAATGAAAGTGCAACTGTAAGTTTTTTTTGTCGTTTGTTTTTTAAATAACCAAGGTGGAGTCAGAAGAGAAGTGTTTTTAGCCTGCGGCGGAATATGTGTAGGCGTTCGACCGTCCTGGTGTCAGTGGGGAGCTCAGTCCGGACTTCCAACACTGCAAATAATGGAGGCTAAAAAAAAAATCATAAATTGATACTTGATAACTTCTAGGTGTTATGGTACTTTTAGCATTCACTCATTAAAAAATGGTGGGAAATTAGCTGTAATTATTAATTTCAATGCTGTGACAATGGCTTGTGGGGATCACCTTTTCTGCTTTCATTTATTTACTCGATTGTCTAAACAAGTGTAACCTTGTAGAGCTGGGCATGAAGCATACATTACATACTTATTTGCTGTAGGTAGCTGAAACTCTAGTGGAATACATAACCAAGATCAAATAAAAAGTCTAATGACAAATGTATTCCTGGCCCTTTGATTTAGTTTTGTTAAGTATTGTTAAGCATTTCAGACTTGCCCATGTTTTGGGCTTATTTTGGATTGAGACCTCTGATTTGGTCTATTGATTGACACCAAACATGACATTTAAAATGAAAGAAAAGCTCAAGGTTTTCCCCATCAGACAATCACTGTCTTTCACTTTCAGCCTTTCAAATACTTTCTGGCAAACACCCAAGGCTAAATGTCTGATGAGGTATTTTCTTACTTTTGTTTTTAACAACCAAAAAGTAGGCCTGTCACAATAAATGTTGCTGGATGATAAATTGTCGCAGAAATTATTGCGATAAACGATAATATTGTCGTGGACTCTGTCTCTGTTAACAAAAAATGTACTGGAATAAAAACCAAACAATCAAAACCAATAAATAAAAATGGAAATTAAAAACCATACACAACCAAAATAATATAAATACAATGGATGTAAACAAAATTGCACTTCAAAAAATATTAAACGTTAGGCTCAGACAGAGCACCAAAGAGATGAAGCAGGCCAAAAAATAAATGCTAAAAGCTTTTTAATAATAATAATAATAATAATAATAATAATTTGTCTATATATACATATACATATACATACACATACACACACACATGTATACACACACTTTCAGCTGACAAATGACTAGAGGGCTAACACCTCGATAGACGAGGAAAACAAATATGCAAATGGGAATTATAGGGGCTGGAAAAATGATCAACCTCATTTTTATTTATCATGAGATGAATTGATTTATTGACTATCACGGCAGGCCTACAAAAAGATCTGAGTGTTGCCCAAACCAAAAAACAAACTGCCAATACATTATCTTTACATTTGGGATAACATGTACAATGTTTGTTGTTCATTTAGTATGACTCAGGTGCTTTGATCAGATCAAATATTAGTCTTTATTAGCGCCTTGCATTGGACAATTTATTATTATTTTTCCACACCCGGCCTAAATAACTCGTTGTTTATCCTCACCCAACCACTCTAAAAAATAATTGTGTTGTGAAGATCGAGGGACATCATCAGAGATGACGAACAGTCATCTTTGTCATTAAATCAGATTGAATTTGCCACACTGGAAATGGAATGAAAAATAGGGCATTCTTTAATATGGGTAAAGATTATATACTTGCACCACATACAGTAATTGTGTCTTTCATCTCATTCAATTCTACTCTGGGACAAAGCCCCTGGTATTATATTTCAACACAACAGTGTGTCTCCAGTTCAGTGATCAAAGCAGTGATATTTAAATACATGTTTGGACACAGTTGCCAATTGTTCGTGAACTAAGATGATCCTGGGTCTGCTAAAAGTACAATCATTCAGTTAGTTTCTTCAATGCTTTATCCTAAACTGATGGTAAACAGACCATAACTAGCATTTTTCTGTACATTAGCGAGGCTAGGTAAGATATATGATTACATTCAGAACTGTAACAATAAGTTGATTAATCCATTAGTCGATCAACAAAGTTAACTCACTTTTTAAGGCAAATGTCAATCAACCCTTTGTTCCAATATCTTAATTTTGAGGTTTTGCTGTATGTCTGCTTGCTGATTGTGATAGTACTATATGTCAATCTTTTCCAGGGTATTGGACTGTTGATTGGACAGAACAAACATTAGGAAACATCTTCTCTATTTTCTAAAATTTTACAGACCAAGCGATTAACCACAAGGTAATCTGCAATCAATAATGCAAAAAATTGTCAGTTGGAAAAGCTTTCCAAGGTAGCCAGTGGAAGAACATTTCCCCACTAGATCAGCGTCCCAGGTTTGTTGTACTGCCTTGGGCTTGGCCATGTGCCCTGCCAAATACAGCTGGAAGCGGTCGCAGACAAATATCAGCGGGGGACTTTGTTCCCGTCGCAAACCCCCACATGAGTGAGAACAAGTAAGTGATGAATCTGTATGCATTGGAAACATATGTGTACACTCCTGAGGTCAACACAGGGTGTCAGTTGAGACGAGGACTGAGAGCACTGTGTAATAATACACAGAGGAATAATAAAATAGTCTTCTGACAAATGTGACAAAAAGTCTTGCAACCCTCCACTTTGGTTGATATGGCATTGAATGATGTGGCCACCCCTTAAATAATGTACACTTCATATGTAAAAGGCCTCTCTCAACACAGCATTTTGTGACAGATTTAGTCTGTATGCCCTAGGAGCAAGATCTGAAAACCATGACATGTGTATGGCAAGGCAAAGACTTGAGTGACAGAATAATTCTCCATTAATGGAGCTGGTGACTGAAAGACCATTTATTCCTCTGGGCTTAACATCACAATCAATGCAGATTCAAGATCTAAAAACAGCAGCCACTCACAGTCCAAATAAAATACATGTGGAACAAAAATGTATAGGTAGGACATATGTATATACATACATGTTTTATTTAGGGCCTATTTCACAACTTCTGAAGAAGAAAAAGAAGGTGATTAAGCTCACCTAAAAATTCTAAAAGAAAGCATCCACCTCGAATCCCAGTCCGTGCACAAAGACCCCCGTATTACTCGGGAAACTACATTTAAATTCAGACTGCAGGGCATCTAGAACCTAGTTCGCAACATACATAAATCTGTGCCAAAGGTCTCTGCCACAATCCATGGGTTAACTAAGATGACTGCAGGGAGCTTCAACCACATGCCAGCCTTTATTATGCAGACAACATTATACATATTTTATTCAAGCCCAAAACTTATTTCTACATACAATTATGAGTTCTCAAAATGAGTAAGAGGTTGCAAATACATGTAGCATGCACATAACCATTCAAAATCAACAAGACCTAAATATCAAATGTGTGTAGCAATGACATAATGCATGCATGAGTTTTTTTCAATTTAGCACGCTGGACCACTGCCTTTTAAATTCAGTTAAACACCTATTTTGCAGGAATGTCCTGTCATTGTGACATGCTAATGAAAGTAAACGTAAATTATGTTAATTCCATGTGTCACCTTTATTTTTCATGGAAAAAATGTAGTCCGTTATTGTTCCATTAAGTCAGTTTAGTCTCGCCACTGTCTCATCTTCGTCATTTTCAAAGTACAGGCGTTGACAAATATTTTATGTCTACGTTTTTGCAATTGTTACTTAATGTTGATTTGTTTTTTAGGACCAAAGCTAAAACTAAAATTGTAGGTGGTATAGGAGCGTGTTGCCACCCCAGCTTGGTACATCATGAAGTCTGCTTTGGGAGTTTGTGTCTTGCAAAAGTGTGTCAGGCCTCTAAAAAAAAGGTAGAGAACCACTAGTTGGAGGGGCGGGAAAATATGGAAATCTTGTGGATGCAAGCTGTCAACCACTATATAGTCAGCAGACTGTTACTCGGAAAAGGTAAACAAAGGGAAAATTAAATGGGACTGAATTCAAATTGAGAAAGATTCCCTTTTGATGTAACTTGGGAGATCTGAGAATGCTTTTTTAAGCTAATTACAGAGTCATGGCAGATATCTAATTAGAGTGATGCTAATGAGCCTTGTTTATCCTTATCTGACGTAAAAATTAAATTGGTTAAAATCCAAATAAAGGTGTTGGCATTAGCATATTGCCAAGCCAGATAAGAAATGTCAGTAATTTTATTGTTTTCAAGGGATGTAATGGTATCGTTATTGAGTTTCACATTATAAAATCAGAATTGAGGTATGTGTGTGTGTGTGTGTGTGTGTGTGTGTGTGTGTATATAAGTGGTTTATGGTTTAGTTATGGAGGGTTTGATTTAATGCCCTCAGCAATCCGGAAGATGCTGTATGTTCTCAAGAGGATCTGCAGATCATGCACAGCTCCAATTCCATGCTCCGGCCCAGTCAATATGAACATGACTTCAAAAGGTAAGTTGATATTCTTATGAGCAGACTAGTGCTCACACACCCTGTACAAAAAGGCCAGCTCTTGTCTTTTATATAAGTGCCTTAATTATTAATTTGCCCTTTATTACTGACAGTGGATAGACATGAAAGGGGGGAGAGAGATGGGGGACAACACGCGGCAAAGGGCCGCAGATTGGATTCAAACCCGGGCCGCTGCAGGACTCAGCCTACATGGGGAGAACGTTCTTACTGGGTGAGCTAGAGGTCGCCCCATTATGCTTATTGTCAGGTTCATAATTGTTTTTTGAGGTTGTACCAGAATAGGTTTACAAGGATTCATTTTCAAAAAACACCATATTTTTGTTGTACTGCACATTGCTGCAGATCCTCTTTTCACCCTGTGTGTTCTCTGTTTTAGCTACGGAGTGAGACATCTCACTTCTATACTATCTTTGTTGGGAGTCACACATGTGCAGTAGCTAGGTAAGATCACCTCAGCTAGATAACTCTTTCTCCAGCTTTGGCCAGTACAAGGCAGGATTAGCTGGGAGACTTCTTCTAGACGAGGGACACTTGTGGAATACCTGCAGAACAGGGACAGGAAGTAGTTCTTTTGGAGATTATGGTGAACTAGTGTGTGTTTTAGCAGTGTTTGCCATTGAGAACGAGCTAACATGCTAGCACTAGCATGTGCTATGGTTAGCCACCTCGTCTCAGCTAGTGACTTAAAAAGCCGTGCAGATTTTTGAACAGCTCACCCAGAGACTGAAGACAGAGGACATTCAGAAACCTGTATCTCACTCAAAACAGCATGGATAGATTTTTCCAAGTTTGTATGCGTGTGGAAGCAACAAAGACACAAAATAACACCCCAAATCCCGGAAAAAGTGATTTTTTCATATTATGGGCACTTATACACATAGGGTGACACATTCAATTTCAAACTTTTCAACTAAAGACATTCCTTTATTTGAACTTAAAGTGAAGCACAACAAATATATCCATGAATATGTCCACAGAAGAATGTGTTGCCCTTTTAAGAAGCACAGTAATAATGCCTGTATTTATATAGCACAGAGCTACAAAGTGCTGTACACAAGTACACTCCCCATTTGACCATCACATGTGCTGTCAAAATATAAGTCCATATCAATAAATGAGTCAAGGCATTGTCTTACTGGCAGGTGAATCACTGCACCAACCTTGTAAATAATGCCAATGTGCCACATTCAAAGAGGCAAAGGTCTCCAAAACACAATCACCATACCAACCACATTATTAAATACACCTGCTTCACAGCCTCAAGAAAGAACACATGTTGTTAACTTCCCAAAGCTGGTAGTAATTGCAGTATTGACATTCAGATGCAGCCTGTAACTAAGCGTAACACACAAAGACACATATGCCACCAGAGCATTGGAAGGTGGAAGTCTAAACTCCACCTGCAGTCAACATGTTCATCAACGTCTTCACTGTACAAAATGTCCAACGTGTCCTTGACTGATTGAAAGCCTGCTCAGGTACCCATGGTCAAAACCACTTGAGATGAAGCCCAAGTGGTCTGGAAAGATTACCGTCTATATTTTGCTCCTTGGTCCTTGAATCACTTTGAAGCTAGATAAGATATGTATTTATATGGTTTTAAGTACATATTGCATATACATTCAAAAAACAACACTGCACATAATAGACCTGGCATAGCTGTTTTACAAGTGGCATACACTTTATTTTAAATCAAGTTACTTGTTGTCCTATTTGTCTCCTGGTCAAGGCTCCATTGAGAAAATAATATATATAAATTCATATAGTGGTCAGATGGAATATTAAGAAAACTGATTTAAAACCACACCCCAAACCATCATCCAAAACAACAGAGGATGTTATCCCTGAATGAGTTTTTCTTGTGTTCTCATCCAAGAAAACATGGATTTAGCCAGCTTCTACTCAGGATAATGATCAATTATTAAGTATCATGGAAAAGATTTTCTTTTGCCATGTGAATATCAAACTAAATTGTAAAACAAAATCTGGGGAAATACTGTTGCCCTCCATCTTTGACATAGTATATTGCCAAACTAAATTTAAATGCTGCTCGTTTAAAGAGTTCTTGCATACTAATACATCTTTCATAGTAAGGAACCATTCGGAGATTCTCTGTGACGATAACCCCACAACACTGGCTGGTGGAAAGAAGCAGAATGATTTATGGTTTGCATAGAGCTGAGGAGTTGAACATTCTTGCTACCTATATGCTGGAGTAAGATGTGAAATGCAGTGATTTATACAACTTTTACTCATGGGCCTCAATAAATCCAGACATCTAATTTGTAAAGAAGTGAAATATGTACAGTACACTCAGCCATTCTCTGTAACAGAGCCATGTGGCTACTATGGCTATAAAGAGATTACAATGACATCCTTTACACTTTGGTGACAGCTAACCCGGGACATAGCCTTGATGCTCCTCTAAGAGGGTGTCAATGTCAACATAAGAAATACTTCATGAAGGTGAAAACATTGTTTGACACCTATTGAGAAAAAATTTTTAAAAAAGAGATTCATTTCAACAGGACGGCGTAATGTCACCAGCATGCTAAACGGTGGTTTACATGGACGGTTTTGGGGATAGCCGAGGAAACTGCAGCACTCGTATATCACAGTCAGAGATTACTGGCAATAAACATTCATCTTCTTACCCTCTTAAAGGGATATTTTAAAGTCAATGGATTAGGGCAGAGCATGCTTGTAATCACCAGTAGGAGATAAAAAGAGTCACATCTTCAAATGCCTCCAATTAGAGGAGATATCCAACCTGTCAGGAGTGCTGTTGTGCTTATCATATCATTTATATTCAAGAGTTAAGAAATCCAAATAACAGGGTCATTTCATTCAAGTGCATCGTGCAACTTTAATGAAAGCCAGCCCCATTCCTGGAGAGCTTTAGGTGAACAGAATTTGTTATAGTTGCTATGTAATGTAAGGAGTTAAATAACAATCCTTTGATATATCAGTGTATGATTCACTAAAACATAGTGTGCACTTTATTCAATACAGCTTAACTAAGAAAAAGAAGAACCTATGTTGTCTAATAAATACACGTCGAAGCAGCTGATGAATGTTGCACTCTGAGATAAAGTCCCCCCCCGTTATCAAGTAAAACCCCTGTGGTGCCGTGCTCACTCAGCAGACGCCAGTTGTTTTTATTCCTAACAGCGTTGACTCGAAGGCATTAAAGATAACCACCAAGGTCTAAAGCACACATTTTCATTTTCCTCTGATGTGATTTAAGTACACAGTCTGACAAAATGCAGACGGACATCCTTGAATGTGATAAATAGTGTTGCCTAAATCTCTCAAATACAGTCTGCTACACAAACAATGCTGCTTTATACTTAATATTTTCTAATATTTGACTTAATAACACAATACTATTTATTGCAGCATCCTTTGCACTACGCTCCATAATTAAAATAACACCTATCATAATTATAATTTACTCCTGCATACTTTGCACTTGTCAATGCACTACTGTCTGAACCTGTGTAGTGTGTATATATTGTTTGTTTTGTATGAGTAAGAGCAATGTGAGCAATACAATCCAAAGCAAAATTCCTTCTATGTGTCCTCATACCTGGCAAATAAAACTGATTCTGATTAAGGTAGAAGGGTTGAGATACAAAACTAAAAAAAACTAAAGCTTCATAATATGTTGCAAAATCTGTCCACAATCAGGGTACATTTAGATTTCAATGATATTTTTTTTTATTAGTTCCTAGGTGCGTTTTTGGGACTCATTGCCGTTTGTTTCTAGTAATACTACTAATAATAATAATAATGTATACTTTATTTATCCCGCAAGGGGAAATTACAATGTTTTCACTCTGTTATTACACACATTACACTGGCCTGAACTACACACGCATGCTCAGTACCTATACATGCACTAAATGGAGAGATGTCAGAGTGAGGCTGCCCATGGAAAGGCTCCCCGAGCAGTTGGTGGTTCGGTGCCTTGCTCTAGAGCACCTTGGCAGTGCCCAGGAGGTGAACTGGCACCTCTCCAGCTACCAGTCCACCGCCATACTTTTGGTCCGCATGAGGACCTTGAGGACCTCCTGTTCCCAACGCCCTACTGACAGAGCCACTGCCACGCTACGTTTGTTCACCATAATTATAACAAATATCAAATTGGAAGGAAATGCTGACTAAAATAAAACAAAAATAGACTTGCATTGTTGCCATTTTCCCTTTAGATCTGTGTGCAGCAAACCTTTTTGAAAGAGCACAGCTCCTCGATGGGAGGAACTTCCAAACACATCTTTGAACAGGTGGTCCAGCAGTAATGCCTGCATCTGGCATCTGGGTGGTAAGCAAACTGCCAGAACTTCTGTACAGATGGAAGCAATGAGGTGGAAGAATTGTTTCTGCTGACAGCACAACTGTTTTCCACTGTGAGGGCAGTAGTGATATGATGCTGTATTCAACAGAATAAACAGGTAGGCGTCTGCTGTGCTAAATACTATAAATCCTAGGTTTCTAGGTTGGTTTTATGCATGCTTGATTTAAAAAAAAAAAAGATTTCACACCATGTGATTATGGTAGAATTGTCAATAGTATAGCAAGAAATACACCTGCACGATTAATCGTTAACAATCGCAATCTCAATTCACCCTGTTCACAATTTAATTTTTAAAATTATTTCAATTTTTTTCTTTTTTCTTTTTTATCTTTTAATGACTTCGATTCTCATAATTTCACGAGCCGACTGCATCACAAACTATTTTCTTCTGTGAGTTTTAAACAGACTGTATAAATAGGTTTTAAAGCGCTCCCTTCTCTTCACTGACGCCTCTATGTTTACAGGCTTGTGGTGATGTGCTGTAGGTGACAAAAACATAAATAAAAATAAAATAAAAAATAAGAAGATTCTATGTTTGGTACTGCCTATTTGTTTTGTTTTGTCATGGTTCATGTGTACAATAAACTTTACACTTTGTGAGAAAAAAAAACCATGGCAGAGATTTGTGATATCAATTCTAAGCTACAAAAAAAAATCGTGATTCATATTTTCCCCCGAATCGTTAAGGCTTAGCGACAATAGCTAACTGATCATGAGAACGGCATTTACCTCAATGCCCATGAAAGGATAATTCAATAACAAATACAGGATATTCTTCAATTTGGGTGAAACAGGAATTTAAATCCATGTGTTTAATGATTTTGGTTAGACTGTCTGACATGCTGACTTAACCCCCCCCGCACTCCACACCTTTTCCTTTTTCTAATATGGTATATCTTAGGCAAAGCCCTAGAGGAGCAGGTTACATTTTTTAATATATTTTTATTATTTTCTTTTTTTACCATCTTTCTTTGTATGGTTTGCACACATGCAATACAAATCTAATTAAAACATAAATCACAGATAATGTGGATTGGACCATATCCAGACCGGCAGTCGAATTAATCGTCCATTTCTCTTGGCTTTCACAGTCAAGGAAGCTCTTTGTCTTTTGTTTTTTTAATCACAATCACCACAACAATATGCAATACCGCTTTTAAGGCCCCCCCACCCCCTCCAAAAAGAAGCTATTTAACTATATTATCATTAAAAAAGACATTTCTTGTTGTATATGGCATCAGGCAACCAGCTGTGTGTGCAAAGAAAGATTTTTTTTTGTTTTCATTTTCATGTTTATTTGAATAGGGACATGCTGCAAGACATTAGTGCATTTGCTGGTTTCCGATGCCCGTCCCCTTTTTGCTAAAACTGTGTGTCGTTCCATCCAGTTACTTTCTGATTGTCCCCAATTGACCTTATATTTAAATTGATAGATGGCAACAATATGTTACATTACCCTTGTAAGGTAAAGCAGTTAGGTGTATTGACTGTTTTAACCAGTGTTCAGAGTGGTGCATTCAAGTGCTGGCAGGAAGCTTTTAAACTTAGACGTGATTCAGCCCATTCTATATCCTGGATGTGAGATCCCCACTCTACTGCACCAACCCACTGTACTTCAAAAATGTATGTTTTTATGCAACAATCACGCAACTTTGACTAAATAAATAAGTTGGCATATATATATATATATATATATATATATATAGTGAAGGAACGTATCATATATAGCATTGCAAGTTGATTAAAAAAAGCAATGCTAACAATGCCAGAGGACCAAAAAACACTTTGGTTTCAAAGTGGAGAGTTCTTAAACACAAGTTAAGATTAATATAGACCACAAATGTAACACAACATCATAATCTCTTCAATGTCCAATCATTACTCACTCTAAGAAAACACAAATCCTCAGGCAATTCACAGCATCCCGAATACACCATCCCAGTCTTAATGTGCTCACTTATGAACAAACACATTAGTGGACCAGTCGAAAGGCCATTCATATTTGATGTGCTGTCACTGGCTCTCTCCTTTGGGTGAATATTTATACACATTTTCATTCTCTTATTACCGTAGCCCCTTCTCCCCTGGGAGATTGTTTTACGGGGGCGTGACAGCAAGGCGGCTACCAGGGCCATTAGAACAGCAGTGAGGGGTCTGGAGGTTGGCCACCAGCTGCCTTGCCCACACTCACAGCTGTTCCTGTAGGCCCTTACACAGCAGGGGTTCTCAAGTGTTCCTAACGCAATTCAAGCAAACCCTTAAGGCTAATGGACTCCAGATATAATTTCAATTGTTAGGAGGATCTCTGTGAAAAGGGAAACACTTTAGAGGTTCAGCTCTTGTACCAGAAATTTCCTGGCAACCAACTACTACCACCACAGAAGCCTGTTTGAGTATTGACTTTCCACAATAATGCTCAGATAAAGTGAAGATCAAAAACAAAACAAAACAGGAAAGTGAGATCGCTGAACAAGATTAGGTGGGTATTTGTAGGTCAAAGCAGGGATGCCGCGAGTGCATTTTCAGGTAGCAAACAGTCTGGAGAAAAACTGTTCAATTTAGAGCATTAGCTTCCGAGTATATGAGGTTTTTAAGTGCTGCTATTAAGATATGAGTTATAGTACGGTCCACTTCATTCATTGTAACTCCCCATGGTCGGTAGGTTGACTTAACTTTTTATTGGATAATCCTAAAAAAGGAGTTTGAGTATGTCATTTTTTAGTATGTAGCCAAATTAGGATGTATGTACCCATATGTTATTAAATCTGTGTATCACTGCTGTTTTTCCGCAATCTGACTGCATTAAAAGAGCAGTATACAGTTTCCAATCTTTAAATCTCTAAAAATGTAATCTGATCTAAAAATACAAAAAGGTAGCTCTGCACAGGATGTTACATTTTGTTAACAGGTTTTGTTATCCCCGACTTGAGCTTTTTGGACTATTGAAGCCCAGAGGGAAGGTTTATTTAGATCCATGTTATAGTGGAGTTTGACAAAAAGGCAATACACAAGGAGGGGTACTCATTCATCACCCAAATGTCCTCTGGCACTTTCCTATTAGAACCTGTCAGGTGGGTTGGGCTCATTATTACATCATCATAATGGTGTCATCCTTGAACTTCATCAGAGTAATTGCTGCAATTTGTCACATTGAGAAAGATGTGCCTGTGAACAAGTATCTTTATGCATGCAAGCCACAAACAGTAACAACGCATTGTCAAAAGAAAACAAGAAACAGAAATTTTCATATCTCGCAAGGTGACGGGACCTCCTTATTAATTTCAGTTTGACTTGTGTGGAATTTTAACACGTGGATGTGAATTTCTATCAGTTAGGCCTACAAGTAACGACGACCTGTGCCGGAGGGTTCTCAGTGTCTTGGCTTCTTATTCACCAATTAAACTAATTGGTCACAAATTAAAGCTTGCTCGCATGCAATACTTTTTTTTTTGCCTATTTATAACCAGAAGACACAGAGCCACAATAGCATTTTTTATGAGAGTGTAATTGTAATTTATTTATTTGAACAGGGACAGTGCCCAAAAAAACATTAATAGATGTCTTGTGCCAGGTTGTAGCAAAGTGCTCATCTCCGCCTGTAGTCCCTGGGCAGGTAGGTGGCACATTAAAATACTGATAGACATACAATACAGATAAATTAAGTCATATATTAAGTCATTATTAAAAATATTGTTCAGTCCCTCCAGAAAAACGCAATTATGCGATCGCACAATTCATAATCAGCCAAAGTCTGCATATTTACGCAGGGGCCGCATTTTTTCAAACACGCCGCACGTTCGCCGCATAAATCGCCAATGTCCGCGCAAAATAATGCGGGGCTTGCATGATTTCATAATCCCTGCATTTACGTTACAAAAAAGTCACATATCTTAGCAGAAAGTTGAAAAATGTTGTGTTTACGTCACACAAGAGCAGCCAGTCTCCCCTGTTGCCATGGGAACGTTATGAAGTGACGTCATTACGCGACAAGACAAAGTCTCTTTTTCATCAAACTGCAATTTTTGCAAGTTCCCACCATTTCATTGCATAACATTGCATATATAGCTCACATATTCCATCACATTTTTTAACCCTTGTGTTGTCTTCCTGTCAAAATTGAAAGTCAACACTTTTGTTGACGCTTTCTATCAATGTTTTTAACTTTTCTTATGTTTTTGTCCTATTTTTAAACACTTTTTTCAATGTTTGTCATTTTTTTGTTTAACACTGCGTAACACTAACTTATTAACTTTAGTTTTGGAATTTTTTTTAGGAAGTTATACCTAATGTATGAGTTAGAAAAGCAGAAATTAGGAATTATTTAGACTAAAATTAAAGTAATGGAAGTTGATGGATAATCACAGACTGGAATATGTCAACTTTTACTCAACACTATTTCAAAACCACTTCTATTTTTCCCCAAAATGCTACAAAATTGAATAAGACACCCCAAAATTCATGAAAGTAGAGATTCGTACTTGCCAGACAGCGTTGTGTGGAATCAATCAAGTTTTGGGTAATTAAAAAGATAACATTGATGTAGGAAAACGGGTCAATTTGACCCAAGGACAACATGAGGGTTAAGAAAGCGTGCTGCATAATCAAGGATTTTTGCCTGCAACAATCATAAAAACAAATTCTGGAAGTCACCTGGTGAATAAAAGTTTAATACTGGGTACTTGTTAAGTTCTGTTTTAAGTCTCCATCTTCTGAAAAAAAAAAAAATGATCACAGTCTAAATGCTCCACTATGTTCACCAGCTAGTTGCTAACTGGGTCTGCTTGTTGCCTGGTTAAGACAAAAGTATTGATAGCTTTGATGTACCTTTGAGTTGTAGTATCAAATCTGGGGAAAAATAGCTCAAAAATGTACATTAGTGTGTATTTGTATTTTGTGGGTGGGCCAAAACATATATTTGTAACAAGGTGAGATATAAAATGAACAACACATGAATGCACTGTACTGTATGTCTACAATGTTAAAAGAATGTGACCTATGACATGTGAAAGGCTCTGTAGGTTTAAAAGGAATAAGTGGTACCAATCAGTTGCATGGAATAGCAGTGTGGTCAGTATCCTACTAGACTAACAAAGAGTAAAGGAAGCTATAATTGTCACAAAGGGACTTTGTGCCTCTTTAAACAAACCGACAGTGACAGGACGCCCTGAAGTGAGAAGTGAAGGGAGAACAGGGGTTAGATGCACTTAAAGAAGCCATTTTGATATTGCCCCCTGTCACCAAAAACACTTTTGTGCTCTCAACGAAGACTAAATAATAAATGCTGTTGGACATGGACAGATGCTCAGTCTCCCCCTTTAAAAGGCTGAACGGAATTAAATGCACACACCTAATACAGTTAATGCATTTTAACCCCCCCACTCCAAAAACATGCACAGCAAGGACTTTCAAAAAAAATGTAGAATGTGAAGTAGAGGGTAAAAGTAATGCATTAATGCCAATTGTGCAGTTCGACAAATGCTATGACAATACGACATACCTATTATAATACGTGATGAACTTTTCTTCTTTTTTATCTAAGCGGTCTGATTCCTTCATTGGCATCAGTGAATGTTTCCTGAAAATTACTATTTTTAAGTACATATTCTTGAAAAAGATTACAAAATAATGACGTATAAAAAATTATTTGCAAGTAATAGCAATATAAGTTTGTTTTTATCAAAAGGGAATACAAGCTATTAAGACTTATTAAGATGTTTTTTTTAAGTCTCTGAATAGCAAATGCAGCATGCTTGAAATGGATATTATAGATATATTTTTTTAAAGAAAAGTATTACCTTTAAAAGGATAGGTTTTTTTCAAAAATAGAAGATCCACTCTGTGGGACAAAGGGAAAAACCTTTTTCCAGACCGGTAAGTTTCACCACGCATGGACAGGTTGATGTTAATTAATCTGACAGCAGGGACAAGCCAAAATGGAGGCGTGTGTTTAAAGTTGTCATTGAGAGGAGCATTTGCAGGGTGTTAAGTTTGTCCATCGTGTACTGCTCATGCCCAAAACTGCTGGCATCGTTAGAAGCAGAGCGGGCGAGAATTTAATGACGACAGTTCATACTTGTGAAATGAAACCATATGATGACTAAATGGTTTTGGACGGTAAAAAATTCACGCAAAATTGTTCATCCCGCTTTCGTCTTTATCTCTCTTCAACTCTCCAACTTGTACTTTTAGCATGGTATCATACTAACACCCCCCACCCCTAAGTGAAGATGAAAAACCAAGTGAGACAAAAGTTTAAATTGCTTTTCTGAGATGTGTAGGAGGGGAGACAGACAGCAAAGCTTTGACTGGCTTGGCTTGTTCAAGCAGCCCATATTGTAAGCACGCCAGCACATTTACAGCATTAGTCACATCACTGCTCTTGTGTCTGTCTGGCGGAGAACCTGCAGAGATGAATGCAGCCAACCCATGTTTTTTTCTCTCGACCCACCTCTATCTCTCTCACTCGCTATGGCTCTCACCCTTTATAATAAGGTCAGTGGGGATGCAATCATACCAACATCCATTCAGAACCAAAAAGTAAGTGCATGTTTGAGTTTCAGGTAAATGAAAATTCCCCCAGATTCCTCAAGTCACATATATTGCGGAGTCTAACAGAGAGACGAGAGGTCGATAATGAGGAGGATCCAGGGAGTCTGTGGGCGGTGAATACGGGTAGGGTTGAAAGGTGGGAAGATGTTTATGACTGTGTGTTTTCAGTGCAGTCAAAGTAAAATCTGCTGTTTATGTTGGGAAGTATGAGAGTCACTGTCCTCTGTAATAAAACCTCAATTTCCAAACCTATTTATGAAAAATATTGTCTATTCCTGGCCCAACATATAGATATTACAAAGCAGACTGCATGCCCCCTGTGGTATATGTTTTGCCTGTATCTTTCTTACTGACAAATGAATCACTATTTAGCCATTCTTAATAATTAATGTCATTTGTATTACAGTGTAGTTGCGGTTGGAAACTGTAGGAAGCTGTGTTTGTGCGTAGTCTCAAGTTCACAGCTGAATATCCATAATAGTATAGCCAGTGGTACTTCAAATAATAGTGGTGAAAAACTGCAAACATAGTACAAACTGTGATGGAATAGTAAATGAAGAATGTCCTCTATGAACGGGCCACTTTCATACAGCCCGCCTTCGGCTTTGCTGTTACAGACGCTCAATTTTAGGCCTATTACGTCTCACTGTTAGTACTATTACAAGTGCCACACTCAGCAAGTTTACCCGTGTCATGTACAAAGTCAGACGCGTGCAATTGTCATGGAAAAAACCCTCATTAAACACTTCTGACATCCAGAGCAAGACAAGCAACAAACAATAGAGACAATGTCTGTTGGAGTTGATTGCAATGAATGGTTCAAACACAGTGGTTTGGTTCTCCGATTGTACTACGCTGATGAACAGAAGATCCGGAAAACAAATGGAGCACACTTAATTAAATCTTTGCTCTCTGGGAATTATCTCATGAAAACATTTGCTTTGACGCATTTAGACTTTTCAACAGTCAAGAAATTGGCAGAAGGAAAGCTGCTTGTTCAGCAAACGCCTCGAGCCGAAGAACAGAACACGGCAAACAATAGACGAGGAAGAACACCAAATGGAAAAGTGGGCAGAGGATTTGCAGTTTGTCACTGGCTACATTCACACTGCAGCTCAGTCTCCCAAATCCTTCCTGCACATGACACAAGTCTGATGTTGTCTGGTAAGTGGGAATAGTTTAAAAGAAGAAACTGCAACGTCTTTGATGTGAACAGAGCCCAGGAATAAGGATGAGTCCGACTTCAAGTCCCGACCGATACCGGCTACCAATCCAATGCCAGTGTTTAATTAAAATCTTACTACTGTGGCCGGATTGGCTCAGTGGGTAGAGCAAGCACACAGAGGTTTATGTATACACAGAGGTCCAGGGTTCAAATCTGACCTGTGTCCTTCCCCTTTCTCACCAATCTGTCCTATAAAATAAAGGTGGAAAAGCCCAAAAAATAATCTTAAAAAAAAAATAATAATCTTACTATTAAAATAGCGAATAATAATTAAAAAATAATTGAATTGAATTCATTTGACACATTGTCTCTGATACCTGATGCAGCTTTTTAAGTCCGTATCGGCCCGATATCTCACATCAGTTCTGGTGTATCCCTCCCCAAAACCAAGATTTCCAGGAATATTAGAATAAAATCCAAATCTTCAAATAAATAAATATATATTATGTATAACAGCTGTGATCTAAGCCAGGGGTACTGTATGTTAATACATGTGTATTTCTACAGTTGCCAGGGGGTCCGTAGAAGGATTTTGGAGTAGCTCAGACAATTTTATTTCCTTAACATTGGCAGGGGAATAAAAAAAAACTGTGAAATGCCGAAAGAAAATACAAAAGATCAGAAAAGATTATAAGCCCATAGACTATCAGGAGACGAGACACGAGATTGGGTTCACGAGACCAAAACGAGACTTTAAAACTATTTTATAGAAAACTTCAGTGAAGAAATATGACTGGAAAAATAGTCCTGTATTCAATGACTAAACTCAAATGACTGGCTTGTCTCATTTATAACAACAGTTACAGCGTTACTTATTCCATACGTATGGTGGAGAGAGAGTCGCTTCACTCATAGAACCAAGGTTACAACACAACCAAGCATTTTCTGGCATTAGTTCGGACCAGTTGTTTTATACTCTAATTTGTCACTGTACAGAACACAAAGAAAAAAAAGCTTATTTTATCCTTTTGGACACAAATAAATTACCGTCAAACACTCAGATGTTTGTGAAGAAGGCTCTTTTCTCCTCCCATGCATTTTATTAATTGCAGCAGTAAACAAGGAGGTAAGCTACTCTAGTACTGATGTATGACCATTAGAGGACGAAGGGAGAACATTTCTCTTTGTTAAATATTGAAAGTAAAGTTAGGTTTTGCTTTCAAACTTATTTTGAAAAGGACAGAAAAGAGTGATTTGAAAACTGACCAGAAAAGAGTGATTTCTAATGTAACACTGGGTTTTACAGGGAGCTTTTATTCCATCTGCTGTCCCTCTGCAAAAGTTCAGAGTCAACTTTGGAGAACAGGTGGGGGGGGTAGATCTTCTATGCTAATTTTGAGGTCAAAGTCAGACTCATCCATCATGCTGGCTGCTGCTAACACTGATTTTACAGGGAGCTTTTATTCCATCTGCTGTCCCTCCATATCCAAAATCCATGGCGGGAAAAAGTATCTTAGCAATATTTACAGTCATATAGTTGTGTCAAATAGTTCATTACGTTTAGAAATGCATTGGACTGAACACATTTTAACATGGTGGTGATGATTAAGAGGTACTAGCGCTCGTCTGATGGGTGTCAATCAATGAATCAGCATTTATTTATATAGCACTTTACAGTAGAGCTGGGCAATATCGATATTATATCGATATTGTGATATGAGACCTGATATCATCTTAGATGTTGGATATCGTAATATGACATAAGTGTTGTCTTTTCCTGGTTTTAAAGGCTGCATTACAGTAAAGTGCTGTACTTTTCTGAACCTTACTTGTTCTAGCTGTTCTAATATTTGCCTTTTCCCCACTTAGACATCATGTCCACATTACTGATGATCATTTGTCTAAAATCTCAGTGTGAAGATATTTTGTTAAAGCACCAATTGTCCAGTATCACCACCAATATCGTGATATCTGATTTACTCCCTATTGCCCAGCCCTACTTTACAATAACTAGCAGCTATCCAAAGTGCTTCACATCCAAAACCAAGCATAAAACACATATCATATAGAGCCAGACCGATGGAGGATTTAGTAAGGCTGATACCGACATGAATATTTGGTTATTTAAAAAACGATATGCTGATATATCGGCCGATATATAATTTTTTTTTAAATCCAGAAATGAGTTACAAAACAAACAGATTAGTTTTTTGAAGTTATTTATTAGTTCTCACTAAAATAATATAATAATTTGTTTTAGTGTCACAACAGAACAGAGGAAAGTTCTTTGAACAAAAACAACAACAAAACATAAAATCAGTGTTGCCAAAAGGGACGTTGTAGAGCGCCCTCTGGTGGACAATGCAACACCAACGCTCATAACATGGTTGACAGTCCTTTTTTATTTTTTAGATATTCATTTATCAGAATCATTTGTCATGCTGGATGATTCTGATGAATGAATATTTAAAAATCGGCCATTATACCAATATATCGGGATGCCTAATATTAATTAATTAGGAGCCAGGCCGTTTAAGGCCTTTAATACAAATATTAAAACCTTAAAAATCAATTTGAAAATGCACAGTGAGTGAGTTCAGTCAAAAAAAAGGTTGCCTAAGGAAGGAATGAATTATACGTTTGGTTAAACCTTTTTGCAGAAGACACAATGAGACAGAGCAATTCTAAGAAAACGAAACAGCTGGAAAGATACCTCAATTTCACTAAAACCTGTGGAACAATGTAATGCACCTTGACAAAAAGACATTATAGAAACACAAAAACTAAGTCGATATTAGCAATACATGAAGGGACATACAAAGCTGCGCAAATAAAGAACCATTAAGGCACAAATAGAGAAACACCTTCTATGCCTGTCTGTCTTCAATCCCCATGGTAATGTGCAAGAGCACTTAACCTGCCGGCAGGGTGCTTGGCAGGGTTTCTACCTCAACACAGGGCCTGTCACGAGAGGGAGGTCCAAAGGGACTCAAAACAAAAGGCCATGTGCACGCAAGGCCAAGCACAATATGTCTACCTCTGCACTTACACAAGAAGACAACTGTGACAGGCAAAGAAGGGTCCATGTAGTGCTGAGCTACACAAGAGATGTGCCACGACACTGGCACAAATACACTTCTGACCACAGCACCGGCTGCTGTTTTGAATATCTTAACACACACACACACACACACACACACACACACACACACACAGTGAGTGATGAAAAAAAAAGTGTAAAGGCCCCTCTTGACAGTTGATTTAAAAAGTATTTCTGTGTCCCTTGTACGTATGCTAGAGGAATATTCAGTGAGGAAATCAGAGCAAAATGTAGAAACTCTTCTTAAAGATAAAAACACAGCGCATGCTTGCCTGAGGTGATGATACTCACAGTGAGACTGTCCTAGAAAGACTTTAATCTCAATATGAATGACTAATTTAATGGAAAGCAGATCATTGTCTTTTTATATTTCAGCTTTGTTTTACATTTCACATATTGACTACGTTAAACTTCAAACCCCACTGCCATTTATTTTAAGAATAATGAACACAATGGTATGTTCCTTCAGTGCCAATCAACTTAACAATGGGCGTAGAGATATTGAACAATAAGTTACATCACACTTTTCCGAAAATGGACCATTGTGTCATCCAAACCTGTAGAAATAAAAGATCACATGAGGTGAAACAACAGGGATGGCAATGTTGTAACAACGACTTAACCTCATTCGCCCCAAAAAGCCCTCCAACTATCTATTAGGAAATCAATTAACGGTAAAACCAAAAGGCTAAAGTGCCTGTATTTCTGAGAGAAAGGCAGAGAGTGCAAATCAACTGCCCCCCGCCACGACCGCTCATGAAGGAGACCCTGGGGATACTTGACGAGGCTATTCAATCGCTGAGCCCGACAACTGACAATGAGGATCATGTCCAGAGGATAGAAATAGAAATTCGAACAAAGGAAAGGAAGGCAGAGCACAACAGGCTGTGATTCGCCACAGGCCAGGATTGTCAAGAAAGCATACTGCCTGAGGAATTATAGCATCCTTAGGATTCATTTCAGAGTCTAAAGTTAACTTTTAGGTCTATCTGTCAATGAACGGCCATAACTCTATAAGATCCACATTTTATTAAAACTCTGCAGATGACCTTGTTGGCATTGCTGTCACAAGAAAAGCTGACCTCTCCCCACCACCTTCCCTGTGAAGAGCCACTTGGTCAAATCTTTTTTGGTTTTAATTTTTCTTTGAATGCTAGGTCAATTTCTTCATGTAATGTGCCGCCACATACTTTCATACACTCTAAACCTATTACAAATAATACTAATAATAACAGCAACAACTTTGTGTTTAGCACCTTTAAAAACAATAGTTTACAAAATGCTACAACTCCACTCTTTTTGCAGATACCACAAATCCTCGTCTGTGGTACCCGACCAGTGCCACTGATGATCGAGCCCGGTAGCAAGCTAGAGCTAACAGGAAGTGTAGCTGTGGCGACGGTGGACAGCGAACGCTCAGTCAAAGAATTGCGATAGTTATTGATGGTCATACGTTGCCTGCCACCAATGTGCATAGTTGATGCAAAACAAAACGCGGATAAACATGTGTTGTAGTGATGAATTCCTAGTGAATTAGCAATTTTGAAGCTATATTTTAAAATCAAATGGAGATCTCATTTGTTTTAGAGATTCCAAATGGAATTACAGAGAAATGACACAAATTACATTAATATTCATGAGGTCATGTACAGTACTTATAAGGTCATGTACTGTACTTCTCAGCTCAATCTTCCGAAATTATTGTAAGTAATTAAAAAAAAAAAAAAAAAAAAGGGAGTAGGAAGAAGTTCATGAACCAACTTGTCAGGTCCTATATATACACCCTTTCTCTATTTTTATCCTGCAGTAAATACAAAACAATTTTATGTTTTCATTCTTTACACTCGCGTACACTGTATATTTACCTACCTACTGCTCACAAACACATTCATACACATAGTGAGGGTAGCATATAGTAACCTCCCTGTATGAATAAATGTGGTATAGAAGCTACTTCATGGGAGCTTTAAAGTACATGTAAGAGTTGAAAAGGTCATGTGCATTCATAAAATATCAGCAACATCACATCAACAACATCAAAACATGTCTCCTCCGACACACATATCTCTGGTAAATCCCTCTCTCATCATGCCCCCTTGAGCTATGGTGGCCTGTATTTGACACAAACAAACCTTTTTTTCACAAAAGGGATGAGTAAGATAGCTAATTAGACACAAGATAACAGAAATGTACACTGACAAAGTATCAAATAATGATGCAAATTACTGTAATAATAAGTATGCCTTGTGAAATGGCATTTTTTTTTTAGCTTGGAAACATAACTAAGTCTTTTGTGACACCTGTCGCTTGCTCATTATGCAGTTTTTTTTTTTTTTTTTTTACACAAATAAGCCACTTAAATTAAATGAAGGCAGCACAGTATGGTACTGTTAATCACTAATATTGTTAGTACAAGGACAACTGACACTGGCATGAAAATGAAATGCGGATCTAAATGGACTGTTCTTATAAAGTGCTTTTCTAGTCTCAACGACTACTCAAAGTGATATTTTGTTTTTATTTATTTATTTATTTTTTAGACAGTACAGGAACCATTCACACACATTCATACACTGTGACCGAGGCTGCCGTACAAGGTGCCACCTGCTCATCAGATACACACACACACACACACACACACACACACACACACACACACACACACACATTTACACTCCAGCATCGGGAGCACCTCAGGGTTCAGTGTCTTGCCCAAGGAAACTTCGACATGGGACTGCAGGGCCAGGGATCGAACCAACAACCTTCCCATTGGCAGGCTCTACCATTGAGCCACTACCGCGCCAAACTCCAGTAGTGAGCTGCTGTACTGGAGTTCCCAGTGTCTTGGGTACAATAGAGGTAAGTGCAAGTTGCGTCTTCTGCTTTCCGTTTTTGAAAAGAAATGCCTATATTACCTCAAAGCAATTCAAACAATAACTGAAAAACAAACACTAGGTCATAAAAATGCACCATGACTACTGAAAGCCTTCAATATTTCAAGTCATCTGTAAATTTGCAAATGGTGCAATTATTCAGACAGAACCAGACTATAATGCTATGTTAAATGAAAGAAAGTGGTGCATATAAGGGCATTCATAAAAGGCTAGTTAGTATCCTGTATCTACCCATTGCAATCAAGCCTTTGTTGCAATGCAACTAAGGCTAGAAAACATTTATATGTTTTTCAGCCATATTGCCCAGCTCCACTACAATAAATGTACTGTATTGCGCTCTAAAAGAGCTACAGTTTTAAATACAGTATGCACAAAGGGATTGTGGGACTAAGTAGGTTTCATTAGCCCCAAGAGCCTTGAGGAGTTTTCCAACACCCACAGTTCTGTCAATGTTCTTAAGCAAATTTATTGAATTTGGATGGAAAGGGCATACATTTTGAAACACGGCCAACTGACTCAGCACACTTGAGATTTCCTAATTAATTTGCAGCTCTTAAGGTGCCATTGCTTATCCTTCAATTTAGTGTTGTTAAACTGAGAATAAATGGCAGTTCATGAAAATCATCATTAGTTGCAGCCCACATTTCATTATAGAATAAAACTTATCCAACTACCGACATGTTAATTGCAACAAAAAAAAACAACATTACAAGCGTGATTGCATATTTGACCTTTGTGAACAACTAGCCTAGTAGCCTAATGCAGCTGATGCAGAGGCACTATGGAAACCCAATGGTATACTACGGTAACCTCTATTCTTTCTGATTCCCATGGCTACAATTGATCCTGCGCATTTTGAAGGGTAACATATTGGAGGGCACTGTGCCCGAATAAGATGGATGAGGCACACAAATCTTGGCCAAGCAACAGACAAAGGAGAGAAGGCTAGAGGGGTCGTAAGCATGGAGCCAAGTCTGATTCATCAACTCTACAGTTCAAATAAAAATGAGTGCAGCTTGCCAGCTTGATTATCAGATGGCTCCTTCTGCATTAGGGAAGATGACATGCTACATTTTCTCTGATGTCTCTGCACTGCCTGGGAACCGCTGGGTTCTTTGTTGTTTTATACGAAGAGCTACCAGAATTATAGTGCACTCTATGTGTGAAAGTGAAGTGTAATTTTCCATGAGCTCCCGGTTTGATCGGAGTTCATTTTGTTCTTTTATTTCAAGTTATTCTAGTGTTTAAGAACCAACTGTGGACATTGACTATTAAATCACTGCATTATCTTACTGTGATTATGTTAAGATATGTGACAAGTATTCAATATAACATTAATAATGTTAAAGTGTTATTATAAAAGTTGAACTAATTATCCCAATTAGTCTTTTTGTTTGTTGTTTCAATGGAATAAATATGTTTCTGACACTCAGTTTACTATCATAGAAGGTTAAAATACCATCTCTAGGGTTGTACCGATACACTAAACTCATTCGTTTAGTATCACGGTTTTCAATACAAACCTATTATTTTATTTGTTTGTTTTTTGGGGTGGTGGGGTTGGAGGAGAGTTACACTCCGTAAACGTAATACAACTTTTTTTCTGCCACCGTGTTTTGTCATTGCTTACATCCCACTTTGCAACACAGTAATACAACTGAGACCTTATTTATTGATATTGATTGATTTCAATATTGATCAATCCAACACAAAGATTCTTTTGCACCTTAAAGATTTTTTCAAAACTGTTTCAGTGGTTCATTAACTCATTGGTAATGGACAATTCCACTTCCAACCTATGGTGGGACCAAAGAGGAAAAGTTCTTTGGTGTCTACTATTAAAGGTGCTGGTTGACAGGTAGTTTTTGTTTCATTGACTACACACTGATGTACATGTTTATTAGCTTATACCTACTGTACTTAGAGCATATTCAAACCACAGGCTAAATGTGGCTTAAAAGGTCATGAGGTAAATATGAGACTTTTAATAGAATCACATCTTGTGACAGCTTTTCTACAACATTAAAGCCAGCGGTTGCAGTGACAGCACTTACTGAGACATGCAAACATACATTTGACACGAGCCATTACAAGATGCTTAAGCACATCACTTGGTAGAGGGCACTGCCATATAATGGCTACTGTGAATCAACATTAACTGGGCATGTTGACTGTTTATAAGTGAAGAAAAAGGCACAGAGGCATTTAGGACGATAAACGGGACTAAACGTATGAAGACTTAACGCACTCAGGCAACAAAGAACAAACAAAGGTAGTCTCTTCCTTTAGTTGAGTGATCTTAATGTTTCCACCACTAGTTTTACAACACACCTTTGCTTCATAAAAATGACAACTTGAAGATTGTTCAAGTGCCTCTAGAAGACTGAAGGTTGAATAGAAGATGAGTCTTAGCCCCTGCTCAAGGTAGCATATTAAAGCACTGCGCTATGGGTTGTATTAGTGTCTCCACAGGCATCCACACAAAACACAGTGGGGACCATAAAATCACAGCCCTGAAACCAATGCTTGTCCAGTGAAGGTCATGGAGCAGAGAGTAGATCTGCTCCAAAGGCAGGCTTACTTGAATAGATGAATGACAAGTTTTTTCCCCCATTGCTTGCTCAGGTGAACTTTTGTCAAAATTACGGTCAAAGAAAGTAAGGGAAGAGTCTTTCAGAAGAAGAATTAAGAAAAGTTCAAAAAAAATGTTTTCAGAGACCTAGCAATGCAATTTATGCAACATTTTGTGACATTTACTTTACTTTAAAATAATAGCTTAAAAATCATTGTGATGCTACTAATGAGAATGGTGCCTCTATCATTCCCCCTGTGCGCCACCAAAGCCTGTTCTCTCAATATGTAACATGGGTAGGTGTGTACGATCTCCCAGGAGAAGTGCTTTAACACTTTTGGGCACTACATCTGATTTTAGAGAGTTATGGAGAAAATGTTTTTCTGGTTCCCACCCGGTGTCCTCTGACTGCTCTGCCTGTTTATCTGTCTGTTTGTCTGTGATTTACAGAGCTGTTGCTGGACAGAAAGCTGCACTTGTTGCAAGAGTAATGCTAACTGCTAGCTGTCGTCAGCTAGTTGTGCCAGAATTGGGAGCATAACGGTGCTCAGAGTTTCAATGTTTACGTTGCTAGCACAGGAGCTCATGACTGTTGGGAGGAGACGTTTTTCACGACCGGGGAGCGAAAGAAATTCATTATTATGTGGACGGTGGCGTAGTGCCAGAACTGGAGCAAGGTGAAACCACTCGGACAACCACACTAATGGGCTGTAAACTTTTTGGTTTATCGATTCTTAATGTTATTGACTTATGAACTGCTTTGTATTAAATATAACAAAACATATTGCTTCCGTTTTGCTGTGCACACGGTCAGCTCCTTTTACAGGGCAACCTTGATATTTATTCTCTTTCCATCCAAAAGCAACATTGGTGACAATCTCTAGACTGACAATTAACGAAGACGATGATTAAGGCACTGCACTTTAAGAGTTTCCCACTTGCTTACTCAAGCTTGTGAACATCATGTAAAAAGCTCCCATTGCATTTTATTGGTGAAGATAATCCCATTATATCAGAATTAATGTACTCCCTTTGACACAAAATCATTTGACAATTGAGCCAACAAATACTCCACCATGGTTACACTAATTGAAGTCCAACCAAGTCCACATGAAGCATAACAATCATTAAAAAACAACATGAACAGCATGGATATTCTTGCTCAGGCAGTACATACGCTATCTTGTCACCTCAATAATGGCAGGACAAACACAACTGAAACCAACACACCAATGGTCCCCAATCTCAGCAGCTCCTTATTAGAAAGAAGCCCAGTGGAGCTCGTTAGAGGATGAGCAGAGACACGGTAAATAAGGTTAATTGGCCAATCTGTCAGACCAAGGAAAATGCACACGCTGACATGAAACAACCGGAACATGATTTCACCCTTTGCGCTCATACCCACCCTCTCCTGTTTGCCTTCAACAGCATTTGAGGTGGTGACGTGATAGCTGTCGTGCTGGAAATTGTAGCCAAGGTGTGCTGTGTTGAAACCACAGGTGATAAGAGATCAACCTGAGACTTGGAACCTTTTGAGTTCGGTAAAACAGCAGCGTCTCACATTCACTTAGTTTATAATATTGTGGACAGTCCCCCTCCGTTCACTGTACAGTAAAAAGGAGCAGCTTTTAGCCTAAAGCTAATGTCCAGTTGTAGTCCCAGTCCAGCTGACAACAGGAACCCTAAAATACAATTGTTAAGAAATAGAAATAAATTGCATTACATCTATAATGACAGCCGGCCTAAGCAAAAAGTGTTAAGACATGCAAACAATGGCACACAAACAAACATGCACAAACAAGCAACTAAACAACAAACTTAAGTAATGGTTTACATGGAATTTAAAGATAACTAGATAGATAATAATTCTTTGTAATTTTGGAGTGGTTGGCATGAGCAGTAGAGCTCTATTTACTGAAGCACCACAACAATGTGTCCAACAAAAAACAAAATTAGCATCTAAATATATGATGTTTCTGTTTGTCCTCACTGTGACCCATTATACCACTGAAAGGTTGTCATGAGAGATGATTAACGATAAAAGCCCTCTTACCTGGTTTAGAGCAGTGGTAGGAAAAAAAAAAATAGTTCTGTGAGCAAAAGCACTTGAAAGAAATAGCCTCGGTGTTAATGAGACCGATATGACAATTACTTCCAAGGGTAAGTCATTAGCTCTGAGTGAGAACAGAGGACAGGATAGCACTGGGCTGGATGATTTAATATGCATGACATCAGCACACTGTGCTTTCTATCTTTTTCATGCTATCATTTATTTTTACATTCACTAGTATATGGGTATCTATTGTAACGACTAATGCAGGCTATAGTTTTGGGTGTCTATCATAAGCCGTCAAGAGTATTGGCTGCTCCTGTTAATGGCAAAAGGCAGTTAATTAAAAGTCTTGTCTTGTGGGAAATGTATCCATTAGCACGTTTGCGGAACCAATCCCAGCCCTTCATAGGAAATGGAATTCCAAAAGGGTGCTGAGGCTCATGTCGTGATTAGCTCAAAATTGTTGCACCAAGCAACCCAGTCTCAGGGTAGTTTGTGAAATGGTCATGTTTAACCCTCCTGTTGTCCTCAGGTCGAATTTGACCCCTTTAAAAAATGTTTATACCTGAAATATGGTTTCTTTTTAACCAAATTACCAAAAATAAATGGGATCTGATTCCATACAACACTCTCTGCAAATACAATTGATCACTTTCATTCCTGACTAAACTCATCTGTACGTTACTCTGATCTTAACTATTAGTCAAAATAATTCATTATGTCTGCTTTTTTAACTCAAATATTAGGTATAAGTCTATATAAATGAGGGTTATTGACCATTAATTCCAAAAAGTAGTGAAAAACTAGTGGCAGTAAGGTGGTGTTAGTGAAAACAAAACAAAAAGTCTGAAAAAGGGCCAAAAACTTTTTGTCCGTTTTTGACCCAGGAGGACAACACAAGGGTTAAATGGGAAGCATTTTTGTGATCATAGCACGACTACGGTAGCGCGTAGTATGAAAAGCCGAAAATCCGCACAGGGAGGTTGGTTGGGGTGGTGGATGGGTCAAACAACACAACCGTCCCATTGTTGTCGGGTGTCCTGTTGTTGCACGTCCCCCCAGAGACCGCGGATCGCGTCCCTTTCATTTGACGTGTCCTTGCCCCGTTGTTCTTTTCCTAAGCCCAACCTCCGTATAGATGCTTCCCATTACGGGCTGATTGAAATACATTAAATTAAAAATTTAAATGCTCACCACCACAAAGGAAACATAAACGTGTCTGCGTACATGAATCAATAATTAAAAATAAAAATAGAATACTGCCGTGAGACCGTGTTGCACCAAGACGGTGACTGTATAGGAAAACTCCATGGATTGCTGCCAATAGTAACCAAAAAAAAAAAAAAATAATTCAAAAAAATTGACTGAGATCATTGTCTTGGATACTGAACATGAAAGACAACAATAAAGTCTCCCCCATCCCCCATTGGTACAGTCATTTTACTTACTATGGGTAGAGGTGGACCTTTCACCATTAGCTGATCTGCCTTTGATGTTAATTTATACTGCTGGATCTCCTTGTCTCTACTGAGTCCAGGTAAAGGATTTTGAACTGGCGATCAAAGCACCCTGAAGAGTTCCTTTTCTCGCCCTCTAGCATGTAATCCATCTGCATTTAAGCAGCCCATGTTGAACAAAACCCACTTGGTCGAAATATAAACTTTGTGCTTTAGTTATGACCTCAAGAAGGGCAAATATCATTCTTATATCAAGTGTTAGACGGCTGATAGAATAGACTTCTGTTGATTTAATGTCAAAAAAGATATTGGGTAACTTGGAGGACACACGTAGAAAATGTAAAATGGCATTGCTATATTGAAGAAAAAAAAACGTCTTTCCACTTCAGTAGACACCTTCAAATGTCTTATTGCGAAACGCATCAACGAGAAAAATATAGTATACTTTGGCCTTTCATGTTATCCAAACACTGACCCTCCCAAAATGACTAATCTAATTGATTAATTTAATTCACAAGTCAACATGAGAGTTTAAGCTATGTAGTTAATTTATGTCACCACAGCATGTACAGCAGGTCATTACACATGCATTCACATCCTATTGGACCTTGATGTTTTAATACCCCCCATTATGTTGTATAGAAATAATGAACCAAGCTAAATGTCCCCTTATCCCAAATCCCAATCTAAATCATGTTTTAATCAAGTGAGTGCCCTCCCTAATAAACACTTGTTCCGAGAAGTGGTAGCTTGTGTGTGACCTTGGGTGGTGATGTATCCGTCAATGCTTTTATTTATGCACCCATCTCATGATCACGCACCAATAAATCCTAGGTTAAACTTAAAAGGCAGTCATGTACAAAAGACAAAACTGTCACCTAACAGGATAAGAAGACTTTATGAGCATGAGGAACAAAACCACATAAAATAGTCCCTTGTTTAATCTCTAGTGGATCGAGGGGGATTCATCAATAGGGCTATTATGGCTCCCCCAAGGCAAGAGCTGCAGGACTCATAATAAATCAATAGTTCGCCATACATTGGCTTTACTAAATACTTGGGTGTCAGAGCTGTGCATATAACAGTTTGAATTTGTGGCCTTGAGCGTTTGAAAAAGAAAAAGAAAAAAGAAGATGTGCTGCTTTTCTAATGACTCGAGCAAATGCCATGAATGTAGACAGATGGCAGCTAATGCCAGGACAACTTTCTTGGGAGCACAGACTAGTATTTTCTTGTTTAATTTCCTAAGGCAGCTAATACTCAAAGCCCCAAATTTCATGGGAAAAAACATTTCGGTTTTAATGCAGGCACATTTGAGGTGCTCCAAGAGCAGTATCTAATATCTGACTGGGGTAAGGGGGTTATAGTCCATAATACATTTAAATTACCAAAGTATTAGCTGATATTCATAATTCCCTGCTAAAGTATGGCGTATAAAACTCCAATAAACAGGAGTGTTGTTATTTTTAAAGATTATTTATTGGCTTCTGAAATTAGAGAAGCGCCATGTATGGCTGCATGGTATGAATTGGTATAAATCAAAGTTAATTGGTACATTTTACCTCGATAACGATATATTATCAACAATCACATTGTTCTAAATCCTCTTTTATGATGCCAAAATGTTTCCAGGTGACGGACAATGCGTTTTTTTGGGGCACAAGTTGCCTCAGTGTGTGTTATCCTCCATTATGCTATGGGGCTGAGTGGTCCGGGATAAGTCAGGTGACTACACATGCGGTAGAATGTTTTTAAGGAGAAAGTAGGCCTATCAACAGCAATAAATTATCAAAATTATCGCCATGGGAAAAATACGTCGATAACAGCTTCAACATTTCAATGTCAATAAATATCCAATGATCATCCTGCCCATGCAAACATCCTTGTGTTAATCCACAAAAATAACACTAACTGTAAGTGTTAATCCATCACCATGCTGCATCACCATTTTGACATGGTATTCTTTTTAGAAAGGTCACAGTCAAAAGGTCCTGGCTCAGTTGAATGATTAGAAAAGCATTCCATGTCAGATGTATACGATTCTGCCAGATAAGCAGATGGATGTCACGCATTCCTCTTGGAGGTGATTCAGTTTTTGTTCAACCCACATTAAAGTTGGCCAACATTCTTGCAAGGAATAGTTTAACACCCATTAAACCTCTTACACAATGCTGACTGTAAGTCAACTATTGACAGTTATGAGTGGAAGCAAATTGATGCAGACGAGTTAGAGAGTGCTGAGTGACAAACAAGCGGACAGAGACAGTGTTTACGTTACATACATTGTACAGCGGCGGCTCGCTGCTTCAGAATTTCATGAAATGTCATTAAGTTGCAATTACATGACTCTGGAGGAGCTGTCTGCTCTGTCTCCACTTTGAAGGTGAGCAACTGGAACAATGACAGGACGTCAATCACTCGTGATGTCATGACAACCAAATACACAACAGCGTGAGGACAGCATTTTCTCCTCAGAGTGACTAACATTGATGACTAAACGCTCCCATGAAAACTGTGCTCATCGTCCAGCAAAACATAGCAATATTTGAAAAATAGAAATATGGGGAACTGAATTCAATTAATTTACAATTTATCAGGCCAAAATTGAGACAAGATTAACTAGCTGGTCCCTCGGTCTCACTATCAGCTGCTAAGAGAGGAAAGCAAGTGGCAGCTCCGGAAACAAACTATTAAACAATATTGTAAATTTACAGTATGTGCTTCATGCCACCAAGTCACACCCCAACCCATTACTTTTTTTTTTTATTTCTGCATATTGTTTTACCATTACAAACTATCAGAGATTTTAATATATCTGTAAAGATTTTGCAATAAGATGATTAAGTGAACTAGAGCCCCTCCAACACATTAATAGCTAATGTAGCAAAAATAGCAAACTTGAGCAAAATGGCAATGAAAGTAATAAAAGGGAACAAAAATATCACACCCATCCCCTCAAATCCTCTTTGAGTCAACGTAATCAGACATTCAAAGAAGATCATGAAAGATCCATCGTGCATACACTTACATACATACATGTGTATGAACTGACCCATTTGGCAGACGGTATAGAGCCAGTAGGTGCAAAAGCATCACCTTAAGCTTTAAGCTTCAACTAGTGGATGATCTCTATTTATTTGTCTTTTCCTCAAGGGTATGGCTGTCTTGGTCTATATGGTCATGTACTGTACTGTCTGTGACAAACGTTATATGATTGATAACTAGTGCATGTGTTTGTTGGCAGCTGATGGCAGCGCTTCTTGCCCAAGACAAATTTCCTACGGGATAATAAAGTTGATCTTTTCCTATTTTACTGTAATTATAATTGTATGTCATTTAACTAAATCACACTATTTAACGCAAAAATATTATAAAAACTTTGATACACACAAACTGAGTGGACAACACTCAGTATCTATGTGACACTGAAGTGCAAATGGTAAAAGTGTCATGTTACTATTAAATCATACTGCTTCTCAAACACTGACTAATGCAAATTGTCTTCTGCATTGAGAATTATGGAGCTTGATAGCTGGAGGAAAGCACTGGCTCATTGCAGATACAGCCACTGTTTTCCAGTCAGCCTAAAATGGAACACCCCAGCACTATTCATCATATGCTACTCAATTATGAATGTCTGAAAACTTGAACGTGCTGCAGTAATATATTTGCAGGGGATAAGAGCAGAAAGAGCTGTGCTCGGAAAGCCAGAGCAAGGCATGATGCTATTAGAATGCAGAAAGCATTCTTTGGCAACTAGACGTTGAAACAAAAGCCTTTCTCATCTCTGAAATGTGGTTGCATTCTCAATAAATTATATTTACACACATACACATTTTTCAACACTATCTTATGTTAATGATTTTACAGCCTATACAATGCGTGCATGAATACCATGAAATACATGCGTAGCTAGTGGGTGTGAGTAATAATGCATTTAAAAGCTGATACTTTTAAATGAAGCCCTCTGGTTCATTTTCTTTTTTATGGGTTAAAATATGGCTAAATAAGCAGGACAGACTTATTATTCCAGTCATTGTCCTCTTGCAGGCCTAACTAATAACAGTAAATCAGCCAAAGCCAATGGGGTCCCCAGACTTAATTACCCAAGCGCTCTTTGTCTAAGGAAGCTCAGAAGATCTAAAGCAGCCTTAGATGTGTCCGATCTGATCTTCTAACTGTGATGAGATTTAACTTCCTTTATGGCTCTAATTACTGAAATTAGATCTCCAGTAGAGAAGTCTACTGTATAGAACTCCAACAGTCAGGCACTTTATCTCTGTAACAGTAGCCAAGTCTCTTTGTTCATGGTTACAATACATTTATTTGGAACATGCATATTTTCTAAGACATATTAATTTCTGGTCCTCTGTAACACAATATGTCTTACAATAAATCCCAAATGAGAATGTTTTTTTATATTCTATTATTGATACTGTACTTGGAAGACATTGTTGCTACGTACTGGCTCCACTTTGTCCTACTTTCCAACAAGAATAATAAGGACGACTGGCCCTTGGACGTGTATGTTGTACTTGTCCTTGACCTGGGGTAGCAAAACCTTGCCATTAGCTCAATCACACGGTCTCGTTATCTAGTACATACATAATTAAAACCCGAAGAAAATCTGCTTCAGAATAGGTTCACCCTGGAAGGTTTAATATTTTAATAAGATACTCCAAAGGCCAACGTATATTCAAGTGTGAGACCATTTTTAATACCAACATTTCATTTAAAAAAGGTTATTTGCTTCACGTTTTAGTAATTCAGCTAATTTATGTTAAGATAATAATCTGGGGTTATTCAAAAGTCAAACTGCTTGGTTAAGTGATAGGAGAAACCATAACATGTTAACTTACGTCTTGTATGTAATTATAACTAGGGCTGGGCAATATAAAGAAAATCAAATATCGTGATATTCTTGACCAAATACCTTGATGTCGATATTGCGATGATATTGTATGGTTGACTATTGATGCTTTAACAAAATGTTATTTAAACAATGAGATTTTTGATAGATATTACCCAGAAATTATTCAATAAATGAGTGGGTAATGGTAAATAACAGAACACTCACAACAGTCTGGTAAGTTCAGAAAATGACATCACTTTACTGTAACGCAGCCTGTAAAACCAGGAAAAGACAACACTTAAGCCATATTACAATATACAAAATCGAAGACGATATCAAGACTCATATCACGATATCGATATAATATCGATATATTGCCCAGCTCTAAATTCTTTAATTTTTAGCGTTTCACTATAACATTATATATATATATATATATATATATATATATATATATATATATATATATATATATATATATATATATATATATATATATATACACACAAAAAATGTATACTTGTCTATATTATATCACTTCTAATGGTGGTCAGATTTTATGTATTTGAGTGTTTGAGAAAGTCCAGAATGAACCTTAGGAACCAATAAGCTGTGTTGAAAAGTTATTTATACAGCTCAATGTCTCAAGCTGAAACAAAACGTACCTCTAATTAATTAGAATTTCAAATTAAACTTACCAGCTATGGCATCAGCCAACACTATAATTTGTCAAATGACTTTGGCAAAGCCATCACAGAGATTTCCGTTTTCTTTGAGTAGAGTCCCTAATTAAATTGACTCCTGCACAGCAGCGCACTCAGAAAAAAAAAAAAAGTAAATAGCAGGCCGCCAGCAAAATACATAAACTCTCAGGTAAACGTAATGAACCTAATCGTAAATATATGGGGATCCTGAGCATTAGGGGCTCCTCTTCAATGATAATCCATATTTTAAAAGGTCTTTTTTTTCCCAAAATCAGGCCGAAAAACAATTTCATTGTTTGATAATTGATTAAAGGCTTTGCTGTCTTGGGCCCATAGATTCCCTGAGCTCCTATACACAGTTCATTATAAAACAGACACACTTGATTCAGCTGTAGTGACGCTGGGATGGGAGTCGGTAAAATGCACTCGTTCAATTCTATAATGTGAAGGCATGTTTGGAGCAAGCATTTTATTCAAACTCATTTTCTCTTTTAGTCTGGTGACTTTTGGCAGGTAAAAATGGCACTGAAACACAGAACCACAGGTGAGAACAACTGAGACACCTGCAAAAGTTTATTCTCTTACCAAAAACCCAAATCATGCAGTTTGTGATGAGAAAGACATCCAAAGCAGTAAGAGTAAATGAACCTGCAAATATGAAGTGTTACTAGTGCCAGACAATGATTGTTCATATACTGATAGCAGTTATTTCAGTTTGTAATAGTCGAAAATAATGTTAACTTTCAGCCAGTGACTGAGTACTCAAGTCCAACTAATCTCTGGACTGGTGAATCAACATGGACTTTGTCAGTAATTACTTGGACTCGTGAAATTTTCGGACTCATGAAGTTTTCTGACCACTTATATGTGGAATAGGCAGTGATGGAGTATTTGATTAATAGACTTGGTCTTGAGACCGACCTGAGTCGCTATTCTCTGGACTCGTGACCTGATTCCACGACCGCGGGAACTAGGGGTGCGGAGGGTGCTGCAGCACCCCCTAGCAAAAGGACAAACAACTACAACCATAATAAAAAATAA
This sequence comes from Etheostoma perlongum, assembly GCA_026937815.1. Lineage (NCBI taxonomy): Eukaryota > Metazoa > Chordata > Actinopteri > Perciformes > Percidae > Etheostoma > Etheostoma perlongum. Next base: position 22,360,620 of record CM049392.1, on the reverse strand, counting down.
ATAAAAAAATAATTTAAAAGAATTATATAAAAAATATAAACCTAATCCCTTTCATTAGAAAAGAAATGTAATACATTTTACAATTTGGTAAGTAAGAGATAAACACAATTTGATTAGAATGAATCAGCCAATTTTGCCAAGAGCAAGGCGCGCTGCGGGCCTCTGACGCTGATGAGTGAAGAGAGTTGTGGGAACTTTCCCAGCGGGTCAACAGTACAGACGTTAGCTAGCTATGGCACAAAAGCGCATTTTGGATTTCTTTATAAATCAACTACAGGCTAAAAAGCCGAAAAGATCGGCGAAAACTCAGCAACTGTATTCAAAAGAAGTAGCAGCCGCACCTCACCTCCACGCTCCCAGAGCCACCCTGCTAGCAACAGACGACGAGGCAGCTAATGTTGTTAGCCAAGCTAGCAGCACCTCTCCACCTCCACACTCCCAGAGCCAACCTGCTAGCAACAGAAGACGAGGGAGCTAATGTTGTTAGCCAAGCTAGCAGCACCTCTCCACCTCCACACTCCCAGAGCCACCCTGCTAGCAACAGACGATGAGGCAGCTAATGTTGTTAGCCAAGCTAGCAGCACCTCTCCACCTCCACACTCCCAGGGCCACCCTGCTAGTAACAGACGACGAGGGAGCTAATACTGTTAGCCAAGCTAGCAGCACCTCTCCACCTCCACACTCCCAGGGCCACCCTGCTAGCAGCAGACGACGAGGGAGCTAATGTTGTTAGCCAAGCTAGCAGCAGCAGGGGAGCCACGGAGGGAACTCAGGGCTTCAGCTCAGAGTCACACTTTTCCTGGAAGACGTTTTGGAGATGAGGATGTTTTTTGTGTTATAACTGCAGCACAAGGTAAGAATGCTGGTTTATTATTATTATGCTGCCGCCGTGCAGTAAATCGGCATCAAGTGTTCAGTAACACTTCAACTAAAAATGTATACGAATTATTGGAGATAATTGGGTTTTTTTTACACGCGTGTAAAGCCTTCCTATTGTAAAGCCAGAAAGAGGTTGCACCTATAATTTAATTATCCGACCTTATTGTTATAAAATGATAAGGCCCTGTTAGAACTGTTGATACATACAGCCCAATATCTTTATGCCTTAAATTTGCTATTGCTGTGCTACAAAAACTAAAGGCTGCATTTCTTTATTTCAATGTTTGTGTCAGGACTGACTGGCTTGCTTCAGTTTCATTTGATTTAATATAATTCAGTGTTGTTTTTATTCTGTGCCATTGTTGCAGCCGTGTGCCTATATCCTGCGTTACCCGTGCCTAGTTGGTTCTGTCTTGTATTATGGACTTTATTCTTCTTGTTTTGTTGCTTGTGGAGTGTGTAGCCTACATGTGTTCCAGTTTTATTATCAAAGCCTTAGTACTGTTTTGGCACCACAAAGTGCCTTTGTTTTAATAAAGAGATATTTTCCTTCATCATGACAGTATGGGAAAGAAAGAAATTTATATTTGGTTGAATAGCGATAACGGTCTATTATTTTCTGGTGTTTCCGGGTCAGTAGCCTGTGGCAGGCTAATTATTGTCTTGGATAGGCTATTTATAAGGAACTGTTTCTCTACACAATTTAATAAATTGTGATGGATGCAGTTAGGTGTGTGGTGGTTCACTTTGGCTGAAAACTTCACTAAATTTGTCAGCATGTTCCCGCGGCTCTGCCTTACTTGGACTCAGGTAATTGTGATTTGACTCAGACTCAACCTGGACTCTTTAATGACTCTGCTTTGAACACTGGAGACTCAAGACTAGACTATGACTCGGCAGTGACTAGATTAGAACACTGCCTTTAGAGGTTTCTTTGTGTTCGGGTTTTACTACAACAGTATTAGACAATGACTCTTGATATACTGAAAACAGCAACTTCTGGTTGAAACTAGCACAATAGAATGAACGGAGCATGTTAAAGTCTAAATTAATGTTAACCTTTAGCTATTTCTTTGTGCTCTATACATGCGAAAAGACCTAAGAAAAAAACATTAAAGTAAAGACTAAAATTGGCAAAACAGAGCTTCAAAAAGGTGAGGGCTGACAGATGGAAAATTAAGTAAACATATATAACATTTTTGTTTGGAGTTGTGCATAGTAAAATTTAAATACTATCACATACTCCAGGCAGATGAGATTATTCTTTCTTTATTTTAATAAATAAAATGTGTCATTGGAATATGCTTCCCACCGCTCTTAATGTCTTCCACAATGGAACAACTCTGAAAATTGATGGTATCAATATTAGAAGACTCTGGAACTGGGCCAGTTTTCTCTCCTGATCAAACACTGTAGTCATGGGATAAAAGAGTCTCAGTTGAAAATGTTTCAGAGGGAATAGCATCTTTCTTACTCCAAATGGAGCTAAACTATGCCTTATACCAACCTTATACCAAACGACATTTCAAGCGATTCCACTGTCACAGACTAAGTTCCAATACCCGAATGAAATCATCAGTCTCACTAGCGTTGGGGCACGCTCCTGTCGTCTTCATCGTTTGGTTAAAGGTGGTCAGAAAACTCCGTCCGAGTCAGTTTTGTTTCCCGTCTTGACGTTCCGACAAAATCAAAACGTGTTTGATTATATCGTAAGTTTTAAGTCTTGGTGGTGAAATTATGTGAACGTTGTCAACAACCAATGGGTGCACTCCCTCAAACATCAAAGAGGAAGCAGCCAACGGCAAAGCCAATGTTGTTTATGGTTGCTATAGCGTCACGCTAAGCTAAACGCTAAAGAGGGGACGTTGCCGACAGAACAAAAAAATTGGAAACTGCGTCTTAAATTACCAGCTAACACTAGAGGTAGCTAGCTAGCTTGGTTACTTTTTTTTTTTTTTTTAAAGAATCTTGTTGTAGTCAATGTGTGACCCTGCGAGATCCCCAGTCTTTACATATTTTGACAGTCTTTAATGTTAGATGTGAGATAATTGTCTTTAAATGTGAGATGTGTCAGACTCTCTTTGCAAAGTCTTCTAGTTTATGGTAGGCATTAGTCCCGTTTCTTCCTATATCTCTCTTCACTAGCATGACCACTCATCTGTGACCTCACTGACACCATGTGGATCTGTTGGTTGAAATTTGACATGTGTGCTGCTGACATGTTCAAAGAATTAATGCTGTCAGCGGTCAACAACCTCTCAAACACAACAACCAAGGCTCCTATACAATGATTTTGCACGTGTGTTGGATCACAATCACTACAGCCCCTACTGTGTGTATCAGGACATATTCCACATGTGCCACAAAATACTGATTATACAGTTATGTATGTTAATTAGAGAAAGAGTACCTAGTATTAAAAACAGCAAAATATTTCTGGCTCTAGGTGGATTGTCAGTTTGATTAGAAATCACTCCAAAACTGCTGACACATTCTTTTGGATTAAAAATAAGGCTCCAAACCTTCACCCAAATATACAGTATATGGCAAGGATGGAAGAGCCAGATGTAATGTCTTTTGATTGTGCGCTCACACTAACAGCAAGAGACAAACTGATTACAATTAGTTTGAAGTGATTGCTGAGAGACGGGGAGCAACACGGGGTCAAGGCACATGGAGAATGGATGCAACAATAAAACAACAATAAGTGATCCTTCCAACAGAAAAGGTCTGAGGTGGAAAGTTATAACAGTCACTACTCATTTTGCCAAGGAAGTGTTGCTTTACTCTGTTACAAAACTTGTTTCCGTAAGATTGTGTAGACACACTGCTGTCATGAACATTTCCAGGAAATCCCTTCAGCACAATGTGTCCTACACCTACAGTACAGTTAAATCGCTGTAATGACTACAGACTAGTGTCACTCCAGATGTGACCAAGTCTAACTAGCGATTCAAAATAAGACATGTTGTCCAGACTTTCAATACAGAAACAAGTAAACTCTAGCAGCTTAATATTTGTGGTGACAAGTATTCTTTAGCTATGTAGCAGCCACATACATTTGTCATTTTAGTCATAAATGTGTGTTTCCAATGCATTCTGTACTTGACTTTACTCTGTGATGTACCATATTCATACTGTTTTTTTTACAATGTTAAAATTAAAGGTTACGTGCTCGTAGATTTAATTGAAAGGAGAAAATCCACTATGCTGTCCGGGTTGTCAGGTGTTTTGTCTACAGCTTCCAAAAGGCATCTGAGACAAGCACATTCTTTTTCAGTTATATTAGAAATCAACAAACCACTCAAAATCGTTTGATTTTAGAGTAATCTACTTTTTTTTTATTGGAGTCCATGAAAGCCATGAAAGAATAAGCAAAGTAAAACAAAGCAAAGGAACACCACTTTTGATGGCCAAGAAAGAAGCAACCATAAACGCTGTGTAAGGCAGCCAGAGGCCTTTGAATCTACGCCAGCACCAAACACTAGCACGCGTCTCACATACCCCAACTGCAGAGTGAAGGAGAAACAGCAGCCAAGTGACAGCTTGGGTAGAATACCATTTATAAAAAGGGGAAAAGGTGGCAGACTGTAGCTAGATTAGAGCGCCTAACCTGTGTTTTGTAGTGGAAAATAGTACTGGTGTTTATAGCCTGCCTGTATGCACGCATACAGACACGTTTATTATACATAGATTTCCAACATGTAAATGTGCCAGATTTAGCCACACAGGCTAATTTTCATCTGCATGACTAAAGTTGTAAAGTGTCGTTGTGTAATGCAAACTCATTTGAAATGTTTGATCCTGAGCACTTATTACTTTGTTGATTTATTTTAAAGAAAAAAAGATATTCACTTATGAGGTGTCAGATCAAATTTGAAATTTGGTTATCCTGAAAAGTTGAAATAAAAGAACTGTGAAATTGGAGGTCTAACCGTGTGACCAGAGTGATCTTATTTTGTTTTACGTTTTTATATTATAATCCTAATCCTAGCATTTTTCTATGCATGTTTCCATGGTTGTGTTACTCTCCTAGTCTCCATGTGTATCTGCAAATTGCCCCCCCCAGGTACACACGTGTTTTAAATGGTATTGCATTTTTTTTATGTGTAATTGTTCACTTTTCATGCCAACTACCCCAATCCTTCACTGAAACTTTTTTCCAATGCAACAACCTTAAAGTCAAATCGGTCAGCGACCACTTAGTTGACTTGAAGTATTTCATGACAGGTCGGGTGGGTTGGCCAACATCTTTGCAGACCCCTGATGCACTGACCAGGTTGACCGCCATCCCTCCCCGCAGGGAGAGAGGGTGTAGTTAACACATAGTCCACGGACCCAGGAAGCGGGGCCGGGCGAGGGGTGCTTTAAAGATCACAGAAGGAGTTGCAAACAACCGAGCCAATTGTCGCATCTTCATATTGAACAGCCAAAAAAATCTGATTTCTGTACAGTCCTGACTAAGTATTTACAACAGTAAATATAGAGTTAAATATTGAGAATATATTAGGATTCAAGGAACAGATTAATTTCATTAGTCCTGTCTGCCGCTAACCAGCCACTTGTCTATCCAGATCATAGTGCGCTTCTCTTCTAACTTTGTTGGCAGCATTTTGTGACTTCTGAGTGTCAGTTGCATAAAAAGGCCCCCGATAATGTCCCGTTTTCTCAAACTCTCTTCTTCCAATGTAACTTCACTTTGAAGTGTAGTCAAGGGATCAAGCTTACCACTTTAAGTAGTTAATCCCTCATTTTTAAGTCAAATGCAGAGTATCCGCCTATTATTTACCGCAGAGAGAGGTTTCTAATTGTGCTTACCAGTTCAAACTGTAAGTACCACACTGATATTTTATGTGACCACTAGAGAGACATGAGCTGCATGCTAAGAAATTGAGGAACGGGTGGAAAATGCTTTCAAATGATATAATTAGCATACCTTTGAAAAGACCAAATAGCCTCTCTTTTATTAGTAACTGCAAGGCCATGGTGTTTAAGCACGGTAGTTTAATTAAATTTGCTGTCCATAAAGTTTTTGAGGAACATTATGCAAATAAGATTTTAATTAATGTCCATTCTGGATGTCACCAAAATGATTGTCTAAAAGGGGATATAATGCCTTCGCTAGTCCTCAGATTTTCCCAACCGGCATTTCCTCACATACAATAGGAAAATTAAAAAATAAATAAATAATGAATTGAATTAGTTATACTACTGTAGAACTGGATTTCCAATTTCTTTTTTACTGAAAATAACTAAATCATTTAACACAAACTGAAAATAACTAAATAATTCAACACCAACTGGTTCACTTTACTCTAAAGATAACCATCTGTGTTGCTTTGTTCATTAGCACTTTGACTGTGTGTGAATATGTCTATATAACATATAAAACAAGATCTCAATTTATTATGTGTAAAAATGAGTCCCCATTTCACAAAAAAATACAGCTAAGATGTTAAGTTAACAATGTAATATACCTGTATGTCATGTAATAAATGCAACAATCAAGCAATACTCTGATCAACTTTGTTATGGCAGATGTGTGGGCAGATGCCTTGAATGCATTTATCAGCCACAATCTTTGGCTACTTCCAGATTCCATGGAAGTAGAGATGTTCCGATCTCATTATCGATATCGCCTCCCAATACAGCCTAGTATCGATATCAGGAAGTACTGGAGTTTATGCACCGATCCGATACCACATAATAAAGCCCTAAAGAAAATTTACTTTAAAAGTAGTTAGCTTATGTTCTTTTTCAGTTATAACTGACTGTCAAACTGGATGATAAAGTTTTGTGGTGTTCATTGTTTGTGTTTGTTCATGTTAAAGAGTTTAACCTGAGCCAGGCCGACAACAGAGATAGAAATCATATCACATCCATACAGGGATAGTAGTATACAGTTGTTAAAACATAAATTATATGACCCACTGGTATCGGATCAGTACTAGGTATCAGCTGATACGCAAGTTCTCGTTTTAGAATTGGTAACAGGAAGCAAAAAAATGGTATCGGACCATCTCTACATCGAAGCTACTCTTGCCATAAATTATACAGTTCAAAAGGGCACTGATTGTGGTTGCACACTTAGAAAATCAAATATTGGCTAAAGCTGCCATTGCAAACGTAAGGAATGACACATCTGAGGAGGGAATTAAAAGTTAAAACGTAGATGGATAGACCCTGATGACTGGGACCTTGATCAAATATTGATTGTGTACAGTAGGGACGGTGAAACTGCTGAGAAACCCTAAATCCATAGTGAGGAATTTGTGAGACGTGGGCTTCCATTATTTAATCATTTCCTTGAGTGAGATCAGCTCTCAAGTCAAGTCCTGAGTGCTCCTTAAAAACAGCCTACCATAACATGTACGGACTGTAATTTGAATTTGGTTTTCTCCATTTTTCACATTTGTAGTTCACCTTGAAAGCAGAGTCGATTCCATCCCTCTACAGTGAAGAACACAGACCTACTCCGGCATGACTTGTAGACACTGGTATAGGAATGTATCACCAGAGACAATATTTAATGTGCAAGGAAATGACAACCTCTGAAACCTAGGCAACTCATTTGTAAAAATTCAAATAGTTTAAACGAGTGTGTATGTATATATGAATGCATGTAATAGTATGCCAGATAAATATATTTACACAAGTAAGCCTTAAGCCTCGTCCTCACAAGACCTTCATTATGTGGGGACCATATTTAATTACAGAACTATCAACAACCTTGTTGGTTTGTTTATAACCACCAATATAATATAAAATATAATTATATGGTGATGGATACATTAACAAACAGTTGTCACTCTATAATTTCAGATAACAAAATGTCGCATTTGTCCTGCAAATATTTTCAAAACTTTCCACATTTTAACTGGAGCCTCAATTTTACAAATCAGGAGCAGAACAGCACCAGCACATATACACCATTTAGGAGCATACACTGTCAAGACTAAATAAAAAGATCTCAAAGCAAGAATTTTGTGAGGAAGGGGAACCGTGTTCTGATCAAACAAATATACACCTGTTTTGATTCATATCAGATTTAAATAGTATTAAAAGAGATCAAATCTCCATGAAAAAGCCTATATGAGCAGGATTTTGAAGTGGGTGAAATTGCAGCAAAATAAGTAGTATAAAAATTAGAGCTTGGTGACCTATACAAAGCAGGAAAGTCAGCCAATATGTGAATTTTGTTCCTTTTTTGTCTCCAGGCCTTGAACTGAAGGCCTTGAGACAAACTGTTTGGAACTGAAGAACTTCAGTTCTTCACACATTAGGAGATGCATTATCACTGTAGAGCTATACCAAATACTTGGAAGTTTTGAAGCTTGGTTTTTATTTTACTAATTAAAGCTGGTATTTCTGCACATGTGCAGATAAAGATTATCTGATTATTAGTATTAAACTATTTTCAAATTTAGATTCCAGCAGGGCTGCGTAAGACTGTTAGACTCTTTTGATCCAACCATTTCCAATACCTCCGTCGCAAAGTCAGAAAGTCAAAATTTATTTTTTTTTAATTCACATTTTTATCTTAGGAAATATTCTGCTTCAATCCATATTTGTTGGCGTTTAGCCTTTCAAAAACAACATCTTTACAACAGTCCAATCTAACAGCACTATCAAATATATTTACATAATCACAATAACAAAAAACATTGTGGCGCTAACACTGTTATTGTAATTTACTTTAGTCATCGCAAAAAAAGTTCATATTCTAGAATAACTGATTGAATCTGATGCCTAACTTAATTCAAATTCGGATTTTGGGTATATTTTTTATTTCAAAGCTTCATTCCAAAAACCTCAATAGAATCTTCATTGCAATTAGTTAACAGCTTTTCTATTGCAGTATGCTTGCGTTATGGTTAATATTTCAGAACATTTGTCAGTTTAATTATTTCTTCTCCAGTAATATAAAATTGAAACCAGCTGCCAATCCAATTTCAATAGGGTGAAAAAAAAGTAGTATGCAACTCCCAAAGGAGTTCTGAATTGTCTTTGAAAGAGAAGCTACCGCTGGCGCACAACACTTATTGCAGTTTATGAAATATCTTTACCCACAAGGGCTCAGATGTCCACCCTGCACTTCTTGTGAACTGAGCCCTAAGAGCAAATGCATGAAACAGATAAATAAGTAAAACACACAGTCATCTTTTATATTCTCCATCTGTATAAACCCACAGCCTTTCGTATTGTTGGGACCAGCTTCAAACCAGGTGAAAAGATTTACCCTTCAAGACTTCAAAAGTGCATTTTGATATCTAAAGCCGGACATGTGGCGCATTAATAATGGATTGCTTGTTTTTATTATTTAAAAATGAATGGATTCCTCTTCTTCGAGGAGTATCCTTTTCATCATCTTTATGTGCAAGCAGGTCTGACATCAAGATGGCAAAATGGGGTGTAATAAAGGGGTAGCTGCAGCACAAACTGGCCTTTATTTTTTCAAAATCTCTTCTCTGCTACACGATATAAGGGCCGTAATGCATTTGTTACCCTCCATTATAGAAGGGGGAGCTGATCCGGGGGGGTGAATGGCCCATAGTTCACCTGTGTCACCCATAATATTTTCTGCACTGAACAAACACAACTCTTAATGTCCATTTCAGCCATGCAGCTCTTCCGAAAAGCAATGATAAACAGCAGGCTATACTGCACTGATAAGGCACATTGATCCCTTCTGTTTACAAGTATTAAATAAGTAGCCCTGAGTAGAACAGTGTAAGAGTCTGGAGCGCCTGAGGTGCAAATAAATTAAACTATATGTGAAAACGGCACATTACTGCAAAACAACAGAAGTGTCTGAAAATTTGTGCTTAAGGAATAGAATCTTTCAAATATTTATTAGACTTCTGTTCTGAATCTATTGCGGGGTGGGGGGGGCATTTTGGTAGAATTATATTACAGATTGTGCCTAAGCATGCTTGTTTAGGCAGAGTTGTACCGTTTGGCCTACAGCCCTGTTAACGTAACACGATAATTTTATGATTAATTATTGCATGCTATTATTTGCATGATGGTAGGTGAACAATCTCCAAAGGTGGATTACCATTTTTTCTAGGCTTATTTTTTTCCTGGACATCTGTATTTTTGATTTATTTTCATGTGATCAATTGCTTCCTGTTTCCATGAGCAGGGAACAGGTTACAATATTAATTTAATTGTATTTATTATATCAAATCATAACAGTTCTCTCAAGAAACTTAACAGATAAAGTAGAGCTAGACTATACTCTACCTATCTAATAAAGCAAGACATATCTGTATGCATGTATGCATGTATGTATGTATGTATGTATGTATGTATGTATGTATGTATGTATGTATGTATGTATGTATGTATGTATGTATGTATGTATGTATGTATGTATGTATGTATGTATGTATGTATGTATGTATATGTGTATGTATGTATGTATGTATGTATGTATGTATGTATGTATGTGTGTATGTATATGTGTATGTATGTATGTATACGTGTATGTATGTATATGTGTATGTATGTATATGTATGTATATGTGTATGTATGTATGTATATGTGTGTGTATGTGTGTATGTATGTATGTATGTATGTATGTATGTATGTATGTATGTATGTATGTATGTATGTATGTATGTATGTATGTGTGTATGTGTGTTTGAAGGTTGGTGGAAGGTAACCTGCACGGTGGGACCTCTTTCTCTGTTCTGGTGGTAGATTAAAACAGATATGTGCTGATTAGCTCTCATGACGGGCCAGGAGGGTAGCACACTGCCATGAGTTCATGACGCTAATGTCTGATTACTTTTTTTCATTGTGATATTTAGTGATTACATTCTGAATCTGCAACGTTCTCTGTCAGGTAAATCAGTAAATCAGAAGTAGACTATACAGTGGAGTTGCATGTTAAGTGGTTTTGGCAGCAGCAAGACCCAACAATTCCCCAAGAGCAAGCGTTTGCTTCAACAGTGACAAGAACAAAACTAGACAGAAACCTTGAGTGGTGCTGAAACCTTGGACAGACCCAGCTCTTTGTAGGGGCGGTATCTGTTGCTGCCGGTTTGGACACACACACTGATACGGATACACAGCAGTGGCGGGTGCTGGTCTTTCAGAGAGGGGAAGCTCATTTTCAGCCTACATCACAAAAATTATCCACGTATTTATAATAATAGAATACATATATAATAATATCCGTGAGATTGTTTCATCAAAAGGCATGGCCAGCAGTACATTTTCTTTGTCTCAGCACTTCCAGTCAGTCAGCTAACGTTGTCATACCAGGAGACAAGTTACTTTTCCTTGTCTTTTGCATTAAATCAAATTTAGGTGTTGATCTGCCCTGCTCTTTAATTTTAAGTTTCTCTTCGTAAGGAAGACTTTCAAATGGTGTCGCCAAAATCAGGTCGACATTATTAGCATTGTCTGCCATCGTGTGCAGTTTGCTAGCTGCCTAGTTCACCCCTACAACACTATCCTAGCCTACTTTGTGAATGAATGAATGAATGAATGAGCAAACGATCTAACAAAACCATATTAAACTCAAAGGAGGAAATGTGGTAATTAAGTAAAACTGAAAAAAGGAGTTGTGGGGTATAATTGTATGAAATGTATGATGAAATTTGGCTAGCAATTTTGCCAAGCAAATGCCAAGAAATAGGTTACAGCAGTTCGTCTTTCAACAACACTTGCAATCTCCGCGACGGAACTGAGCTCGTGGCTTCGGCTACTTTATAGGATAAAATTGCTGTCAATCAAAAGGAGATGCAGCTTTTCGACAGACCCTCCAATCATCACGCAGAAGTCCAGCGTCCCAGGCCTGCCCACTCCTCCATTGACCCCCAGAGACACGGACCGTCCGTGGGCGGCACATAATTGCAGCATTTATCCAATGAGCGTCTAAACCAAAAAAACTGTCCAAAGCGCCCCCATTAAAGTGAAGCTAGGCTTCAACAGGGAGATGCACTGTGACGCTACGGGAACGGATGAGAGGGAAATCGGTCAGTTGATTCTGAACAAACTCATCAAGATGAACGTGTTCTGATGCATTTTTAGTCAATAAAAGGGTAACGCAATAGTACATATTTGACCATTAATGTTTTGACATTTTAGGGGAAGCTAAGCTTACCTTGCAGTCTTAAAGAAATCACCACTGTTATACAGATATAGATAAATATGATTCATAATAATTGCAGCTGTTGGAATGATGAACAGCGGCATTTAAAGTATTAATAAAGATAGTGGAACTATCACTAGAAAAAATAGTCGTAGCTATTCATGGCATAGCGGGGCATTGCAGGGGAAAATTGGGGTGTAGCGGGGCAATATGGCAAGGAAATCAGCTGTGCAAAAGACTCAAGAGGTCACCACAAAACTATTCAAATTAAAGGTGAAAGGTTTTGCCACAAACTATTATTCTATTTTAGCCTGTTTTATTTTCATGAGCGTTTTAAATTGCTCTTTAAAAGTGCCCATATCATGAAAAAAAAAATGCACGATGCTTGTTCTCAATAGCAAAACACTGCTACAACACATTAGTTCTGCAGGTAAGTGTCTCTCGTCTAGAAGAAGTCTCCCAGCTAATCCTGCCATGGATTGACCAAAGTTGGAGAAAGAGTTATCTAGCTGATGGGATCTTACCGAGCTACTGCACATGTACGACTCCCAACAAAGATAGTCTAGAAGTGAGATGTCTCACTCTGGAGCTAAAACAGAGACAAAGGGTGAAAACAGGATCTGCAGCAATGTGCAGTACAAAAAAATATGGTGTTTTTTGAAAATGGAAACCATGTAAACATATTCTGGTACAACCTCAAAATATTATGAACCTGAAAATGAGCATAATATGAGCACTTTAATGTTCGGTAGTAAATACGTGAATCGGTAGTATTGACGTAATCCTGCACTTGTGTACCGATATCCCGAGACAACTTTCACCTTGATGAGAAATATCGTCACGTTTCAATGCCGTGAGTTGTTGTGGGACGAGATCTCGTCAAAACCCTACTGAACCACAGTCTCCACTGTTCGTGGAGCAAAGCAGATTACAAAAGAAGTGAAGTGCTCTTAAGATCAGACCTAAGGGCTCTGGGAATGGGTACCCTCCACTAGAACAGAGCAGAATAACCCAACATTATGTTTTACACTTCAAGTGGCTGTGTGTGTGCTTTGTGAATAGAGATTGAAACTCAAATGTACTGTATTATACTGGAGTTTGAAATTCTCTATTCTTTTCTTTTTAACAACATTGGATATACTTGGCCTAGATGTTTATTAGCAAAACAACACATTATCCAGCTCCTTATTTCAGTTCACCTGCTAACCTTTTTTTCCTGGTAGAAAAAAGGCATTGCAAAATGCATTTGCCAGTGCTTTTCTTGAAATACATAATTACAAAATAATAAAGAGTAACATTCACAATTACTAGCAGGCATTTGATTTGATCAATTGATATTTTTTTTTAAGCACAAATGAAAATAATCACTGATTCTGCTGGTTCTATAACATTTTTTTATGATAGCTAAACGATACATTTTGGACAAGGGGAAAAAAAGTTCCCACATTTTATAAACAGTATCATGAATATTTTTTTTTTAAATAATAAGCTCAATTGTTGGATAATAAAATAAGTAGTTGCAGTTGTCATCCTTATACATGACACAATTTGCTAAGTAAAGATAAATAAATAAAATGTTGATGTTGTCATACACTAAAGTTTTGCAATATTCCACATTGCATCTCTTCACTCCTGACACTGCTTCTTTTCTCCTTTCCCAATGCAGTCCACATCTTTTCCTTTCTTTAATTTGTTTCATTACAAGAGTTCCTCCCTGAGCCTTGAACACCGTTGAACCGACACATTCTGGCCTTCGTGACAGAGACCAATTAGTGAGCGTAAGGTTGAACAGCTTGAGGCTGCCAACTCTACTCTTTAGCGCCTGTTGGAAGAAACCGTTTGATAATGATCCCACGCTCAACACCACCATCAGCTAAGTGTAATAATGACAAGACCCCATCCCGTGCAGGCTGGACCCGTTCATGGCAGGTCATAGAAAGACTTTTTGCTGGAATACTGTACAATAACAACCATTGTTTGAACCCACGTGAAAGTGTTGTGCAATGCCACACAATAAGCCCCCCCAGCAAAGGCTGCGAACACTCAGCAATCGGCTGCTTCATACGTACTGCGTATGCATGTTGTTGTTTTTCAATTGTCTAAATGGAAAAACACATGCAGCTTAAAGTCTCTTCATCACTAAGAGCATTCAAGCAGGAACAGCATCATCTGTCGCACACGCCTGTTGATGGTAGTGCAGAATGCCTGTGATTTCCCTTGTAAACTAAGCGTAAAATGCAGAACATCTTAAAAAACTTGATTTCCTTTGGTTAAAAAAAAAAAAAAAAAAAAAAAAAAAAAAGACTAAATTGAAAATGCCCTTGCATGGAAGAAGATCACACACACTGTATATCCTCAAAGAGCCTGATTCTACTGAATATCAAAAGCTTGTTTCCTTCTTACTATGATACACAAATGTGTGTCAGAGGGGAAAAAAAAAAAAGTAGTATGAATTATGTTCACAGCCGAGGACCATATCAAATGATATTCCACTATTAGCTTACTAATTCAGAGGCAACAGCAAGTCCCAGCAGCCCCTGGTAGAGATTAGAGAAAGAAATGGGATGGCATTTTTAGCAAGCACCCACACCATCTGTAGCTTTTTTTTTTTTAATTTCCAGATTTCCCTGCAGAAATCATAGTTTTTATTTTACTATTTGCCACACATGTTGACCACTGATAAAGGATGCATGCCTAATGGATTGGACAACTCATTTAGCCTGCTAAATGACACAGTTAAAAATAAATAAATAAATAAAACACGTGATACCATGCTTTTTGATGAATTTGTGGAAAAATGTGTTTTGGGACATAAAAAACCACAAGGTTTTTATGGTCAGACAGATGTGGCTCAGTATAAAATGCAAAAACAGCTGGCAAAGTCAGTCAGTGAAAGAACTAGCTGCATGTACTGCGATGTGTTTATGAGTTGTAATAATGAAAAACAGCAGGTGATACAAGTTTATGAAGCTCAGTATTTATTTCCGAAACTTCCCTTATCATTCACAGTGAAACAACTCCTGGAGGAGAAGGTGAAGGCGGTCATTCGCTTGTACTGGGACCATAATTTTAAAATAATCGGTGACTCTCTCTCTCTTTATCGGTCTTTCCCTGTGTATGCATGAGCCAATCCAATCCAGATGAATATTAATTTAAGCCTTGCTTGCCAAGAATGGCGCATGTTGCAGTGCTACAACAGCATCATTCTGGCTTTAATGACTCAGGGCCAAATGAATTAGACTGACAGCAATTTATTGACCCAATTTTGAAAGAGAATTGCTGGAATGATTGTCAGTAAACAAATTGGTTAACTGCTGCAGAGCTACCTTGTATGTTCACCAATATCCACGCTGCTCATTAATCATGCTCAGGACCCATTTTTTTTGGTTTGTTTTTTGTTATTTTTTAAAAATGAATGAATAAGGGGCATGACGGTGGCCTAGCAGTCTAATGCTGTAGTCACATGGATTCAGGCATGACAGACAACATTGCAAAGTATTATTCTAGTAATCCATGTATCTTATTGTTATATCTGTTTAGGAAGCTTTGATCATATCCTTCTGGGTGTTGCAGTAAAATAATTAGCTTCTCGTTGCACACATCACCCATGTTTTGTCCTTCAGTAAGAGTGCTACTTCACATTTAACTTCGGGTTAGTCAATAGCTCTTTTGCATATCCAGTGCTAAGAGCCACAGGGGCAAGAAGGGAAGGGGGTGAAAAAGATTAACATTTGGGCCACCAAAAATGCATTTTTTCTTTTAAGGGTCTTGATGGCCCATGGAGCTGTGCTTAAAAATATTAGCATCTATCCATTTTATTGCATAGCCTGGAAATCCAGAACCAAATCTGAAAGATTAAGGGTCTGGCATTGAGTAATGAAAGTCGCCCATCTCGAGGGGCGGCACCAAGCGTGCATTTGAAAATCTCACTGCTCGCAATTGGATAACACTACAACCAATCACAACAACACACGGGGTGATGTATCCAAAACCCCATACGCTTAGCTACCAGCGGAGCTAAGTGGTAGATTAAACTGTTATCTGTTTAGCTCGCCTCTGGCCCGCCTGTGTCAGATACACCGATGTGATTGGTGCAGCTCGCCTCTGGCCCGCCTATATCCGATACGCCAATGTGATTGGTGCAGCTCAGCTACAAGGGTATAGTTAATGAGCAGCATTACTCGATGCCAGAGTAACTCGCTGAGCACATTTAAATTGTGTTCTCCCGAGAACTCTGGATTTCCCAGGGTAGTTATATAAATTGTATGCAATTTGGCAATAGAAAATGTTGCTTTTTCCTTCTAAAACCTGTCATTTTGATACTCGATTACTATAAGAATCGATAGCTGCAGCCTTACATGTTACAATGTGATTTTTTGAATTGTAGTCTACAAGCAATCGAGTGTCTTTAGTTTCAGAATTGACAAGATGTCCTTCAGTGATGTTTATGCGCAAATGCCCTCTTGCTGTAACTTCATATTGACAAAAAATAAACAAGTATGCATTCCTAACCTCTCTCTTCTAAACATGCAGGGGTCTCAATGTTTCTACGATCTCAATGTATTTTACTTAAACTGTCTCAAGTATTGTTCCGACCGTCAGCCACCACCATGTTGACCGATCACTGCAGAGTAAACATATTTTATCATTTGAATTGAATCATAGTGCAAAACTACAATATGTACTATCAAAACACTCTTTACATGTAAACTAATGTTTTCCACTGTTATTCATGTCAGCACAACACTTAGAAAATACCCAGTCTAGAGCTAAATGCTCTGACATGATATTTTAGCTAAAGGATTAAGCATTTTCTCAACGTCAGTTATACGCAAATGCATTTGCAGACAATACGTTGGCAATCATAATGACTTTGCCATGTTCTGTTACATGATAGAATATCACTGGTTGTGGGGGAGGCTTTTTGGGGGAGGGAAGACAAATTCTGCTTAAACACATCTGTTGATTGGCCACACCGTGGGAATTCAGAGAATAATAACCCTGTGAAGGCAGTGGGAGAGAGCTGGGATGAAGGGATCTGAATCCGTGCTGTGGACCAACAGGAAAGCCGTTTCCCTGGCATCAGTCTCCCCTCAGAGATTACATGTCTCTCGTTTTCATCACAACATCCAAGTTGGCTCGCCACCGTTAATAGGACAGACCTCAGTACTTATCCCATCACATTGCAGTGGCCAGAAAATAAAAAACGGACCACAGTAGAGAAACTGTCTCATCTATACACACATGCACAACATTAAACACAGTACAAATTTACAGGGGGACAGTTTTGAATATTTTCAAAAGAGGAAACAAGATTAAAATACTTCCTACGACCACAGGCACAATTATTCAGCATGAGTGAACTACTAAAATGCTCTCAATAGGTTCAAGTGTGAGGATGTGAGCTGCAGTCGGATGGACTGGATGAAAAGGTAATATACTGTAGCTGCAGAGCACAATTCAGAGCCTGCGGTAAGTTGAGGCTGTTTCTGCACCGGAGCCCTCGTTCACTCGTTCAATATACCTCCACCTCTGCAGGCTAAAGCCCATAAACTCTCTCCAACCCTTTGCCAAATGCTTGCTTGACAACACATCCCTCTGCCTTTGCAGCAGGCAAGTAATATGGGCTCATTTTGCAGCAGCCTGTGGCACTGACAGGAGTGGGCTTGTGTCTGCCAGAGCTGATTACTTGCAAAGATTGCTAATCAAATTGTCAAATCATCCAAACTCTGAGACAGTTTTCACTCCTACCTTCAGAAAATGTGACCACATTTTATTTCGGGGGGGGGGGGGGGGGGCATCTACATTTTACTGACAAAGCCTGATGTGCCTCGAAATCAAATCGCACTTCGCATTTCCACCCATGAAAATGAAATCCATGTTCAATATCTTAAATCCTCGTCGTGAATAATTCTTCCAGCATTGTTAATGTGGTTTTATCCTTCAGCTGCCGGAAGAAAGTCATCATGGGGGAGACACGCGCCGGCCTCTCTCAAATAAGCATTTTTAATCGCTTTCATTAGGTTGGCATTACAGCTTTGAGAAACTGATTAGGTGTCTCATTCTTAGTGCCTGCGCTGATGGTTGTTAATGGCAACCTGTATTGCAGGGGCATTGTCAGACTCTGTTTGGCTCGCTCCGTTCAAGCAACCCTCTCTGAAACACATGGCTGTTTTAATTACTGCTACATTCAGATCACCAAGGCACTGGTTCTGTGATCAGTATTCAGTGTTCGAGTTTTCCTATAAAAACACACTCACTCCTTGTGCCTCAGGTCTTGATTGTGAAGAGCCTGTTTATGTGAGCGGCTTAATCAAAGAATCTTTGGCTCTGATTTAACACTTTGGATGTGAGAGTTCTCAAAACCAAATGAGACTATATTCACAAGGCGAAGCAGTACTGAGTTGTTAAAAACTAGTTTCCCAATGGTTCCCTCAAACAACAATTGATTTGTGGAAGCGCTAGTTTCATATGCACCAATAGTGACTGATAGTAGGCCTTAATATGAATCACAATTTTTTTAGCTTAGAATTGATATCACGATTTTTCGGCCAAGATTTTTTTTCTCACAAAGTGTAACGTTTATTACACACATGAACCATGTGTGTAATACATGACAGAACAAAACAAGTTGGCGGCACCAAAACATTTTTTTGTCACCTATAAGCATAGAGGCTTCAATGAAGAGAAGGGAGCACTTTAAAACCTATTTACACAGTCTATGTTTTAAACTCACAGCAGAAAGTAGTAGCGTTTGTGACGCGGTCGGCTTGTAAATGGTCGGCTTAAATGAGAATCAGAGTCATTTAAAAATTAAATAGATAACAGGATGAATCGAGATCACGATTTTATAACGATTAATCGTGCAGGCCTAACTGATACCATTATGTATGAAATGTTCCTCTTGTCCCTAGCTTAACGTAGAATATAATACCAATGCATTATGAAACAACGGGTCATTATTTCTTCATTAGGAGGGGAAATGTATGTCAACACATACTGGTAATACCAATAATGTGATATCTGGTGAGAACAGAATTGTGATGAATACATACAGGATATATATTCTTTTGGCCACTAAACATGAAAACTTGATGCAAATCATACCAGGTTAGGTGCAACATTCAATCATAATAAAGCATAGTAAAAATATTAAATGATTATTATTTTAGATGTAATCCTACCAAAGTTATTACAATGGTTTATTTCTAAGGTCATTCAAATAACAAGGTATATAAAAAGGACACCACAAGCAGAAACTGTGATCCACAGATTTGGTGTATTGGTTACAGGGTAATGCCCTGTGTCTCTCCTGCTCGTAATTGCAGTAGGTCAGAGAGGAGGCGGCAGACCGGAGCTCCAGATGCCCACTTCTGGCCCAGACCTCCCTCAGGACAAGCCGGTCTTGTCTTGAGGTGCATCAGCCGGAGAGAGGCAGTCTGGTGATTCCATTAACTTACCCGCTAATAAGAACTACACCTGGGTCCTTGTTGTCCTGCAACACATCCCCATCCATCCAAAACCCCCCACCCATCCCCAGTCATGCTTCAGGAAAATAATGAGTAAAACATGAATATTTCAGTTACATACATTTCTCTTCGCCACATGCCTCAAAAAGTCAGCCCACATATGAGGATTAATGGAGGTTTACTGAAACATCTTTACATATAATATATTACAACCTAGCCTGATGTTCTGCACTGCTAATCCACACGTAAACACCAGCCATTTATACCATAATGAATCATGAAGAAAAATGCCTCAATCCAAAATGTGTACACTATCACAAGTCCTTAATAAACCTAAAATAAACGCAAGTGGCAATAAAAATGTTTAATAAAATAAATTTTAAAAAGCATTAGGTACAAATAAATGGTTAAAGCTGAGTCTTCTCCCAGAGGGTTAAAAACTGCATTTTGGTAAAATATTCAGATGAGCAGGATTCACACCTTTCCTCCCTTTTCCATTTCTTTCATATTTGATGTACCTCGCTCCTTTCCAATGGCTTCTATAGTTGGCCAAAATTATTTTTAAAGAAATGAAAGAAGAGAAATTGCACTCCTCTGGTGGCCAATTATAGTTGCAATTAATTCTGAATTATTATTGTGCATTAGTTTTTCAGTGTAAATACTCCCTTAGGTTATTAACAATCCACACAATTCACTGCCATGTCTTAATATTTGTAAGCAATATTTCAATGTATGAATCAAATACATGGGTATGGCTTTGTCATGTGAAACCCAATATGTCAGATTGAAGTTATTATTAATTGTGCTTTTTTTGACCACTTTACCTTCATTATTCATCTTTAAACAAAACCCCTCATTTCCTATTAAACATATTTAGATGTTTTCAAACTCATCTGTATGATTGATTGATACGTGACTAAGTGGCCCATTGCACACGCAACTACATGACACCATTACAACAGTAGTTTACTCCAGAGCTTCCAGAACATGTCCACACACAACAACTCCAATTTAGACAAAATAACGAACAAATGAAATATACCAGCATACAACAGCCACAACACAACAGTGCAACCCACACATTGGCCAACTACAGCTAATCATCTCATACACACAACAAAACCACAGAAAAATAAATAAAATATATTAAAAATAACAGGGAATGTCACTTCTAGACAGAGAATCATTGAAGCAAAGCAGTCTTCCTTTTAGCCCATGCTTGTTCGACAAAGTCTGCAAATAAAAGTGTTTTAAGTTCAAACAACCAAACCAATAGATCTCATCTCTTTTACTACAATATTGTTAACTGTGACTGTTATTACAATTCTTCATCACACCCCCAACCGGCCGTCAGACACCGCCTACCCCGAGCCTGGGTCTGTCCCAGGTTTCTTCCTCGCCACTGTCGCACTGTTGCTTGCTCTGGGGGGGAACCACCAGAACTAGACCTAGTCTATCTGTAAAGTGTCTGGAGATAACTCGTTATGAATTGATACTATAAATAAAATTGAAATGAATTGTTGGTCTGGCTCAGGTTAAACTTCCTGTGAAACATGAACAAACAATGAGCGCCGCAGAACTTTTCTTTTATCATCCAGTTTGACAGTCAACTATAATGAACATAAACATAACATCTACATCTTATAACTGATTCCCGGTTGCATAGTGTTGTTATTCTTATTCAGTCAGTCAGTTTATAGGTTATTATGTTTATATTTTATAGTCAGTTAATATTTTATCATGATCTACTGCACTGTTCAATCCCTGCATTGTTCACCTTTGCACTATAATCATTACACAGTCTACCATAGTAAGGTAAGTGTGCTATATACAGTGCAGACCATTTACCATTTCACAGGTGGAACCTCCATCCTATAGGCAGTGCGCCTGCATGACTGCCCTGCAACATATCATGACCTCTGATTAAATGTCAGTCAATCCTTTGTATGGACTGATGCCAAAGCAAGTGTCCCATACAGCAGTTGGCAAGTCTGAAATGCCCTGATTGACGCCTGACTCTGAGCATCCGTTCCACCTCTTGCTTAGCTGAGCGTGTGCCAAGAGGATTAAAAATGGAGTCCTCTAGGGCCACGCCATGCCATCTGGACAGAGTTGATCTGGGAGCAGGGTTGTCAGCCAGGACTGCTGAGTGTATAAAATGTTGCATAGCTACATTCAAATACAGCTTTCAGCTGTTGAGTCATGTTTTTTGAAAAGAGTCATTTACACCCAATTCAGTATTCCTTTTTTCCCCACCCTGGTTTCTTCCTCTGAGAAGCAGAGATTATTTATATTCATTAGAATATTTTTTAAATTTTTTTTAACACTTTCTGCTGACAATGCAAATAGAATGATGGCAAACTGGTTTAGGCTAACTGTGGGAGTAGTCAATGTGAAATCCCACCATGATTATTTAAATGTGCTGTTCCCCATCTTCAGATGAAGTGGTCGCTGTCGAGCCACCCTAACCTGAAACTGAAAGTGAGTCATGCATTTCTTTACAGGTAATTGCAGAAAATTGCGTTAATGTCTGTACAATCAAGATTAAGAATGTACCATAGGTTTTCACTTTTAAAAAAAAGTAAGTTTAAGCGAAGGGAATAAACAAAAGGGATTTTTTTTCACCCACTGTGTCCTGTCCATCTTCAAGACAGTCAAAATGAAATATAGAGTCGCCTAAATGCTAATGCCTCAATAACCTTTTCCATAGAGTGATGTGTGCCACCTTTGATTCCCTCACCATATTAAGGTCTAATTTTAAAGGTTAGAGCTGATGGTTGCTCCTGAATGTGCCAGGGAGATGCATGATAACATCTCTGTGTTCTGCATGACCAAGTAAGGCAAGCAGCAGTGAATTAAATCATGCAAAACAAGAAAATAAGGGAATTTAGGTCACCGTCGGCGACAACTGCCATACTTCAGAGAAACCCGTAAAGTTTTGATGTTTCGCTGATGTAATTCTTTCTTTGTACTGATCTCTGTTGGGAATAGCGGGAGAGGGGAGGTGTTGGATTTCTTTATTAGCTCTCTCTCTCTCTTTTAGAGGTTATGGGTTTTAGCAGGAACCAGCTGATGCCTCCTGTCCCAACTGGAGTCCCCTAAACCCCCACCCCAGAGGTTTCCCCCTGTGCATGTTCTTCCTCATCAATTTCATAGCCAACACACACGCAAAGACACATGGTGAGGCCTAAACCTACCTAAATTAAGCAAATAAATCATGTTTACCTATGGAATCTTGTTCATAGAGCTTTAATGTTATTTCCTGTATAATATTGACTGATTTGTTGGCTGCTATTTTTCCAAAAATAACCTTAGAAATCTACCTTTAACCAGGTTCTATGTGCGTCCGCCATTAACACCAACTCAAACTTTTAAAACTACCCCTTACATATGTGAACACATCTGAACACTATGGATGATTTTCCTGGTCTCACACAAAACCTAAACAAGCATGAATGCACACATACACCATCTCCACACTATTGCACTACCGTTCAAGTTGAGCTGAAAGCAAAACGTTTTTATTTTCCACTTCAATAGATCTGCTGTGTAAATGACATGCCTTGGGGCCTCCCTTGAAGAACAAAAAAATTAAATAAAATTGGTACCCAAAAGCGACAAATAAAAATCATCAGCTGGTAGAGTTACCATCGGGTGCTTAACTATGTAAATAGGGAACTAGTTTGCATTGCAACAGTGGCCAATCAAAAGATTTTATTTTAAAATTGTATTAACATATAGCAGGAACGGTCAGGTGTCTACAGCCGTGTGGCGGAAACACACACGATGCGGCTTGCAATTCACTGTTTTGTTTGTTTACATGACTTCCCCTTCCTGGCTCAGATGTCAGTCAAACAAGAATAATGGATCCCACCTTTCACCCCGCTGCACAGCAGCCCCAACCTTTCACAGGACATTACTGGATTAATCCTTTCCAAGAAAAGATTAATTAACTCACTTCTGACAGCAAAGAGCAAGAAGTTCTCTAATTTCAGTTGGGACCTTAAAGGATCTGCAAGCACATGAGCTCCGGACAAGTGTCTCTAAGTGTCTCTCCGATTAGACTATCCCCGGTGACCACAGCACACACCACCGGCTCTGTGTGTATGTGTGTGTCATTGGGGGGTTTAGGGGTTGGGTGCTTGCTAGTTAGCACTAATCTGCTTGATGATGAAGATCCCCCAGTGCTCAGGGGACCTGAAGGGGGGGCTGCGCTTCTGCCTTACGCCAATGCAATCACTGCTGTCGCTTGCCGCTTAGCCAGCAGCGCTCACAAACCCTCTCACATTCCCTCTCCCCCCTCTCTCTCTACACACACTTCCTCTCTCCCTATGTGATGCGCACACACACACAAGCTTCTTTCTCTCACTTCGCCGCTCACTCCCTCGCTCGCTCTCAGTCGTCATTCTGTAACCGCACGAACAAGCTCCACTTTGGTACAGCTCCTGTGTGTTTCCAGCTATTCCGAAAGCTGTTGTCTAACTCGCGCAGCACATACACTCGCAAGTGAATCCGTTCTGTTCTGGCGTGGGCACAAACTGTACACCGAGAGCGGGATAATGAAAGAAAGGCACCAAAGAGGAAAGCAGGGAGAGAGAGGGAATTAAAAGAAGAGTAAAAGCAGCAAAGGAAAAGAGTCTGCTCTTGCGAAAAGGTGGGAGGACAGTTTGAGTCAGTGATCATTTGGAATAAACTGGATCCGTCTCTGCTCTAAAGTGTCCCACTAAAAGGTAAGCGTGTCTTCTCTTTCTGCCTGTAGGTATTTCACATGTAGCCTAGTTTTCAACCTCGTAGAACAGAAACAGATTTCAAGCAACTCCAATGTAACTTGGTCTGTGCAGTACATTGTATAGCTTGTCGACAGAGCTTTATAAGACTATGTTAGTGGTATCATTCCCTCTCAAACACAGTTGAGACACTTCTTTTTAACATCTGGTCCAGCCGGTTTAAATGTGGCTCAGCTGTGCCCTTGACAATGTTTCATCCAAAAGGAGTTGCGAGAAACAAGACTGCTGTTTTAAGTCAGAGGACCGCAGATACTTAAGCAGCTGTGTGTCTTTGTTTTTTTTGCCATGACTTGTAGAATCAAACAAGAACCCAGTTAAGTGTCATTTAAAGCAGATTGACATGTCAGACAACAGTTCCCTCTGAAGGTGCTGACCCCATTTGTAGGTCTGACTCATGGAGTTTATTTGCATATGAAAGGTTGTGTAGCTTTTCAACCCTGTATTGGAGAGGGTTCAACACTGATTGTCACACCGTGGAATTGTTTGTTGTTCATTAAAAAAGGATCCCCATTAGCTGATGCCGCAGCAGTCAGCAATTCTTCCTGGGGTTCCTCACACTAACACAATACATACACAATACATCAGACAATGTGGCATGTCAAGTGGTTTTGTCAAGTGGATCTAAAGTGTGAGTAAATAAGCCAAACTACAAATCATATAACCACATTTAATTTCCATATTTTTTATATATCTATCTATCTATCTATCTATCTATCTATCTATCTATCTATCTATCACATGTGAATTAGGTTAATCAACAGTCTATTTTGCATGGAAATGATAGCCCCGAGGACAAGCGTACACATTGAGTTTGCATGTTACAGTGTGTACACAGTGCAGTGCTGATACAACGGCTTTCAGCTGAGAGCATGAGCATGCAGGGTCTGATGGCTCAATCACAGGCTTAGGATTTCTCCTTTTGTTTGCACACATTATTTCAGCAACATTATTAGTGGGAAAGACCATTCAAGTGTTGTGGAAAGGGATTAAAGCGAATAATCCGAGAGGCTTGACAGAATGGGATATGCTGAGAAACATTGGGATCACAAATGCAACCTTGCCCCCATCCCAAAGTAGCAGATGCTCATTTTGAATGAGTCAGAGAGGAAATTAAATGACACAAAATATAGAAATGTACCCTGGAGCGATGCAGAGCTAAATCTGCCTTAGAGTTATATATTTGAATGTTACTACAGCAGTCCCACTGGAAGTTAATACAGTATATGATCAACTTTGCATCGCTTCCAAATCATCCAAGGCTAAGTTATCTCTAGTACCGTGTTGCATCAAAAGCATCGAGAGTCTGAGCAACTGGCAGCTACATGGACAGACACATACATAATCCATTGACTAAAGTCACTTTAAATACTTTTGATGTATGTGTATTGCTTTTATTACACCAGAAAGAACTGAGAATACTCACTTACCTCTCTCAGTATGTGTGTAACATTCTTTCAGTATGACTAAAGAGATGTCTGGTGAATTCCTGTCCAGCACAGGTTTTCAAAGTCAATCCCATCTTCATTTCCAGATTAGATTAAAATAAAATAAAAAAAAAACTCTAGCCTTCCACTACTTTAAGCACATTTAATGTAACTCACTTTAATGTCAGAGGCACAGAGTCTTATCAGCATTCAGCTGAAAACACCTGCTTTGGAATAATCAAATTACGCTCCAAGGAGTCCACTTCCAGAGGAAAAGAGGAGACGGACCCTTTGAGAACACAGAGTCTACTGTGCAGAAAATGAGCATTCAGTGCATGCAGCCACCAACCGCTCAGGTATTATAAATGCATTAGGGGAATAAATGAAAGACCGCACAATAAACTTGTGGTATATCAAGTGTTGATAGTGACACCACCAGGATCAGGTGCAAACTGACCTGTTGACCAAGTGTTTATAAAATGTTGTCAAGTTTCTATAGTTTGCCTACGGTCACAAAGGTCGCACACTTCCAGTGTTGCCCTTGAAAGATGAACGTCTATGCAACAACAGGATGCTGTTGCATATTGTATCATATTGATTAGGGATACGTGAGATCACCTTGTTTCTCACTGTGCCACACTGCATTCTATTCACGCAGATTTCATCAAGTCTCAATTCTTGCTGGCCAATGAAATTATTTGAGCGTGTGCACTTTCTAACAAACTGGTTTAATTATATCACTCTGCAATCAAGTTTGATTAGTTTTTTTTTGTATTTATGCTCGAGTTATCTCAAGACACCTGGAGCCCAAATAAAAGCTATTATCACCTTGGTACAACGGGCAATAATTCTGCTTTTTTTTGTAACAAGCTCATACATTATTTTGCATTATGCGATGTTGTAT
Source organism: Etheostoma perlongum (assembly GCA_026937815.1). NCBI lineage: Eukaryota > Metazoa > Chordata > Actinopteri > Perciformes > Percidae > Etheostoma > Etheostoma perlongum. Next base: position 22,334,052 of record CM049392.1, on the reverse strand, counting down.
AGTTCACCATCACATATTGGTTCATTTTTGTGTTTTCCATGTAGGAGCAAAAAAAAAAAAAAACTGTAATAGCTCAAGCGAAAAGTGTTGTATTACCAGTTACCTCGGCTGAAATATTTGCATCTGCCACAGCCAGACCACTGGTCTGGGTAAATGTAAAGTCTTCCAATGCCTTTCTTCTACTCTAGCTGACTCCATGGAACTTTAATGGAAAGACTGAGTGCTTTGCTGTAAATCAAACCACATGTTCACTAAGCTGTCATCATATCTGCACATCCGCTGCATTGTTTGATTAGGGTAAGCTGTTATTTATGGATGGTCCGCAGCCTTTTTGGCGTAAGCAGAACTACAGTGATCAGTCATCCGGATATGCCATGTTTCACCGCATTTTCAAGTAAGTGTCCATCACGAGCCTTGGGCTTAAATAGGATCAATACTTGATTTTTTTTGGGATTCTTAAGAATCTCTTTAACCTGGGCTATTTACTCTCTGCCCCCACTCAATGGACTCATTTTAACATCATTCCGCTCCAAATCAGGTGTGTCCGAGTGTGCATGTGTGTTTGTGTGTGTGTGTGGTCGGGCATACGTGTGTGTGTGTGAGCATTAAAGTGTGTCTGTCTGTGTGCATTTCTATTGCACCATAAGATGTAATAAGCCAACTGTCAGAAACTTGCTTGCACAGTTTAAAGCATCTGGATGCTAATCACAGAGTGGATTCGGGTGCTCTGTCTGCAGTCTCAATGCCAATCTCAGATGGAACCATTGCACTTGTATGAACGTGCTTTGTGTCAGGCAGCAATTTCTCCCACAGCGAGCTACACTCTGCCAAGACCCCTGCAGACCTCTGAGACAGGGCTCTCCCCGGCTCTCAGACAATCATCAGCAAGAGTTCTAAACACCTCAAATTATCCGTCGTCTTGCTGTGACGAATGACTCTCAATCTCCATGAGAAATTGTGCACGCGTCTGCTCTGAATGATGGGCAACTCCTCTTCACTACACTTAGCGATTATTCATATAAATTTGTCTCCGTTCGTTTGTCAGCTTTTTGGACATCCTGTTTCTCCCTCCCTGTGGAAGGAGCACCCTGCAGAGGTAAAACCTCTGTTTCTGCAGCCTACTGACGCGCGGAGGCTTTTTCTGGAAAGCAAACAAATATACCCTTCCATGTGGTATTCTCATGTTGTCTGAAAAGGTGGTGAACATAGAAGCAGGAAGGATGTAGTTACCTGAAGATACCATCTTATATCGAGGACAAAACTGTTTGGCCCCATGATCATACGAAACAGTGAGCTCAGCTATGGTGTGTGCTACATGAGATAAAAGTGAGGCGACTGTGCAGAGTTTGAACAATGATTATTAAATAATATCTGAGCACCGCGGTGGCTTATCTTAGAATGGCCACAGCAGGAGAGGTCAATGAAAATGACAACAGCTTTTTGAAAACTTCATCGATATTATTAAGCTGCTTTTCTAAGTTTTTTTTTTACAATTCCACTTGAATGCATTTCAATACAAAAGCATTTCTTTTGAACATATTTCGAGGAAAGTCCAAAGAGAGGACAGTTCTTTGTCTCTTACTTTTTTTATGAACTTAAGTTTGCACATGATTTGAAAACTGCAGAGCAGGGTCTTAAAATAACCCAAAGAGACCCTGGGGCCTTTCTGCTATTGAATCTACAGTATGTGTGCCATCCCTTTGAGAAATCCACCGCTGATTCTCAGCCAATTCTGGGCAGAACTGGTTGCTGTCATAACAATCACTGGAGGCACACGTACAAGTGCCCGATGGGCCAATGCCTTTACTGTACTATTCATAAAGTTATTCTTTGTTGTGTCTCCATATTTGGCACACGTTGAATACAGGTCTTGATTGCTTGCCAGTATCAGAAAGACAAGCAATTAACAGGTTTTATATATGGTGTGTGTGTGTCTGTGTGTATATATATATATATATATATATATATATATATATAAAATCCCCATTTGTGATGAAATGAGTTCTAACTGACACATTTAATCAACAGGACCATCCAAACAATAAACCGTCATCTCTGGCTGGTCTCTGCTTTATAACCTTAAACACAACCTCCTCAGACCCCAATGGCAACTTTGGAAAGATTTCCTGTCACACAGGTGAATGACTATTAGTTTACGGACCCTAGAGGTAGAGGGAGATTGTAATGATTTCTAGAGAGGGTGCTAGGGGGCATTTCATTATAGGGACTGAGCAGCGCTGTAGCCCTCCTGCAGTGTGAAGTAGAAAGAGATATGGAATACACTATTCTGGTGAATTGATTAAATCTTGCAGATGACTCAAAAGCAATCAGCAAATCTTTAAAGATAATGGCTTTGAAGCATCAATACAATTCATAGATGTTTATTTTTTACTTGAGTTGGGGTGAAAAAGAATCCACAGGGAATCCTTTGTACCGTGGCATTCAGTCAGTTTTCTGTTTGTTATGATAAGATGACCACTAAGATGCAGTACTATTTATGGATGTTGGCCTTAGGGCTGTAACCGCGTATTATTTGATGATGAAGTCATACGTTTAGTCTCCAAGGCCTAGTCAGACTGCCAGCCCAAATTGTTTTTTTGCAACATACAGATTGATTTTAGAAAGTCTTGAGAGCAACAAAAAAAATAATTCATCCAAACCACATTTGGAGGCGTTTTGAAATGCGATTCCAATCAGATCGGACTGATCAAAATTACTTTAAAGCGCCCATATTCTGCTTATTTTCAGGTTCATAATTGTATTTTGAGGTTGTTCCAGAATAGGTTTACCTGGTTTCATTTTAAAAAGGTAGGTCTCTTTAGGTCTCTGTTTTAGCTACAGAGTGAGACATCTCACTTCTTTGCTATCTTTGTTGGGAGTTGCACATGCGCAGTAGCTAGGTCAGATAGATAACTCTTTCTCCAACTAATACCTGCAGAACAGGGACAGGAAGTAGTTCTTTTGGAGATTATGGTGAACTAGTGTGTGTTGTAGCAGTGTTTTGCCATTGAGACCAAGCTAGCATGCTAGTGCTAGCATGTGCTACGGTTAGCCACTTCGTCTCAGTTAGTGACGTAGAAAGCCGTGCAGATTTTGAACAGCTCACCCGGAGACTGAAGGCATCGAATGTGTGTGGAAGCACCAGAGACACAAAATAACACCCCAAATCCCAGAAAAGGTGTTTTTTTTAATAATATGGGCACTTTAAGTGTTTTTAACACTGCATTTAGGTGAACAAGTTAAATAAAAATGGCTTGTCATTATTTAACAAATTGATCAATTTTATCTGATGATTAAAAAACAAATCACAGACAATATAAGCAAGTCCGAAAGCTTATTTCCGATCCCAGACATTGGCATAGTGAGGTAAGGTCCAACATAGCACCACAGTGTAAACTCCTATACCTACTACAAGTGTACTTTTTTTAAGTCTACATTCTAAAACATCTAAGTAAAAAGCAATGGTTGTGTTGCCCACATAGTACTAGTAGTACTGTATATGCAGCAGCATTTCCCTTCTCCCCTTTTCAAGAAGTCTGCAATTAATTCGGTCCTATACTGTATGCAACATAAAATTTACACTTTTATTCATCCACGTCAAAACTCATCTTCATTTCATTAAAAGAAAATGTGCTCCTTAAATCGCATCCTTTTCCCAGTGGAGCAGATACCACCATCCTGTGAAGTACCTCTCACAGAGTATAACATTATAACATTTCACATTTTGCTTAACACACTTGAGCAAGTTACCCTCCCCAGCATATAGACCCTTTTAAATGCAACCAGTGCAGTAGAAATGCTTTAGTATTCCCCATCTTTTCAGTAGTCCTAACACAGTATCCTTCACTAAAACCATGTAGCAAACCGTCTTGAATACTGTTGCATACTGTAGAAGGTAACCTATTCTATAAACATTTTAGGATGAAGGAAAAGACAAAACTACAGTTGTGAATACAAACTGATGCACAAGATATACACATTAGAAAACTGCTTTGTATGATGTACAATTCCAAGTTTGTGTGCAAAAAACGGGCTCGCTAAAGTTTAATTTAAAAAATATTTACCTATGCAAGTCACTCCCTCTGGTATCTCCTTCTCAATTCGATATTATGGCAGAGAGAGGAATTACATCATAACTTACTGGAATAGAACAGAGACTGAGCTAGCAGTTTGATATGGGAGGATGGGCGCTAACGGCAAAACTCAGTTGCACTTATCCATGTAATATCAGCCTGCTGATTTTTATTCTTACAATCATGTTCTGAGCATATACTGCATTTACCTTTCATGTTACCCACTGCTATACAGTGTAGGATGGAGGTTCCACTTTGTAACCACAGCTACATTAAAGTCTGTTAAACATGCCACAGAACTTTTTATGGATTTAAAATAATAAAGTATGATTTTTGCAGTCCATTTTATTCAACTGAAAGCGGAAATGTGACACAAACCTCTTTGAGCGATAGACAGTGGGGGGAGAGTATGCTGATGATGTTCAGGTTTTATATGATAGTAGAGATGGGCAAATCGTGTTCATCGTAAGTAAAAAATGACCAAATGCAAATAGGGACAGGCTGCAGCTAAATTTGGTGAGTTTGGCGTAAAATGGCAAATATCGAAACAATACACCCAGGGACTTAGTATTTCAAACCAATCAAAAACTTTTGTAGGAGCAAAACAATCCGAGCTGAGAATATACAGACAAAAAAAATCACTTCTCTCTGTATCCATCCATGCTTATCTCCCAACAAATGCCTTAGTGGAAAATGTCATTGAGGAGACTTGTCATCTATTTCTTAGTTTACTATTCAGAAGAGTGCCGATTTAAAATAACAATCCCCCCCCCTTCACCTAAATCATTGTGACTTTTAAGGACATCTTTTTTTGTGTACAGGGTTTTTTACTTAACGGCTTACGATTTAAACCGGGTCGGCCCTTACGCCTTATATAAACCATGAACCTGGGGAGTGATAAAGCATTGCGCTTCCTCTATTAAATAGAATAAGAAATCATCTTGACAGACCCTAGATCTTGGCCTGGGCGAGTCTTCTTTGAGCGAGACTTCCTCAAGGTCAGCATGATGGTACTTTCCTCAGCGTTTCCAGTGCCTGTGATGAATAGGACACGGTGTGAGGGAAGGAGCGAGTGAGGGCCGGAGGAGGGGAAGATTCGGGAGTGTAAATGTGTTGTGTTTACCTGCAAATAGAGGCCGTGAGAGAGTGGTGTTTTTCAGTTGAGAATAAGATTCAGGAGATAAATAGAGCTCCGAAGTTCCAGAGGAAGACAAAACTTTGGAAACCTCAACAAATAGTAGTAGCCAGACCCTCCTTCAGCGCTTTGGATATTCAGTGTTTGCCAAATATGGAGACAAAACCAAAAATCATGAACATCATGTCCTCTGTGCCAAAGAGGAAAAGGACCCACCAGATTGTTATCAGCGCAAAGTTCAAAAGCCAGCATCTGTGATGGTATGGGGGTGTGTTAGTGCCCATGGCATTAGTACCTTGCACATCAGTGAAGGCACCATTAATACTGCAAGGTACATGCAGGTTTTGAAGCAACATATGCTGCCAAAGAAGCAACGTCCTTTTCAGGGATGTCCCTGCTTATTTCAGTATTATTCAATACAATGCCAAGCCACATTCTGCACGTGTTACAACAGCGTGGCTTCGTAGTGAAAGAGCGCAGGTACTAGACTGGCTTGCCTGCAGACCAGACCTGTCTTCCAATGAATACGTGTGGATCCTTATTAAGTGTTATTGAGTGTTATTGAGTGTATTCAAAAAGAAACGTGGTGTAACACAGTGCAAAACATGCCCCTGTCCCAGCTTTTTTGGAACATGTTGCAGGCATCAAATTCAAAATGAGTGAAGTTAATATTTGCAGAATCACAAAGTTTCAGTTTAAACATTGCATATCTTGTCTTTGTAGTGTGTTCAACTGAATATAGGTTGAAAAGGATTAGTAAATCATTGAATTCTGTTTTTAATTACGTTTTACACATTTGTATGGTTTGTATGTAAAATATGATCTACAACCTTTTTGGCACAGTTAAATGGTAGTTTGTGTTCCAATGGTATGCATCTTAGATTACTGTCCCAAGAGAACACCCTGGCTCAGGGTTTTTTTGGGGGGTTTTTTCTTCAGTTTTTAGGGTTAAGAATTGAGTACCAACACTGGACAATTAAAAAAAAAGCCCTGCATAAATAGAACACATTACAAGGTCAGCCTTAGAGCCATAGAGTGCAGAAATATGTTTCCAGCGTGCTTCAAAGCCAAGAAAGAGAGAGAGAATGGTGTTTGCAAAAGGAGAGGATTGGAATTAAATGTCTGGATTTTGACAAACAAATGCTTTGGTCAGTGCAACAGAAAAACAAAAATGTGGCATCAAAAAGTCCCTCTTTCCTTGCACAATAATATTGGTTTAACGGGTTCCAGGTCCCCAATAAGGCACTGGACAGGACCAAAATATGGTTCTACGAATCTGTTTGAGTCATTGGGGTAACAGCTTCTAGTCATGTTTTTGTCACTGGCCATTATAACATAATAGTATTGAATGTTGACTTGTGTTTGTGTGCTTTTGTATCTGCATACTGGAGGTATTATCATGCATGTGTTAGCTCATGCAGATGGTGGTGCTCACAACAGTGCTGTTGAAAATCATCCAGTGTAGTTCTGAGGTTCTTATGCAGTGCCAGATTCACCAAAGGATTTGAAGGTTTGAACAAGTACGTCACATCAATGGGCCCGTACAGAGCTAGTATTTTATTTGATGCAGTCATGAATCCTTCACAATTGGGCTCAAAGTTAAATACTTGTCAGTCAGAGAGGAAATATTAATTCTTAGAATTACCTGGAAACGATGCTGAATCCAACACTGCCTGGAAAAAATTAAAAATAACTACTACCGAAACGTTTTGTATATGATTGATGGCCTCTGATATGCACATTTTTGACTGTATTTATAGTGTGCTGTTTAGTTTGGTAAAAAGTAAATTAGACTGCACAGATGTTCATGCATTAACCCAAGTAAATGGCATCCATTTGTGTCAATGCACATGTTCTGAGGGCTGGATAATGATGTTGCCGTACAAACTGGTTGGTCTTTCTCAGTTCTATCAAAGTGGACACAGGATCCCAGGATTGGCTATTGTTCTTACTAAACCTTCCCAGGTTCAGTTTTCCTGTTTATGTGAGCAGAACCAAGCGTTACAGAAACTAAATAACCAAACTCCAAAGGCTCTGAGTTTGACAGCTGTGACCTAGCCTTCTGAGTTTTACTGATGAGCAGAAGACCTGTGACTTCATTGTGTAGCGCATAAACAACAATGTGCCCAGTCACCCTTGTGCAAGCAAGGCCTCCGCCAGCCCCATATCTGATTGTCTACACAATCCACTGGACTGTCAGAGCTATCACCTTTCTCATATGGAGCCATAAATCACTTGGGCTATGTTTTGGGAAACATTTTAACTTTAAATTGGATACGTTTTGGGTTGGATAACTTTCAGTGACATAAGCTGCATGGCGTTATTAAAAATGTGTAAAGGGGCCACTTCTTACAATAAGTACCTGTATGTGTTGGGAGGTTTGATCCAAAATGGACTGAGCACCTGCAGTAACCTGCACCTGAGTAAGCACTGACAAAATTAAGGGCGACAGATGTGAAAATCAAATTTTAGATCTCCTAATCTTAGAACCAAATTCTAATGATTGGTTCTCTCACTTTCTGTGGTAATTACACATGTAACCTTTTTATTTCACCTTCATTTCACAAGGGATATTTCCATTGATATTCAGAATATTTTGTACAGCAGCATGAAACGTTTCACTGAAAGCACAAACAAGAGACTTAGAACAAAACAGCAAAAAAGTTCAAACGGCATAAAACAAATTTGGATAAAAGAAATGCGCAAAAGACCTTAAAACAAGCAGCAAATTACATCAAACAATGAATTAGCAGCGTTCAGATGCAGGTGCGTTCACTTTGCTGTGAGGCTTTTAAAGAAGTTGAGGCAATCTGTTTTAACAATTTTGGACATATTGCCTTTGATAGATTCCAAAGAACGGGGATACGTGAACCAACGAGATGCATAAATACTACTAGGGATATGCACATGTTTTACGTCGCTTCAAAACATTCAACATAACATTTTGAATAAAAAGGTTTTTCTTGATTTACTCTAAACCAACCTAAACGGTCTGTAAAGAAAGCAATGCTTCTTTTTTTAATTATGCACAACTGTCCTGATGGCTGACGCATTCTGCCGTGTGGCACATTTACTCTTAATTCATAATACATTTACTGCAAATACACTTTACAAATTATTAGAAATCAAGCTAATAATTTAGGGTTAGTGATCATGGTTGACAAATGTACACTGTAACCTTTGATTTGCGGGGAAAAAAAACAAAAAAAAAAAGTATATTCAGTATAACATTTGATTCTTCTCTCTTCATAATTAGCAGTTGCTCTGGGGAAATCATGATTTGAGGCTTGAAGCTGCGGGGGGGGGGGTCTGTCGTCACATCATCATCAACCTTCAATCAATTTCTTCCTTTCACTTCAGAATTTCTGCGTATAGAGGCATGTTCTCACTTTTACAGCCGACTGTTGGAGAGAGGATAGTCTCATTTATTTCATTTTATTCACGCAATTTCTAGTTCAAAACAGACCTTGTGCATGTTGGGGAAATGTAGTGATGGTCTATAACACTGAATTGAACGTAATGTGATTAAAATCCTCCACTATAAACAGTAATGCAATCAATATTACTTGATACTAAAGGTGAAAAGCATTTCCCCCATTTCATCACAGTATCAGATTACCTGTGCACATTTTACATCCTACAATAAGGTAAAGCTTTGAAAAAAAAGAAAAAAAAGAATATGCTTTTTAGGATAGTTTTTATGTTCAATTCAGCTCACGGAATTATAGATTAACTATTTTCTAGGGGAAAGATTTTCCTCTTTTTACAGGAACTCACATTAACCTGCTCCAGTTTGAACACATGGCAATAGCTTTTCAAAAGATTACTTGCAAACTGGAACACAATAATGCAGAGGAGAAAAAAAGCAAGTATGTGAAGTTATTCATAAGCTTTTTATAGCCATTGTCAGCATTAGACACCGTCTATTCAATATTTCAATACAGCTTGCACAGAATAAAGTACAAATAGGGAGAGCGAGTGAGAAAGCTCCTTCCTGTGGGACTTTTAGGGCCGGTATTGTTGCCACACGGACCAAAGATACTGGATACTATCTGGAATAAGAATACGTTTTCCTAAAACTCAGTCAATACGGTATGAAAGAGGTGTTTCCATTTCTAAAATGTAATAGAAGGGCATTTCTAAAATAAAATAAAAAATTATAAAAAATGAAATCTTAAATACAACAGTCAATATATTTCATTGTTACACGCAGGAGTTTCTATTGTCAGGCACATCAGCAGTGATTTCTTTTTTAAAGAGTGGCTTTCACAACTAAACACCACACACACCCACACAAGTGTGAGTCATATAAACATTGTGGACCATCCTTACATTTTCTATTACCGCAATTTTGTATGTTATACCATTATGCACCATTGACCCAGTGAGACAGCCATTGCAGAAAAGACTAATTCTTGATCTAGGATATTGCTTTCTCATTATTCTCTCTCCCTCTGGCCTCGTGCGTGATAACGGTTTGATTAAGGAGGTTATGTCACTCAGGAGCCTGAAAGCCCACCTTTTAATATTACCTGGCTGACTGATTATGCCAGCACTGCCTGAGGCTAATAATGTCGAACGGCAATGCTTGATTAGGAATGCTGATCGACCCTCTGTGACAAAGAAGCCTTCAGAATTCACAAATATTAATCAATAAACTATGCAAATTAATTTTCCCAAACGCCACAAACTGACCCATTAACCTTATTTGTTTAATTCCACTACATGCAATAGATAGTATTGCAGCAGCAGTTCAAAACTTACAAGAAACATATTTTCTGCCCCGCACCGAGAAGTACAGGAAAAGCGTCTGTCATCGTCACTGAAATAAAGAGAAAATCACACCTTCAAAAAGGCTTTGATTTGACACTCAGGCATAGCGCTTGTGTCATTTTAATTAAGTGCTGAGAAACACTGTGCCTAAGTAGCTTTCTGAACGCCTTTGAGGTCAGACCACTCCACTTCCGTAGCGAGGCTCAGTTGAGGGTCCATTAGATTATCTGTGATTTGAGATGTGGGTTTGACAGCCTGAAAAAGGGAATCTCAGGAATGGAGTGCGTCGTGGCAGTCAAAGAGATAGACAACTCTAAATGAGATGGGTTATCAAACAATATGTAAAAAAAAAGGTGACTGCAATGGCTTGTTATTTCCTTACATAATCTGTTTTCGTTGTCAGACATGGATTAGACTTATACACTGTGCTGAATATAAAAAGGGAAAAAAAGTGTCCCTTTTAATTGAAAGCGCATCACCCTCGCCTGTCCTAATGCTCTCAGTCAGCTTTGTGCCTCATATTGTTTTTAGTAATAACAACCAGATGACAGCAGGCAGTGGAAGTGGCAAATAAATGATATCACAGGCGCTTTAAAACGATAATCCCATAGAACATCAACCTCAAAGTCACTGACTCTCAAAGTCGCTTGTCTCCCATTCGTACAAAAAAATAAACAATAAAAAAAAATAAGGTATCACAGGTTAAAATGGACTTTTTTGAGGCGGCACTTATCTGACAGCAATCCTTGCAGTTGCGATTGCTGAAGGGGAGGATGAGATTCACAGCGCATACTGTGGTCACAGAGGGCAAAATCCTAAAACACATTGTCTTCTGTTAGCATTCTGTCTGCATTAATTAGATAATAACTACACTAAATTCATAATGTGCAATGTGCATAACGGCGCATTAGAGATGATATGATTGGACCACTGGCTTTATAACGCTCGTAAAGTGAGTACAAAGCAATTTGGAAATATTTACTTCTTTGTTTGTCAGTCCTCTTAACACTCCTCGTCACTCTTACACATACACAGACATGCACGCAGATGTTTACAGATACACACGTTGATGAACATGACTGTTATGGTCCCACACACACTCATGGAAAACAGACCCTCATTAACATAACCAATGTGATGATCATAGCTATACATCAGCGAGTTCCAACCCTGCTTTTTGAGTCTGTCTTTGCCCTGATAATGAGGCTCAGCTTAATGTGCCTCTGTGTGCTTAATAACCCATAACACCATGAAAAATATTTGCTTTTGTCTCTCTTTCCTGTTCTATTTTGCAAGCACAGTTGAGCAGAAAATGTAGTACATGTTGGAGAAAATGAAGGAGACAGTAAGTGCAAGGTTAAATAAAGTAGAGCAAGTATAGGAGGAGTCGAGCTTGACCGGAGTCCAGAGCATGGTAACCGGCCTAAGGTTGATTCACTCCCTACCCTCCCCCCACTGACAGGGACTGGAGACCAGAGTTCAACCGCATCATTTTAGGTTCACTGACTTGGCAAAATCTACAGTTTAATGAAATTATGTCCAGAGTGCTTCGTCAGGATGTTTCATTTCAAGGACATAACTCCAATAAAAAGGATACTGATATGATATTCAAGATGTTCAAGCTTCCACCTCATGTTTTTGCATTTGTTTTTCCATTTCAAAAATGAAACCGAGCCCCGTCTGTCGAAGGGTTCTCTGCATCCCGATGAGACGCAACACGCGTCAGTAAATAGTACAGTAAGTAGATAGAGTAATCAGATTTGTGCTCTTTAAGTCAGAGTATAGAAGCCTGAAGAAAACAAATGGTTCAGCTGTGATTCTCCTCCGTTCAGGTCTCAGGAAAAGACATTACTCTTATGCAGTGTTCTAGAGTCCGACCAGTAAAGGATTTTTAAGGCCAATACCGATACGAGTATTTGGTTATTTAAAAATCCGACATGCCGATATAGTTGCCGATATATATATTTAAAAACAAAATCCAGAAATGCATTACAAAACTAACAGATTTCATTTCAACATTAGTTGTTTGTAGTTATTTGTGAGTTCTCACTAAAATAATATAATTTATTTTATTGTCAGAGAACAGCACAGAGAAACATCAAAATATATTAAAGTTCTGATAAATAAAATATATAACAATACAAACTTAAGATATGAAACTTAACGTCCTTTTAACAAAAAAATCAGTGTTGCCAACAGGGACATTGTAGAGCGCCCTCTGGTGGACAGACTATGCACCACCAACACTCATAACATGGTTGACAGTCCGTTTTTATTTCTGAAACAATCACTTATCAGAATCATTAATCTTTCATTATAAATGATTCTGATGAATGAATAATTATTTTTTATTTATTTATTTTTTAAATGGACAATTATAAATGCCAATACCGATATATCGGGAAATGCCTAATATCGGCCCGGCGATATATCAATCAGACTCTACAGTGTTCACACCAAGGCAAAATATAATATCTGCGTTTGATAGTCAGATTAAATTAAATAGCATCACGTCTGGATTAATAAAAAGAATCACCTGGCGGAGCAAAAAGCAGGAAGTTGACGTTACGTCTGATGTCTGCCACTTTAAGCGCAACTTGAAGTTTTTGCAGTAAGGGGATGAAAAGTAACTCAAAATAACAATGCTGATTTGTAAAAAGTCCAAATTCAAACTTTATTGGGTCTTTCTGCAAGACGACAAGCAAACAACTTTTAAAATGCTGGTTTTTTGTATGGCTAACATTGGAGCTGCTCCATAAACACGACAGAGATAACTTGTGAACATACCAGGTAGTCAAACTACCCCGCCTATTTGACCATAGAATGAGGTGCTACAGCGCTCCGGTTTCCACAGACAAATACGGTTATGTGTTCCTCCCAATTCTGCCTAAACACCGTCAGGACATCAGGAGAATCTACAGTAAAGACTGATTGGCTTTAGCGACACAGCTACGTGGAAAAGTTCAAATTCAAATAGTCCAACTCATTTCAATGTGCGACATGATTGAGGCCAATTATGCGTCCTTGCCTCATTCCCGTCGCGCGTCACGTCATCCGCATGGCGGGACTGCGTCTATTTGCGTCTTTGCATTAACTTTGAATAGAATGGCGCCGCCCAATTCATGATAAACGTGTATGGTGGGAACATGCCATTAGGGGGCTTCTGAATCAAGGTTCATGTTTTTGATTCATTGTGTACATTTGATCCGGTAAGTTTTGGTTTCACACGGCAGTAATGCAAGCGCACTAAAGAACCGCAAACTGCGCGACAAAACTACGCTCTGTCGTCAACACATACATGAGAGCATCTCCAGACAGTTGTAATTGATTGATTGGTTTGTAGACAGGCTTCCACATCTTCTCAGCCTCTGTCTGGGTTGGAGTTTTTGCCAACGACTGCTGCTCTCCCCGTGCTGTCGCGGCTCTCTTTTTGTTGCTTTGTTGAGAAGCAAGACACAGGAACTTTACTGCATCTATTCAGAGCGAAACTGAAACCTTCACTGCACATTTACTACCACTTAAAAACTGCTCATTTATTCTCTGCTCTGATAGCAGACAGCTGTCTGCTCTGAGTGCATTCACTGTGTCTCTCATGGTTCAGCTTGATCGGGGCCGAGACCTCTTTTGGTTGGACCAAATATCGGTCGTTTGGTCCGGCGCGTGGTCCGCACGAACTGTAATTTTGGTTTTGATCAAACGAAGTGAGGTGAAAGCCCCTTTGTTTACAATGATTCAGTTCAGTCAGGTGACTCAGCTCTGTCTTACAGAGCCATCTGTTTGTAGTATGTTTTTTTTTTCACCATAAGTGCGAGACAGATTGTTACACAACAGTTTGATACAACAGTTGGACAGTTGAGCCAAGTCATGATTAACAGTAAAACAAAGTTTTTTTTATTTATTTTTTTTAGACATTAGGACTTAGTTCAAAGAAATTATATTCCAGAAGTACAGAGAAACACAGTGCAATTAATAACCTGGGCTTATATTGAATAATGTGTAGTATGTGTATAAATATTGTTGTGTATGGGTAAATATATGAAGGTGAATAGAACTTTTTAATATATACTTTCATTGATAATAGATGTATTATCTCTGCAGACTCATTATTTTGTAGCCAATTTATTTAATAGGGTAGAAAGGGTATGAAGAGGTAGAAGTACATACGTTTTACTTCTTCCTACTCCTTTTGGCATGTGTAAATAGAGGTTTTTGAGTACTGGAAATAGGAGTTTTATTTTGTTGTTGAATTGTTTTTTTTTTTAAATTAAATTTTTTTATGTTTTAATTTATTTGCATGTTCAAAATAAAGATATCAATCAATAGTATTAATAATATGTGCAATGCATTGCCCTTGGTTGAATCTGCAAGCTAGACGAATAAGCAGACAGCCTTTCTGGGAAATAAGACAACAGAGGTAAGAATGCCGTCAAAACGTGAGAGGTAAAGTAGGGCTGATTAATAGCAGCAGACAGCTAAAAAAACACAACAAAGCAAAAAGCGACACAGCAGCTGCACAACGCACTTCTAGTGAAAACACCTAGTCAGTCCTCTGGCAGTTTTCAAATGTGAAGCCCTTTAAAAAATGCATATCTAACACAACTTACATGTAAATATCCGACTACTCTTGCAAGAGGGACTTCTCCTTCCTGAGTTAAACTGCTTTTAAATAGATTACCAATCGCCTTAGGTCTGAAAGTACCAAATGCCTTTCATTAATGTTTACATTAAGAACAGAATTAGTTCAGTGTCAATCAAATCAGTAGTTCTTTAAAAAAAAAAAAAGAAAAAAAAAAAGAAATTGCACAGCTGGGCAACTCTTAAGTAGACAATTACATTACCTTAATATAGCAACATTACCCGCATGACATTGTATACTTTAATATTTATTGTTTATTTACCTACAGAAAAGATGTTTAACTGTGAAATAGAACTCCCCTAATTCCCATAATACAGTCATCTGCAACTGCTTCTTCCTCAGAGTAAGCGGGCAGGTGTAAATCATTGCTGATCTTAGTACATATACAGTCCTCATTTCTGGCTCTTGTGATTACACTGTTCCCTCTGACTCATGAGAGATGGGCACACTTTGGGAAGGGTAGACATATTGATTTGCAGACTCAAGTTGCATTTTTTTTTACCATCCACAATGCAAGCTTCACTCATGAGCTAAAATCTGTCAACATCTTTGAAGAAAAGACATTTCTAAAATCCCATAATTAGAGCAAGACTAGCCAAGCTGCATATTTCAGGCTGGTATTGGCATTTTCGCTCATCAGCAAGACATGTCATCCCACTCAGATTCAATCTGAACTTCACCCAGACTGCAGCTATTTAAAAACTGCCCATTAAACCTGCAAACTCTATCGTCATTAAACTGGCCTGTTATTATGTGTATTGACTGTTCATTAATGGCCGTAACGTAACCCTTGCCAAGCAAGAGGTGCTTTGTGCCTTGAAGAATGTTTTCTTATCATTTACTATGGGTCTTCGTTTAATGACCCAGCTATTAATTAGCATTACATAGGGCAAGCAACAGGAGCACTCAGATGACCTGATGGTTTATAACAAAAAATAAAAAAAATAATTAATAATTCCCTAAAATCCTTACTTGGAGGAAAGACTAAATGTGGATGTACTGAAGTGTGTGTTACAACTTTTCAATGTAGTATATAGGAGCATGAATGCATAACTACTGTAAGTTAAGTGGTCAAGTTGAGAAAACTCAACGCTGCAGGGTCTTCAGGTCGTTTTGTCATGTTCACCTTTGCGTCACTCCCAACTATACAGTTTAAATCCCAAAATAATTTTTTCATGCCATAAGAATGTAGTTGAAAAAATGCAAAGATATTTGGTATAGATTTTCCAGCACAAAGAATTAAAAAAAAACATAGGTTGAATAGTACATGCAATGCCCTCCACTACTGTATTAGGATCCCAGGTCCCACGTGATGATTCAATAGGAAAGTTTTGAAGAATTTTTGATCAAAGAATGAGATCTTAGACAGTTTGTACACCCATTTAATCCTTGCTCATCTTTAATGAGATACAATGATACAGTAGTAATCCTCTTGGCAAACCTTTGCAAAGGGTTATAAGGTCAACATATCCTTTCCATATTCTGCAGGTACCATGTTGTCTTGGTTGTCCCGCAATAAAAACACTGAACATTTGATCCATACAACATCCATCGATAGTTTAGTCCTCTGCCGTACAGGGTAAATAGGAGACACGTTGAACCGAACCACACACCGATTAGCGGTTCTGTATAATAAATCTAAGTAATGTGCAGCTCTCCGTGCCAGGATTATAGCCGACTCCCTGCAGTTACTCGGCATTGTTGTCATTATTTGCTGCAACAGATGCAGTCCAACAATAGCAACACCTGTGGAGTTTGCTTACCTTGAATCTGTCAAAATATGGACAGACTCAAACATAATCAAAGCTTATCACAGCATGCCTCTGTTGATTTAGCATGTGTAATTTTGTGTTATCCTAGTACACATAATTTTCATTACTCTTTGCATACTTAGAATACACTCCATGAAGTCCTGTATTTCATTACTAAACATGTCCCTACTGAATGTGCTTTTTGTACAGGTGTACATTTAAAGAAAATACGGGTGATGGACACGGGAAAAAGTACTTTCTTCTGTCAGAGTCGCCTACAAGTGATCCAAGGAAATCTATCTACACAATTCAGCACATTCAGCTGAGCTCCATTTAGAGTGGATGATGGGAAGTTCTTTGGTGCAGTAATTGCAATATCATTAGCCTCCTTTTGATGTCCATCCATGTGATGTAAACTACTGAATCCATTTGAGGCATTAAATAATTAAGCAGTCCTTTCAGAGTTACATTTTTCACATTTATTCTAAACGCTTATTGGACTACAGCAGATATGCCCTCAAACCTAACAGTCATCAGACACAAGTAAAATACTTTGTATGAATTATCTTTCTGAAGGAAAGCTCAACATAGTTATGCCACTATAGATTATTGGAATTTCATCAAATGCTGACAAAACATAAATTAAAGCTACAACAAAGTAAAAAACAAACTATATTCTTAGGGGGAGGCACTACCAGCAAAACCATCATTTCGCAATTTTGAATGTTTGGGCTATAACATCTTCGTCTTCTTTCAGACTATTGGTAAAAAAAAAAAACGTCCAAAATACACATTTCAGTGTTTATTTTACCCCACTTTGTCTTTTTGCTCCTGTAAAATGTATCCTAAATTCGCCAAAATAGCATTCGATAATGCCTGATATGCTTATAAAAATATAAACTCTTCAAAACCAATACAATACAATACAAAAGACGTACTGCATGTGTTAATGTAAGTAATCAACTTGGAAAGTTTCTTTTTGATATTGGTTACAGTATTTACATACATATATACAGAATATATTTACTAATTCATATCTTTAAAGGCTGTTTTCTTAAAATTAGTTTTTCTCATACTCTGAGCCAGAAATCTACATACCACTTATACCAAACCTTTCATTACTATCTATATTCTGAAGTTGAGAAAGTACTTAGACAGTATCATCGGAGTAAGAACTATTTTGTATGCTTTTGCATGTTGCTTTGATAATTAAATAAAGTTTACATTGAAAGTTACTTGAGAACTAGTACTTGATTACCATGGAAAACCTAGTTAGGATACTCAAAGAATGTTCAACATCATTCACCTTGTCAGTTATGTGCACATTCAAAACACAGAACAGGACAAGGTGCAGGGCTGTGCTTCGGTCCACGACTGCCATTCCAGCAACAACGTAGACAAAACACCTTTCAGCCTGTTCATTTTCTGCCTCTGAATAATCTAGAGTTCATTATACTTTGACTAAGGGTAATTGCCAGTTCACCTTAAAGTGTGCTGTACTATTTCTGGGGTGCAATCGAGTCCCATCATTAGAAATAGTATTTTCAAGAAAATTCAATTTACACACTTGCTTACCTGCTACTAAGTCCCTGTTGTGCACTGCTGCATCCTTCAAATGTGGCTTTAAAATGTCTTTTTATTTTATTCGGATTACAAAACATTTCACTTGTACTTAGTAGCACTAGTCCTGCATGCTAATGCTGCAGTTCTTGTTACTGTAAATCTACTTCTGTGTTGTTCCCTCTACTCCTACGTTACACCTTAGCTGTGATTAGTTGCCACTAAATGCAAAATTATTAATTGAAACATTAAATCCACCTTAATGTTAAAAGACAACACACACAGACAGTGCAGTTTGTCAGCAGAGACTGTAAAATGTATAATTAGCCTCAATTGAGAGGCACCGTCTTGTACTAATCGGTCTCTTATCAGGTAGTCCTTCCAGCAGCGATAACACCCACCACAGGGTTGGCATTACTCAGGTCTTTGTTTAATAAAAGAATATGACAAAATGTCTGGATGGCCGTCATACTCAAACAACCTAGAAAAGATTGAAGGGATTTGAATTTTCACAATATAACCAAATTTACCACAAGACTACAACACACACACACACACCATCAAACTCCGGCTGGCTACACAAAATACTGACGTCAGAATAAGAATTCTATTACTTTACATTTGTATCACGATTCAAGCTCTATAAATTCAAAATCAATTCATACAATTCTATAAATCAATTCATATTTATTTATTTTTGTTTTGTAAAGGCGTGTATACTATTGAACTGTGAATTGCTTTTTTTTAATTGAATCGTTTTTTTAATCGAATCTTGAGCCTACAAATTGATATTGAATGAAATTCGTGACATTTACTGAATCGTGCACCCCTAACTGACAGGTAACACAATAAGCAACATTGATCATTTTTCAAAAACCATGCTATGTGGAAGTTTTGTGAGAGGCGGCTGGAATTCATTTAGAAATATCTTAACGCCTGAAAGCCCCCTAGATTGCACATAAGGATACCATTTGCTTGTTTAAACATCCTAAACCTTCTAAATCTGCACTAGGCAAGCTGAATTATTTCAAACAATCAGACAGCAGTCGTAACAAGGGGTTTTATTAGCCAAAAACCGTAGACCTTGTATTTATCTGTTAATTATTTTTGAGGGTTTTGCCTTCATAGAAGAGTCCAGCATTCTTTTGCCAGGCCCAGGCCAAGATTTTGCATTAAGTTCCAAACTTTGAATATATGCTGACCCTTCCTGTACATCAAGGCACAATAAGACCTAAGATGTAACCGCAAAACAGAGAAGGCTTTGATGTAATACAGAATTAGTAAGGATTGTACACTACTTCTATGTTGCAGGCTAACTTTGCTCATGAGAGTTTAACGTTAGATAAATATTGCCTAGACAGTAAAGAAATTAATGTGGATCAAAATAATCCACAGCCTTCACTCCTCTAATGAATACAAGAAGGCCACATCTGGCATCCCTGACCACAGTGAGAGAGTACAATTGAGTGGTGATGCCAAAAGTAGCAGCGTGCAGAGGAAGATTATTGGTATCAGACCACCAACACGTGGGTTTAGAGTTATACGAGGACAGGCATGTACAGCTCCTGCGCTCTGGATGTATTAACAGTGCTGAGGAAGAGCAGAGATAGGAGAAAGCAACCCACCAGGTGTCACTCAGGACTATCTGTGCAGGGAAAATTGATGGCAGGGGCAAGAAGGAAGCCAGAGATGATGAAGCCTTTCACTGCAAGCAACCCGTACCAGTGCATCTAGGACAGTTGTGGCATCACACGGTGTGTAGACAGTGTGTATACTGTGCATTGCACCATTCCCTGGTCATTGAAGTAACTAGGCTGACACCTTCTGTAAGAAAAAAACTCTGCAAAGCTTCTATTTTAATCCAGATTGTAAATGCAGCATGTTCCCAGAGGATTACACTGAAACACTGTATTAAAGAGTGGATAGATGTTGAAACTATAATTTGATTAAATTCTAAATTAAAACCTGGATCATGCACAAGTACCACCGTGAATCCATAACTTTGCTACTGATGGCTACCTTTAATGTGATTTATTTTAGTATAATATTGTATAAGTGGTTCAAAAGATGTTCTCCTTACAAAGTCTTTAGTTTTATACAGCTGTCTAAATAGATGGAAAAATGTCAGAAGACAACTACAAAGCTTTATTTGCGTTCAATTAGTGACAGCTTTTCTTTTACAATACGTCAACACGATAAGCAGTCTTCATTCAAGATTAAATATCCATGTCACAGAGGTAGAATAAAGAGTAAAACACATCTCAATTCTAGTGCATATGCTGTGCCAGAAGCATCATCCTGGTAGAAAAGGGGACAGTTGAAATTTGCATTTAGATTACTGTGGTAATAGAAAAACCATGGTGATGAATCTTGTTATAAATATAACTAATGTAGTTGTATTTTGAATAAAATTGTAAAGTTAAACACCGCAATAAGACAATGTAGAATAGATTTGTCATAATCATTCCAACATACTAAAACAACAACAGCTAATCTATAGTTAACATAACATGTAGAAAACGGTTATGACAATGAACTGTACACACTTTGCATACTGTGGAGTTACTGTTAGGGGGGGTATTGCTGTATGTCTTCAGCCAAGTAGCATAATTGGCAGCCATTGTTTCATGACGCCATCATTTGAATCGGGCTCTAATTTATTTAAGTCATTTGAATCTTTAGAGTAATGATGCCAGGGTGTAATATCAGGAAATAGAAATCATTATTTCTGCTAGCTTTCTCTATACATGTAATCTCCACAAAAAGGTTAAAAAATATATGCCATATGTTTATCATTTAACTTAAGAGCCATGGGAAACATCTACTGCATTTCAATCAGGCATTTGCCACACACCACATCAAATTGCTGACTTTTATATTCATGAGCACCACATTGTCAATAAGGCATACCAAATGGGCTTAATTGGTTTTCAGTCCTCCCCCGTCCTCCAATCGTACAAGTGACGGCTCTACAGCACCTGAGACTCTTAACGAAGAATCACAAAGCTTCAACACATACACACCTTTAAGAGCTGTAAAATGTCAAATAAAAAGGCATGAATTCCACCGTCAGCTGTAGTCATTACTATGGTGGGGAAAACGTAAACAGGAAAGAAACACAATTGGACACTTGAAAGCCGTGCAGATTTTAAACAGCTCATCTGGAGACTGAAGGCAGAGGACATTCGGAAACCTGTATCTCACTCTAAACAGCAGGGATAGGTTGTTTTTCCAAGTTTGTATGCGTGTGGAAGCACCAGAGACACAAAATAATACCCATAATATGGGCACTTTGATATCTTTAGGGTTCAAATACACAGTAGACTTGTGGTGCAAGAGAAGTCTTATGAATGGCAAACCCTGGACTGTCAGATGCTATTAGCATTCAGTCAAATGAAGAGGTGAAAATGTCAGCCCTATTTAGGCTTCAGTGAATAACAATGCTTACCATATGTGTGAGTGCTCAAATTGAACAGTTGGGGGATTCTATATAATACATGCTTGCAAGATCCTGGTTGTTCACTTCAGCAACCTCAGGAGAGCTTTGTGTCACTTGGTGTGAAATGTGAGATATCTGTCCACTGCATCCACATCTTAAGTACAACAAGCACTGTGTAGAGAAACTCTTTTGGTCTAAATGTTATACGTGAGATGGAATATCGAAGCAGCCATGCATGATAGCTATGGTTATACATACTGTATATAACCTGAGCACCACATACAAACCAAAATAGCAGTAGGAGGGAGGATGGGAATAGGTGGAACTCTAGTCAATTGTTTATGAGAATGGACTGGCACCTTCAAAAATGCCACAGAAGTGAATGTGGCAGGTTATTTTACTGCTTCCATTAAACAGGGATTCAGTAATTATTTAGGCCACTGCCCATTCTCTTGCTCTCTCTCTCTCTCTCTCTCTCTCTCTCTTATCTAATTTATAGCCATCTGCTCAGCCTGGGTGTAAATCTGAACGCAGACTGACTTGCTCGCCCAAGCTTTATCTGTTAACATTTAGCAATGTCTAATTAAGGGGAAATTGGAGACGTGTTAGCTGAAAAATGCTGCAGCCGGATAATGACAGTCATAATAGTTTGGGATATATGTCTGTCACAGCCAGCAAAAGCACTTATTAGATCAGGGTAATTAGAAGACGCCAACAGCTGTAATAGGCAAAAGCTGCTCAACTGTGATTAAAGCGGCCAACTTGCAGTACTTCAATTGTTTTCTCATATAGTTTCGGCTGTGCAAATGACTAATGAAGGTCACAAAAGGAAAACACCTAATAAGGCTTGATAAAAAAAAGACAAATGCTGAAAATGCTCTTTTGGATAACGTGATGAAGATAACGCTACTAAACCGCGCCACAAGACTGAATCCCCACTAAGTTGGCTCAGTACAAGAATTTAAGGTGATGTTACACCCACCAGCAGCCAGCAAAACAGCTGAGTGCATTTCTACACGAGTTAGGCTACTTGCAACATCAACACTAATGAACATACCTCTAATAATAACCTTTCTGTGCCGATTACCAAAGATAATTGTATTTATAGTGCTTCACAAAGTTTTACATCAGTTTAAACACAACTTAAACCCAGGGTCTCATAAAAAAAACAGGTTAAACACAATTAAAAGCCAGAGAATAAAAAAGGGGGTCTTAAGGTGCATCTTTAAAACATCCATAGACGCAGCCTGTCTAATGGCCTCTGGCAGGCTATTCCAACTGCTGTAGAAAATGCCCAGTCCACCACTTTGTTTTTCTCCACAAAGGGGGTACAGCCAACATGCCACAGTGGTTGTATCCGAGGGGTCTGGTGGTCCTGTAAGCGGCATGAGACCATGGAGAGATTTAAAGACAATTAGAAGGATTTTTAAGTTTGACGTGAAGTGAATGAGGAGCCACTGTAAGGATGCGTCGATAGGGGAGATGTGGTCTCGTTTCTTGGACCTTGTTAATAACTGGGCAGCAGCGTTTTGATTAAGTTGTGGAAACAAAAGGGGAAATGGTAGTGCCTAAGCAGCTTGGATGTTATTAGTGCATGAATGACTCTTAAAATTGCAGTGACTAGAAATGCATATTATTGGAGATGGTTGGAGTTGATCACCATCAAATATGACACCCAGGTTCTTAGCATGTGGTGCAATGTAGACAGAAAGGTGATTGAGTTTCTGGACAGTAGCAGTGGTACTGTGTGCCTTCAATTAACTGGAGTAAATCATGAAATGATGTACACTGCATGCTTGCGGACCCAATATGTTGACATATTAATAAGTTTGTGTTGCAATGATTGCCATATTGTCAGCATTAGCTGGTCAGCTTCCAGTGTCATGTCGCTAGGAACCGTACTGGAGGCTGTGCTTGTTTAAATCCACTATAACTATCAGATGTGTATACTTTACATTGCAACAAACTAAAGCATACCATAAGCCTCTAGATTGATTGACTGCATTGATATGAAAACAAAAACATGTAACTAAGGACGAGTAGATGTGAAACTCAATATATAATAGGATGGTGGGTGTTGGGTTTGGGTTTGTAGGGTCTACAAAAGTCGAAAAGTCTGTAAGGATGAGCATCCCTGAATGACGACCTAACACTCCATAAAGCTTGTACAATGACTAAGGTGAAATGCACACGATGGAATAAATAATTCAAGGGGAAAATCAGCTACATGATTAACAGTCCAAAGCTCAGCCCTTAACGGTGCTTTTTCTCCTTAGTTTGTCCCTTCGTTAAGGGGTTTAACCCATGACTGAATTTAATGTACTATGTTTATGGGCCCCATTATCTACCTCAAAGGATGGGTGCAACTGATGCATTTGATTCAGGAATTAAATAGGGACTAGATTTACATGAAAAGAGTTTCTAAACTGGCTTTTTTAAGAAATTGTTCATCCCCTATCAACCGCAGTATCTCCGTAACTTCGGGAGCCTCAAACGGTCTTGATGATGGTAACAGGATATTTGTGGATCAATTGACTGCATTGTTAATTTTTCAATTGGAATCACTTATCCTGTGGGACATTAACGCATGTCCGCAACAGCTGTGGTAGCAGTAAAGTAAAATGATGACGCTTTGTGGACTGCCAACTCACTGTCAAACAAACAAATACTCTCCCCCCACAGATTGTTGGACAATAAGAAATGGTTTGTTTTCCTGAAGAAGAAAAAAACTAATGTACATTTGAACTATAAATCTATTCTTTTTGTGACATGAAGAAAACTATGTTTTTTTAACATGTTACTCAACTGTAAAATATCCATTTTAGCACAGCGGGTGCAGTATTACATTCCATTTATCGCACCGTTGTGTGACAAAAAGAGAGCTGAGCCAGAAGGCAAAGCTTTCGATCTACCGGGCAATATTCGTTCCTACCCTCACCGATGGTCATGAAGGCTGGGTCATGACCGAAAGAACAAGATCTGGGGTACAAGCGGCCAAAATGGGTTTCCTCAGGAGGGTGGCTGGCGTCTCCCTTAGAGATAGGGTGAGAAGCTCAGTCATCCGAGAGGAGCTTGGGAGTAGAGTCGCTGCTTATTTGCATCGAAATGAGATGGTTCAGGTGGTTCGGGCATCTGGTAAGGATGCCTCCTAAGGGCCTCCCTAGGGAGGTGTTCCAGGCATGTCCAGCTGGGAGGAGGCCTCGGGGAAGACCCAGGACTAGGTGGAGAGATTATATCTCCAACCTGGCCTGGGAACGCCTTGGGATGTCCCAGTCGGAGCTGGTTAATGTGGCTCGGGAAAGGGAAGTTTGGGGTCCCCCGTTGGAGCTGCTGCCCATCACACCAGACACTGGATAAGCAGATGAAGATGGATGAATGGATGGATGAAAATATCCATTTTATTCTGATATAGCCCCTCACAGATTTATATCTAAATCTCTCACATTGTTGTTTATCCTACTGTAGTAAAACTTACTTTACAGTAAGTAGTTGCATGGATCACCCTCTTTTACAAATTGTTCTACAACTACAAATGTAACAATTATGACAAAAACCTTAAGTGAACATGTTTTAGGAGACCAGTGCCAGTTTTGCTGGTCCAGAAACCAGGCGTTTTGATAACACACCTAGAAATAAACAGGTGCTTGACCACTTGCTCAACGCCATCTGTTTTGTTATAATCTACTTGCCTCCTCTAACCTCCTCTGTCAACAGCTGGCATCGCCTTCAGCAGAATTTAATGGCACGCACTCCACCAAACAACAGGGTTCAAAACTCAGCCTTAGAGTTTGTCTTTTCTTAGTTTTAACTAAAGCAGTCGGGGCCGAGGGCACTATTGAAGTTTGCACTGCACATCCTGTAGTAAA
Organism: Etheostoma perlongum; assembly: GCA_026937815.1. Lineage (NCBI taxonomy): Eukaryota > Metazoa > Chordata > Actinopteri > Perciformes > Percidae > Etheostoma > Etheostoma perlongum. The sequence continues at coordinate 22,308,819 of CM049392.1, read as the reverse complement.
TCAGGATTCCCCCTACCATAAATAAATTGGCTATTGGGTTCATAGTCAAGCTGAGTGCTGAAAGTTATCCACATCCTTTATTGTGACTACATTTATTCAGCGGCAGCTATGACTTAAACAGAAACCAGGCATCAGTTTCAACGTTTTGTCTTCTCATTTGTATATATGTACAATATGTCCTAGATATTCACAGCATCTAACGGTTAGGAAGAAAATTCATAATTCTGATCCTGAGCGCCTGATGTTTTATATATATCTATCCTTTTTAATAGCCTTTCATTCGAGCCATATACGTTGCATCATAGACTTTGTTGGCAGGGCATCTAGACGTGTTCACACTAGGGAGAGCTGAGTCAGTGTGGTGCTTCTTTATTGCCTCAGGCCAGTTTTGTCTCTACAGCTAAGCCTTCCATATCTTCAGGGGGGGAAAAGTTCATTTTCTAACAGAGAGGCAACCTTCGTTCAGTAGGCCACGCAGCTAATTTATTTTTCATCATCACTGGATTATATTCAAGGTGATATACCAGCTCAGGAAGTATATGTGCTCAATGATTTGGTTCCTAACTGGACAAAATAGAACTGATGAAGCCATTTCTTTTCAAATCTATAAGCTAGTCTGTTTTTCCTAAATTACAATATGATGGAAAATATTGTAAGAAGGGGTAATCCAGTGTTGAAACAACATCCTAGAAAAGGGTATCGTTCCCCTGCAGGAAATACATTTCAAAGAAAGAACCAAGGCATACATTTAGCCTTCTCTAAAATAAATGGTGATTTAGACCATTGATTTGGTTGACTGGACCAAAGTTTTAAGGCCACGAGTTTGATTGTTAAAATAACAAATTTGTCTATCAGCTGCGTTGGCAAGGTCTCACATTCCTGCCGTGGGTTTCAGTCGTATTGGGCTATGAGCACTGTTAGGCTGCAGATGACAGCATAGCAATATTGTGACTGAATGCGTCCAGTGTAGACTCTGAATACTGCAGCTCTGCTTCCGGTGTGCTGTATATCTGCTTACTCAGTATAGATTCTGTTTGACAGAAGTTATGCCAAACAAACAAAAAACACACACAAACACAAAAAGCTAAAAAGGAACTGGAACCGACAGTCCTTGATTGAGAGTAGAGCCACCACAAAACCGTTTTTAAGTAGCAGAAGTCACAGGGTCAGAAATTAGATGAAGCCATACATGCTTGAGAACTGTCTGCTGGATGGCAGCAGTTGCATTTATAGACAGTTAAAGAAATGGACAAACAGACCCCCGTTGTTCGGAGACCAGTGAAGACCATTACAAGCACTTTTCCGGTGAGGGCTGGGCGTAACTGCGCAGCCTCCAACTCAGCTTGATGACGTAGATGTGACGTTGGCATCCTGTCTGAAAGTATTAAGTCTTCTGGTAGCTGTGCCCAGAGAAATTTCCATCATTCCAGATCTTGCAGAGACAGAGAACATAGGTACGTGTGTTAGGAGATAAAATAGACACAGGCTCATTACTGCTACCTAACTGCTAGTTAACATTAGTAATTAAACCTAAACAGCTAATGTAATTTCTCTACTGTGCGACCGTAAGTTCTGTGGTTATGACACAATAGTTGTCTTATTTTAATAAAAACGTCTGCGTGAGATACAAGATAAGATCCAAAATGAATCAATGGAATGCTAATGGCAGGTGATGGCTTGCTAACATAAAAATGGCGCCATAGGTAGTTTCTCTTAGTGAGGAGAGGCTTACCACCTTGGCTGTATGTGCACTAATAGTGCTCCATAGAAGCCTTGAGGCAACAGGACTGCTTCATCTCATCTCTGTAGCAGTCCGTCTCTCACCGCTCCAGAATAAGGCATGTCTCCTGACTGAATATTTATATCTGTCAAAACGTCACACGTCAAGACATGATAAAAGATAGCCGAGCACTGGATTATCAGGATATAAAGAATTTGTGGGAAAATATTTGTTGTTTTGATTCTTTACAGTTTGTGGGCTTTTAACAAAAAATGCTTTAAGCTCTGGTATGACTGTACGAAATAATGAGGCCTGAGCAAACTATTTGTTTGTTAAAAAATAGTGCCTAGCCAGTTATTACTTTTCTGCTATTTGAAAGTGTATTATTACTTAGGACTATAATGGCTGCAATTACTATAGTTGTGCCTAACTGGATTGTTGTGGTTTACAGAAACACAGATAACTCTTTTCTAATATAATTTTCTATTATGTGGTAGTCTAATTAAATGTTTAGTATATGTGTATTATAATTTTAATAACTAAAGTTATCATTTGTAACTAAACAACTTGGGGATTTTTTTTTTTTTTTTTTAAACAAAATTTCTTGTTGGTAACAGTCCAATTTTTTCCAATGATAAAGGTGTAAAAGTACAGTTCCAAAGTAGCTTCCACCAACATGACAAAAAGCCTCTGCAAAGTCTCTTTCCAGTCTTAGTACTGCCGACATAGCACTTTACTAAAGTAAGCATAAAGGCACATTTATCACACAAACAGCCTTGGCAACAGGAGAAGTTGCTGTTTGTCACTATTAAAACATGTGTTTTGGCTAACTGTCTCGGTGGTCTTATGAACTCAACGAAAGATAGATGTGTTCTTTAACAGGACAAATCCATGGGTCCAAAAAAACAAAAAGTAGTGGTATTACACTTTCAAATCACAAAGGTTATTTATGGCTGTATCGGTTTTCCACCTGGTAGCCAATTTAAAGTGTTTTCCTAGTAGTCAAAAACTCCTGCAGTGTGTAAGCTAAGATGCACACACAGGGACTGGACAAAATAAGAGAACAAAACTATCAAACAGTGCTGTCCTAAAAAAGGCACAACTTCTCATTAATGCAGTCTAACAAACATTTATATTTTTTACTGATCAGTGACTTTGGCTAAGTAAAACTATTATTAATATGGCTGCTATAAGTGCCCATGGCATTTCATATCCACCACTATAGTTAACAACTGCCCAGTCCCCAATGTGAGTGGAAGGCATCCTTTGGCTATCTCCATACACTCATGCATGTGAATGGGATGCAAGAAAATTGGTAAAGACAACAGACTGAATCATAATTATGCTTCCACTCCACTTGTTCAGGGAATAAAGTTTTGTGCTCTTTTCAGCTCCGAGCACAAGCCTTGCATGCACGCAGCCCTCCAATGAATCATAAAGAAAATAAAAAATATATAGTGCATTATATTTCTTTTCCCAATACAGCAACAACAACAGCAACATATCCTCTGTTGTGCTTTGCATCTTGCAGTACATGTGTCACACATAGACTTGGATAAAGCCCCTTGTTTTTTGCCGGGCCAACAGAACGGTTGAAGCCAAACTGCATCGTATATGAGTAAATGTATCTGAGTAACTAACAGAACCGTTCTGTTTGCTATTCATTACTTCCCCTGTGCTGTGACCTATGCATGAGGTGTTCTTTGATAATTTAGCTTGACTGGCCAGCTGTGTTGCTACTCCCATTTTCATTACACTGCTTCCACCTACACTTCTTTACTCCCACTTGGCCCCAGAAGGGATTCAAGGATATTACAGTCTGCTTCGGCCTTAGCCCTGCCAACACAATGTCTTCACAGTGATTTTCATCTCCTCAGCATTGTGCACATATTTTCCCATCAGTAAACTTATCACATCTGTTATGATATGAGCCCTGACTGCTATGACATATCAGTCAAAAACGACATGATGTGTAGGCCTAATGATTAACATGCTACTGGTCCTTTATGCATGAAGAGAAAAGTGTTAATTTATGTACCATACAATAAATACTTTATTTTTTTTTAATTCTTCTGGAATCATTGAATTGCAGAAGAAAAATTAAAAAATATATATGAATTTTAAATGATGCTTTGTTAGATGTTTGTTTAACACACTGAAGATTTTATCACCTAAATATTTGAAAATATGAATAATACCACCGCCACATTACCCTGGATTTCCACCAACTGCAGATCAGCTCCGTTGTGTGTTGGCTCCGTGCTCCACCAGGTCCGGATTTGTTGCAGAACGCCTGTGGCCATGACTGACAGCTTCACGTAGGACCGTGCCATATAACAGAATGTAATTTCTATAAACAGAACCACAAAACCTCCGACCTCTTGACTTCAGGCCTGTCTCTGCCCATTATGCCCTTTTTTTTTTTTTTTTTTTTTAAGATTATTTTTTTGGGGGCATTTTTAGGCTTTTATTTTCACAAGACAGATAAAGACATGAAAGTGGAGAGGGGGGGATGACATGCACCAAAGGGCCACAGGTCGGAGTCAATCCCGGTGTAAAAACAGTCAAATCGGTGTAGTGCAGGGAAATATGCGCCGCCATGAGCATGGTAAATTTTATTTTGAAAATTAACCGGAGGGCTGTGGATTGCCGGAGTTGGGACGGAGTCGGTCAGTGGAAATACACACATCAACTTTGATGAAAACCTAATGACAGCCATACTGCAGTTGGTGGAAATTAGGGGTAAGACTTAGTTAGGTCAATTCGCAAAATTGCAGCTGGTCTGGAAACACATGCTCATCACAACTCTTCCAACAACTATCCCCATCCAGGACAATTCAACACATCCAATCTTAAAGTCAATCTAATATCCATACACTCAACTTCACCTACCCTCAATTATTCTATGTAAAAGCTTGTGATATGGGCTTACGCAAAATGATCCTGTAAGATATTGAATTATTCATATTAGATAACTGTATTGTTCTCCCCTGGTTGCTCTGCTGCCCCTACAGGGAAGTGTGTGTTGGCTGCATGATCATTAGCTGATTTTACATTTGCATATGGAGATTTCATCCAAATTAAATATTGTAGTCCAGGAAATCTATTTATATGCTTTTCCATTTTGTTTTGTACAATTCAAAAGCATTTTTGAGAACTCCTCAATGAGTCATTAAATCCTTTTTGAATCATGAGTAGGCACATTCATAACCTTATTAAAACAACTATAACTTCATTAAAAGGAAAAGAAATGTGTCCACATATCTATCATGAAATGAAAGTGCATGCAAAACAAGAACTTGATCCAGATGACTCATTTCTCCCCTCTATACCTGGAATCAATGCCTACGTATTTGTTTGTCAGGTTTATGGCAGCCTTGACGACTAATAACTTTGTGAGGGAGTCTCACGTGGGTGGTAATCTGCACCAGCAGATCGGCTAGCCATATGTTCTTTGATTATTGAAGGTGATGTGCAAGAACGCTGTCAGCCCGCTGCGTTGTGTATCTGAAGTAGACACGCGGGTCAAGGCTCACAACCGAAGCCCGACACATGCTAATGAACTTATCTCATTAAATATGCATCAAGCCCTCCCAGGGCCGTACAGTGGCAGAGGCATGATTTTGCAGGAATTATGGAAACAGTCATTTTCCATTATGTCAATGCTAAATGAGGAGTGACCTGTGGGAGAGCCATGTCTGACCCGTGTCAAGACAGTTCCTGCAAATTTTGCACGTAGAACTTTGCACATCAGTTTTGACTTTAAGCTACTGCGGTGACAGAGAGAATAAATGGATCTGGGTGCACGGCATAACCTCTATGAAGCAATCTCACTCTGAAGCCAATGTTCCACGTCTGCATAATTAATCAAAGACAATGATGTCAATGAGGGGCCCCGGTTATGAAATTAGAGGCACGCTGTCTTCCATTACTGTACAACTTATAAGTGCATTAGGAGGGAGAGAGGAACAATAAGCCAGGTGTGGAAACCATTAGATCCATTCTTCATTCCAACCATTTGGGGTTCCCTTCTCTTGTTTTCAGCGCAATTAAGTGTCTCGTAACAAGGCCAGAGCTGAATGCTTGAGTGTTGATATGGTAGTCAGACTTGCAAACAAGGTGTGAACACAGTGCAATAGTTGTCTGCTCAATAATGAATGAGGCTTAACAAATGAGGTTGGTTCGGTAATATTCCTCCTTTTATCCATTAGGCTGCGTAATGAATGATTATTAATTAAGAAATCACATTTTATGATAAAAAATGTGGTGCCTGTCCAAACATAATTTACATCAATAAATTCAGGTAAATAAACACCTTTGTTTTGTAGATTTATAACCAGAGTCTATTATTAATATAGTCTTTCTACACTCAGCTTTTTAAAAAAGGTCACAAGGTGGAGAGTAACCAAATCTACAAGCAGCTACAAAAATGTGTAAATATATTCTTTTTTTTCCTGACTACACTTTACTCGTGCATGCAAAATCAATGGCTCATGGACATGACAATGCTGTGACATGCCGCATCCATCTTATAGCTCATTGGCACTTCCACTGATCTGTGTGAAGACAAACAAAACAAATTGGAAGAAAACAAATTAAAAATTCAATTGCTTGTCTGTGAGCTGGATTATATATTAGTAATCTTCTGTAAGAGTTTCCTCTTTCATAGAACGCGTGTCAGTCAAATGACATGCTGCGGCAAGCAGAACAATCTCCTGTGGCCGTTGTTGTCAAATCTGCTGTGCTCCTCACCGGAGTGATGTGTGAGAGAAAGCAAAGCATCTTAAAGAAATCATTGTGAGCATGCTACTTTGCACTGACATCTTATACAGTACACATGTCAATTTGATATATGAACTGTCAATGCATCATGCTATATCTCTTCAAACGGTTGCCTGCAACTGATTTATGTCAAGTTTTTTTTTTTTTTTTTTTTTTTTTTTAAAAGGGTTTATCTCTATGTTCAGAGGCTCATAGGTTTGATTAAAAATGCTCAGACAAGGTTTTGTGAAGCACAAACATAAAAGCTCCTCACCACCCTCTCATTAAAGTGTCATTAAATAATACATGATTTTCAACCTCTATGGGCAATCAAGAAACTGCAGTAACTCTGACAGGTCTGTGGCACAGCATGTGGCGGCCTAATTGACAGCAAAAACAAAGTCACAGTTTTCACTTCAGAGACAAGTAATCTAGCTAATTGGAGTATGCATCCAAGAGAACTGTCTTGGGCCGTGGTAATCTATCACCAGGATAATAACAACACTTACTTTTATGTTTGAGAATGCCAGTAGTAGCATTCATCATTAAAAGACTAAAGCAGGTGGGAGCAAAAACTATGAGCATGAACGTGCCACTAGCATAGTTATATATGAACAACAAGCTACAACCTATTCCTATTGTATAGTCACCATGTATATATTCTCTAATAAGAATAACATCAGCATCAATGCACGTAATGGGGATATAGCTAAATTAAACTTTGCGTTTGTTTTTCTTCCCTTCAGGTGATGAGACCATAAATCTCGGAGTGGCATCCTGACAGAGCCAAGTAAACTGCTTTGTGGGCACTGGCACAGCCCCCTCCCCTCCCCTCACCCATTCCCCATAACCACCGTCACAAGTTGTTTCAGCGTGGCTCAGCTCTCAGCCCTGGACTTTAACTTGGGGACCTGAACCTCACAGATCGCCAATGCTAACAAGGAACTGCCTGCTGCTGTTCCTCTGGATTCTTGTCAACGAAGGCTCAGTCTCTTGTTTACGTCCACCTACACCACCACTGGGACGGAGCAGGACGGGGAGGGAGCACGCCAGGAGCTTGGTGGGCCCGATGAGGAATGGGGCAGCTGGATTTCAACGAGTCAAAAGGGGCTGGGTATGGAACCAGTTCTTTGTACTGGAGGAGTACATGGGGTCAGACCCGCAGTACGTGGGCAAGGTAAAAAGCCTTAGTTTTCCAGCTTTTTATAGTGTGGGAGAAGTCATAAATCAAATAGTAAGGAGCTTGGGAGAAAGTGAATTGGTGGTAAAAGAGGGAGCGATAGAACGTGAGGGAGATAAAATAGGAGAAAAGGCACAGAAAAGCACGCTAATATAGAGCAATTTTAAAGTTTCATATGGGTAATATCAAATTACATACAATATTACCATTTGTTTATTATTGATACATTTATATGAACAGTGTGCCAATCTATTGGGTAAGGCTGTCAAAATATTACATCTACACTGTACCAACTGGGGCAGGTTTCCTGGAACTAAGCCTCATCATTTTACTCTTAATAATGCTCTTGTTGTGAAAAGGTCCTCGTTTGTTAGTGTTGTAAGGTATAAATGTTCTCAGGCATGGGAATCTATACATGCTAATGGAGCTGTGGCAACATTTCTATCTTAGACGAGCAAGACACACACAAGACATTAAGGTGGTGAGAGGATCGATGGCATGTCAGGAATACATTTAAATTACAGTCCTTGTAAAGCTGTCAGAACATCATAGTTATGAGCCAGGGGAGATGCTGACAGCAATAAAAAGACAGCAGAGTGACCGAATAACCTGAACTGAATTCTGACTGAGATATATGCACATATCAGACACTTCTTTATGTCCCCCTTCAAACCTTGGCCATCTCTGTTTTTAGTGTAGGATTTCTTTTTGTATTCTCTGTTGTGTCTTAAAACATTTGTAAGTAAACTCTTTGGGGGTTTAAGGCTAAAGTTGTAATTTGGCACTCCTGGCTTACATAGGATAATGAGGATAGTACGACTGACTTATCTGCCCCAGTACCGCTGCAATCAGCCCTGACAAACCCTTCTGTTTATGGAAGTCTCTGAGGCTAAAGGCAAAGGGGAAGGAGGCTGCTATCTGCTGCACTCCTAAGTCACTTAATCCTGGGCTGCTGCAGTGCTTCAACATAATTGACTGATTCTTTGCCATACAGTGTGGAAAGCATTTGGAGATGAGCTCCTCGGACCTTTGTCAGGACACGCTTTAGGGAGAGGCAAAGTGACTGTAGCTATAACAGGACAAAAAAATAAACAGATAATGCAGATAATGGAGAGCGGGGTGTTAGTGACATATCTTCCAATGAGTTATCAAGTATCGTCATAGAGGCCTGTAAGGGTAACAGTTTGTTTCCAAGGCATATCAATTAACTCTAATGGACCGTGAGTCCTCGTGCAATGAATGCTTGTCCTATAATACATCAATGCCTAATTGTGGTAATGTATTCAGTCTCGAGTGTAAACATGATTTCCATTCAGTGACCTGCAGAGTATTGGGACCATAGTGGCTTAAGCAACTGCCGCTTTCCACTCAGTGGCACAAGGGCCTTTCTGAACCAAATGTAATGTACATTTCCACATACTTACAAACCAGGTGAAAAAGTCAGTCCTTAGTTATTTGTGGCTTCGCGGCCTTGTTAGCTGCTATTAAACGCTGAGGTCTCTGGATCAATATCAAGTGTTTTGTCCAGCTTTTAGGACTGTATTTTTCCTCACAGTGCAATTAAACTAACAAATGGCAATATTATCCAGAAATGTGTAATAATTCCAAAGTTGTGGAAGCCTTGCAAAGTTTCCGCCTTCTTTTTTTTTTTACCCAAGCCTGATCATGTCTGTTGTAATAAATGCATCACTGCCAACTATCATTCCAACAGACAGATCACTACTAATTAGCGCTGACCATTAAAAATATAATTTACATTGCTTAGATGCAGTCAATTTGGCAGTTCTGACAGCATACAGAATGCAAGACACCCACTAAAGGAAGAAACCCACCGATGATGTGAGTGGAGCATCACAGTGCCAGTGCATTCTACGGATCAACTGGTTTGGCTATTAACTGGTGATTTTCGCCTGAATGCGCCAGTGGTTGCCTGTAGCGGCGGCAGATGTTTGGAGACAACATGATAACATGTAGTTGTCCTTGTGAATGCCTAATTGTTTGCATTTTGTTAAAATGTCAAGACATACTCATCCGAGTCTTAGACTGCACTGAATCTATATCAACTACCACAAGTATTCCGACACATTAATAAGATCCATCATAACTATTATTATAACCACTTATATGCTGCTTGATGCACTAATCCATTTCACCATTATACCGCTGTGCAAAACAAAGTTAGCTTTGGAGTGCTTGCAAAGTAACATTTTGGGTATCTCAGGATCATCCCACTTCTAATTGCCAATAGTTGACAAAATGTTCAAATCTTTCAGTACAGTGAAATCCAACAACACGCTGCATCTTCCAAAATGACCATACTCTGACACGGTCACAACATTACATGAGAAACTTGATAGAAATAAGATATATTTAGAGCTACAATATTTGTAACTAAACTTTGTACCCCCAACTATTTAAAAAGAAATGTACAAGTTGAATCAGTAATTAAAGTAATCGGTAGCTGCACACCTACATGGAAAATAATATATTAACTTGCTACAGATCCTCTGCATCAAGATAATCTCTATATATTTTCTAAAAGAACACATTTAAACTTGTTTGGTATTTCTTTACTGCAATTTCCTATTACTTAGCAACTGATGTACACCAATACTGATATAGGCCTATATGTATGTCGCATGTCCAACAGGGAAAGACATAGAAAACACATTCATCTTTACATGCAGGAATAATAAGGGCAAGCACAGCAACATTTATAAAACTTGTCTTGGTGGTATGGTATGACTACAAAATAAAGAGTGAATTTAGACTGAGGTAGTTATACCATTTAAATGCATGCAACTTAATTTGACAACAAAAACTGAAAACAAGTAGCAGCAATAGTTTTCATATTGATTTACACTATAACCTAATATATTTATGCCAGAATTGACCCTTTTGGTCAGGCAAGTTGAGATGGCAGACACTAAACATGAAGGGAAAGTTAGAAAACCTACAGTTACACTACTTATTTAATTATCCTATTTACTCCCTGAGGTGCACATGAGGTCATGACAAGATTTAGCATGGTGTTTAGCACTACTATTAGTCCCTACTGCATTCATTAATAAGGAAGCAACGGTTCTGGGGCCTTGCCCAAAAGCAACTGGACCGCAGTTGTTTAGAGAGATGGGTAGAGTTTTAAACGATGTCTATTTAGTACAAAGAGTCTCTGGGCCACTAAGATTTCTTTGTGGAAAATGCCACCAGTAGCTACTTAGAATGAATCAAATTGACTTTTGAAATAGTACAAGGGAGGTAATAATATCACAATGAACAAGTGTAAGTAAAGAAAAAGCTGTCTACCAAGAATATTATTACCTTATTACCTGTTAGAGTTTATTGTGAGGCAAGTTCCCTGACATTATGAATAAACAGAGACAAATAAACCATTTTAATTGTGTGACTGTCTTCCTCTAGAGTTAAAAAAATATATATGTATACATATTTCTGTCACTTGAGGCACAAAAGACCATCAAACATATTGATTAGAAATCACTTTGAGCACAAACAGTTCACATTTAATGGCTCCATGTTGTGAAATTTCAGACAATCTGCTGTTGACAACCACTTTATTGCAGATTAGCAATTAAAGCCCAGAAGACTTAAGGGGGTGAATGTAACAACCCTGGGAGCTCATAGTTAGATAATGCGGAGGCCTTTCCTATGCTGAGCAGTGATTATCTGCAAGAAAAATCTGCCATTAGTGGTGTGGCTGTATATCAGTAGATCAAGCCAAGCTCTATTAAACTCTCCGCTGAGTTCAGCAGCTATTTTTCAGCATTTCTTTTTCCCCTCTCCATTTGAACATAATGGTCATGAATTGCTGGTTGACATATTTCCCTAGAATTATAGTAATATGGCAAATCGCAGAATCCGCTTTAAAAAAGAGGAACTGTGCTTGTCATTCATGAGCATGACAAATATAATGACCACTTACTACCGGTAGAGGTGTAATCAAAAGCAACACATCTCTCAGGCTTGCAATCACCTACAATGCTTGGATTGTTACACTGTTATGTTGACAACATAGCATACAGTGTGTCACTGTGAAGTCAATAGATACAACTTGGTTTGTACAGAGTCCTATCCTTGGCTATATCATTGATAAGGGATTGGGGACCTACAGTATGTAAAGTACAACCTGGTCTCTAGATTCTCAGTCCATCTTAAAAAAAATAAATAAAAAAAGCTGATGTCAGAGAGACTCCACTGTGTTACCTCCCACAGAGAGCAACACCAGACACGACTAGGGCTGGGTATCTTTGATACTGGTACCGATACCAATACAGTTACTTTGATACTGGTTCCAAACAATATCAATTTCATAATCCAAATTCAAAAAATAAATCACAACATTACACATTAGGGCACACATCTTTTCACCGTTCTATTTTTAGATGATTACTGGCCGACCCTTCCCCCTTTAAGACCGGTAGCCGTGTATGTGACGTTAGTCTGACGGGGTTTATTTTTATGAGACGTGAGGCTCTCCATGTGTAGAATAGTACCGCAGGCAGCAGCTGCCGCTGATACAGTGATGCACATTGTTTTCGATGAGTAGTCAGTGAAGCTACAGTAGTCAGTGTTATGTTTGCTGCAAATACAAACTACAAACAATTAATCACCTGATTAATTCAACATAATAACGTCTTCCGGCCATTTCCCCCCACAGAAAGCTGCTACCAGCTGGGCTAAAGCTAATATAGTTAGCCTAAAGAAACCAACTATACGGTTCAGAGCTGCGACGCTGGAAACGTAACACTATCTACTACAGGAGTCTCTGTCTGATCTGATGTAATTTCCACTGATTTAATTGTTCTCGGATACAGAGTTTGTTGCTAGTGCGCGTGACGTGCCGCTCTGATCAACTCAAACTAACGAGCTGGCCCCGCTAGTCGACCACAACCTGAAATTAAAGGAAGCAACATGCAGTCATTGTCATACACTTTAGCCTGGATTGGTAGTATTATATGAATACAATGGTATCATGCTAGTCAACCAGCGTATTTCTACCCAATTTCCTACCAAAATCACTTCAGAAGACATTAGTCACAGTGCTTACTTGCTTTGGTGTTTGTAAAGCATTAAAGTTTAACAACAATGTTTCACATTAGAAAAGATCCTTTTTCCTGTAGAGGCACTCCCCTACAAAATCACTGCAGTAGTCAAGAATGATTTATTATTTCCAAATAAAGCTATTTTTCATCTTTTAAAAATTATTTTCTTTTTTCATAAAGCAATAAATATCGCAGGGGGAAAATATCGCTATGTCAGTTTTTTCCAATATCGTGCAGGCCTACTCGATACTAAGGAGGCAATTCGGTCGCTGCCTAAAAAGTATTGAATTTGGTACCCAGTTTGGTACGAGGCAATGTCTCAAAAAAGGGGACTAAACTAATGTTATTGTTGGCAAGAAAATGCAATGAGTGAATAAGTTCTATGAATAATACCAACGCTACAGCCATTAAGTTTAGAAAGCACGTCTCATACCTGTAACAGCACATGAACTGAAGGTTAAAGACAAATCAAATCAATTTAGATAAAGTCACACTAAAGACCTATAAAAAGGAAAGTCTCAGTACCCTTTATTGCAAAACTGAGCATGCAATGGAATGCAGTGGCATGCTCCAATGCCCCGTTTCACACACATGCAGACAAAAGGTCGCTCATTTAAATACAAGTCAATAACCACTTTTGCTGAAAAGGGCAGCCCCGCTTCTCCTACAACTTGTTTATTCCCTTGCTTGCTGCCTGAGAAGGAATGACCATCCTTTTTTATTGATGGCTCTTCCTCTCAGTCCCATCCCACACCTGGCTGAGATTTATTACTGAGGTGGAGCCCTCAATTTAATCATTCAATGAGGACCTATAAGGAGGACATAAAACCGTTTCAACAAGACTTGTGCACCCGGCCCATCAAAGAGAGATTCCATCACTTGACCATGTGGAATTTACCAGCCTTACTATTGATAGTGTGTTACACGCTGTTAAATATGGTTCAGTTTAAATGCTTTGGAATTTAGTTGTAAAATGCATGAAAACCTGAAGAGGCCTATATAAAAGCAGCAAAGCTGTTTACGCACTATGGTGATGATAGCCACTGTTGTTAAATACTTCAGTGGGACTGACTGCAAAGGAAACAGTAAATTAACACTGACTCCAAAATCACAAGCTTCATAACTGGATTGCTTTGCACTGTTGAGTGCAGGAAGTCTATTCAGTAACCCACAACAAAGCAAGTAGACATGCAGAGCCCGAGCAAAGTGGCAAACAATCTTGTTGATCCATCCAGAATATTCATGCAACACGTCCAACGTAGTAACTGATTTTCGGACAACAATACTGCAATCACTGAAACGGAGACGATAGCCCACGAGAACTATATCAGCATAGATAACTCATGTCTATTGTTAATACAGTCTTTTAATACGAATTATACTTAAATGGAATAAATGTTAGAATGCAGAAACTGCAGTAAATGTGTGGATTATGTAAAAACTCTTTAACACTATTAAATATGCTCATACAGGTTCTTGTCTCTACATGTATCTAGAAATGTGTTGCCTAAGCAATTTAATATCAAATGCAAAGTAATTTGAAAGGATTGCTCTCCTGAAGGGTAGGCATGAGGTGTGCAAGAGATTCGGCCGCCTGTTAGAACATATTAATTGGTTGAGGGCATTTACAATTGTAATGTATGTTGCGGTAAAGTCTGAATAGAACATCTGAAATAAAAAGCTAATGATACCATTCATCTGTCCTGGCAAAGTAATATATTTCATACATTTTGCCCTCATGGGTAATGGACTTTCCTCCTGAATTGCCTGGATCATATTTCCAAATGGTGTGCTAATGCTGCAATCAGTATCACTTACTACCGTGGTCAACATTGTCCATTTCTTCCTGGACACTGATAGGCAAGACTGTTGTGATTCTGGGTCGAAAATTGCATTCTGCGTGTTGTATCAATATCACTATATTGTGTAATCAAGTGTGATATGAGAATCAAGCCTTAACCGCAGTCTCTAAGATCAATAACAAACATGTACATTAATGTGAAATGTCAAAAATAATTCTTACGCCATGTCATCTGCTATGCAAAAGTTAACCTCACATGAAAACGTTTTGGAATGTTTGATAAACCTGCTTCTTATTGAATCTTATTAGTTCCTCAGATTGTTGACCTCTGGTAGGTTACAGTTTTAACAACCATGCTTACGGGTTTTGATTAATGCTCGCCTATAACTAATGGTAAGCTATGCAGAGTGCTGAATTTGAATTTCGCCAATACAGCTACAGAGTTGTCACACACCCTCGGCTATATCGGTCAATCTATCCCATTTGGTCCTCTTTTCCTCCGTCTCTCTCTCTCGCATACACAAGCACACACATCTCAACACATTTTCTGTGGTTGCATATCTACCTCCTGTGTTTCCATTACCTGACTGAGGCATGACACAGCCCAGATAGCAAGCTCCGAGCTGTCAGCAGCAAAGAAATGGCTTGCAAGCCAATATCGATCAGCTATATTAAGCTCGCATTTGACACAGTGGGTTGTTTTTTTTCCTTTAGCAGCTCACCAGAACACTAACCGTGGAAACTTACCACGGAACCAGTAGTCATGCTATGGTATGACATGGCACTACCAATATGCCGACATACCGCCACGTCATCACACCACAAGGTTGGTAGGACAGTGGTTGAATGTTTGTTGGATTGATGGGTAGTTTTAGACCTATTAATGAAGTAGCATACAAATAAATTCAAGACAGCAGTAGAGCCAGGCATGCATACAACACACCAAAGAATATAGAATGATTTAAACTGATTAACAGCACATAGTATGAATTCTGATGGGAGTTATGTAGTATAGGCTCTGGTTTTGCCTTAAGCACAACCCACTGTTAAAAATGGATCAGGATTAATTTATTCCCAAGGTATAATAAATACACAATAAATGTCCCAAGAAATATCGCTCTTTCAACAAGGTACAAAACAAGATGCATGAATGTGTTTGACAAGAAGGAGATGTTAGCAGAAAAGCTCATGTGGGTTGTAGTTTGGGCTCTTGTTGTGACTGTTTGACAAAACACACTCACAATACTTCTTAATTCAATGTAATTGGCATTGGCTGTGTTGAAATAGGGTATCCATTTTGAATATCTACGTGAAATTGTTGCAAAACTATGGAGTACCAACATGCAACCAAAACAAAACACTCTCCCTTTAGATTTCTTATTTGTTCACAGGGGTACACAGGACAAGTGCTTTACAGAGCAGATATCATTGTTGTTGCAGAGAAGGAGCAAAAAGCTATTGAATATTAGTTGGAATTTACATGACATAATCCGTACAGATGTTTAACTGCCATTGAAGACAAGAAGAAACATTCTGAAAAGGTTTCCAATGTACTTATTGGAAACCTTTTCAGA
This sequence comes from Etheostoma perlongum, assembly GCA_026937815.1. Taxonomy (NCBI): domain Eukaryota; kingdom Metazoa; phylum Chordata; class Actinopteri; order Perciformes; family Percidae; genus Etheostoma; species Etheostoma perlongum. The sequence continues at coordinate 22,292,723 of CM049392.1, read as the reverse complement.
ATGTTACTGATATGTGAATGCACTTGCTGGTGCAAGGTTGCCGGGCCATTTAAGGAACAATGTTGGGCTTCCTATCAGCAAAGAGTTGTGGCTTCCATATGTGTTCCTGAGAGGAGCTTTGCATAATCCTGGGCGCAGAAATCCAATTACAACATTTCTACAACGGTTGGTTACATTCTCCTCTGAAATCACTCAAACTAATCAATATGCACGTTTACTACATAGCCAATGAGGGACCATGTGCTGCAAATCCTGAAAGTGCCAGGGAAAACCACTCTCTCTCAAAGCTCAAATCTAGGATCCTAAATGTGTGACTATTCCACAGCCAGTACAGATGAGCCATCATTCTTCCCATTTGTACCAGTACTTCAGTAGCTTCAGTTAATAGAAGTTTTTTTCACAAAGAGGAGATGAGTAATGTGCCTGCCGATATTTGTTTTGACAACACTGCTGATGCACTGGCTGGCCATCTGCATCGCATCAACTGTTCCAGCCAGGCCTAAAGACGGCCTAATGGTTAGAGAGAATATTATGGAAATTGCAGGTCACAGCATTTCATCCTACAATATCTAAACGCATGTCCATAAAAAACCATACAGTAAATCTTGCCAAAATGGGGTTAAGCAAGACTCTGAACAGCTACACGATCACTGAAACAGCAGTTTCCAAAAAGCTTTAACTGACCGTCTAAAAGAATTCTTGGAAAGAATTATGAACACCCAGAGAGAAAAACAACAAAGACTAAACATATTTATTCAAACAGATGGTGCGAGTTTGGATGGTAACGAATCTTTCAGTTCCTCACACTACCCGTTTCTCTCTTTATAGCTGCATCCCATTTCAACTGGTACCCTGAGCAGAGAATCTTGCTAATTTTGCGTATCATGAAATGGAGTGTGAAAGACATTCTCACCATAATATGGGTGCAAACGATCATACTTTCTCTATGAGACACCAGCCGCTCATTTAGTCACTTCAAATACCTAAGTAAAAGGTTATCAGCCATCATTTGAATTCCGCCCATATGGACTCTCTTTTGTTGATTTGTGTGTTATAAATTGGAAACAAATGTTACGCAAAAGGAATGGACAATTAGTTCCTCCCTTTAGTAAAATCACCTCTCATCTGACATACAGTTACGACAGTTGGGGCTGTGATTCTACCTCTCGTCTGTTGAGCCCGATGGGTGATTTGTAGTTTAAAAGAAGCCTTGGTCTGCCTCCCTATTAATGAATCTTTTATATAAGTGATCACCATTGTTAACATAATGGAATTTTTAATTAATATCAGTCAACTTTCACTTATAATTAACGAGGCAATGTGCCTATTCTTTTTATATTTGCATTTCTTTTTAATCTTTAATTGTGCAGTTCTGAATCAATTTGCAGGTGCCTCTCCTGGGTACTTGTATTGAGTAAATATGTGAAAAATATGCTCAAATATTTTATTTATTTTTCTTGCCATTCAAAAGGACAAACAAATATAAACACCCCATTAATCATAAATACAAAGTTACAATGTATTCAATAGTGCTCAAAATGAGTCTGCCCACAGTAATCCAGCTGAAATTAATGTAAGTATGTTGAACAGTCTGTACAGCTCGATGAGGCACTATTATAGTAATTAGTATTTATATGGTAATGGTAACATGATGTAAACTATCATACACATCTAAACAATATTATGTAAGACATTACAATTGCCCTGCAACAGATGAGCTTGCAATGCTTACCTTTTGAGAGTGTGTCCAAAAGATGTTGATTCTGGTCTCCAAGATAGAATTTCTATTGTGATTGCATGTTTTTAAACATTTCAGATGAAAACACATAGCACTCCAGCTCACTTTTGCTGTCAAGGGTACAGACACGTCATTTCACACAACCACACAGTTACAGATAACTATTATCATTACTGCTCAAATAAGTACTTCCCAATTTTCTGATGGAGCACTTCAATTTGAGAGGAGGTTCTCTCTCAGTTCATTTTACAGGAGACGGTAACCATTAGCCAACAAAACCAGATACAAAAAACAGTAAACAACCATTGTCAATAACAGGGCCACAGGCATGTATATGCACACACATGCAAGCTAGGGATGGAGTGACCAAGATAATGGCACGGCGGCCTGAATCAAAGAATCATTGAAAAGATCACAATAGAAAAGAATGGATTCAGGCATGTCAACAGAAGACATGTTGGAGGTATGGTGTACCTGTAACCATAACAGTATTCATGCCCAACTTGCTATCAAAGATTCTTCACTGACACCAAAATGCCTGCCACTACATATTACAAGACAATGAAAATCCAAAATAATTGCCTAAATCCCTTCTTACTTCATTATTTTAGCACCCTGGCTTTGTGCTAATTACTAATTATTGAACCCCACTTACATTTTAGCGACATGCCATGTCTCACAATGTTAAATCCACAACCATTACAGCGCCACGTATTTCCCCAATTTGTCTGATGACATGGCCTGATAAATAAATGTCCATAACTAATGAGACAATTGAATAGAAAGCGAGTAATCCACAAAACATCTCTCACCAACAATCCCACAGCAGGTGTAACAAAAAAACAGGACAAGTACATGCATGGCAATTGGGTGGTACAGCGACCAACACCTGTATAATGGCAGCACGGAATGTAATCAAAACATAACCTACCTTTTGTAGTCCGAGTGTGTCTAGTCTGCAATCCAGTCCATGATTGCATCGGTGTTCCAAGTAATCAAAGTATCCCTATATACTTCCATACATACCAAATGTGTTTAAGATTCACAACATGTTACATAAGATGTTTAGTGTATTAAGAAGACATATCATACAAATCATACATTGCCAAGATTTGTAATCAGCAAACAATATACACAAAAGCACACAGAAGCAAATAAGTAGCACAGCAGCCAACCAAAGCATAATGGCACAGCGGCCGGTGACCAAACCGCAAATCATTGCATAGAATACAGTAGAATGAAACATAAAACGGAGTCAAAAAGAACAGAATGTCCCTTTTGTACTAAATGCTTGCCTTTGCATTTCTGCACAAACCTAAACAAGCACTTTAGACTGGGCAATATGATTTAAATAAATATCCTACTATTAATAAAAATATTTTCCAAATTCACATTTGCATAAGGTACCACATTTGATGATGAATGCAATACACTGTTGCACTGCATTTCATTACACTGCATTGTCACAAAATGACAATTAAAAACTTTGTCAACTCACTTTGTTAACTAGTTTCTAAGTTTTGAAAAGATGAAGTAAAAGAATGACTTGATTTTGATCGAATAATCGATATACATACGTATACATGCAGTTTAGTGTCCCAAAACCACTCGAGGTCAAATGCCTGACACCAACCAATCGAGCTGCTTCGTAGAGCGGCTCTAGTGGAATTTGGGACACTAAACTGCACGTATGCCAAGATATTTACTGAAAGCCAATAAATGTAATTATCTATAGCCCATGCAGCCCTATATGCAAACTCTCTCTCACACACACACACACACACACACACACACACACACACACACACACACACACACACACAGGCCAGGCGACCTCCAAGCACCAAAAAACAGAATAAAATAGAGTCAAATCCTACTTTGTGAAGCCTCACGTCATCCAGCTAACTCCATCGTTGTCCAAATTCCTCAGAATTCCATTTTCCAAGTTGACACCGAGAATATCTGGAGATGGTGACGACTGAAGCGTAGGTTACTTCCTCAAGTCCTTTAAGTTCAGGTGTAGAACAAGCCGCTTGTTCTAGGTATATCCTAGCCACACAACAGTTATCGTTATTTATTCAAAATGTGTTCAACTTGTCTCAGTAGGCCGCTCAGCTACACTGTCACATTAAGATATGCTAGCGTTAGCTAGCTCCAAATCAACTCATGTCAACTGCGTAGCGTCGTCTTGCTCAGAAAAGTTTTCTTGAGGGGTGGTTTTACAGTTGAAAGAAAGCCATAAGTCAACATTCTAGTAACGTTATGTCGAAGTCTTATTTTTTATAATGCAATGCTCTACTTGTACATGTTGCATTACCTTCTACTGCACTTTTTCTCTTGATAAGGTGAGCTCTCGGTGGGGCTCACCTTTTAGCTAGCTGTCCTCATGTTGCGCAGCTTAATTAGCGCTTGTCCATTCAATTGAAATAGCCAACTTTACTGCCTCACACTACCGGGAGACGGTGCTTTTTTACCGTTTCTTGGCGGGTGTCTTGGCTTTGGTAAAACGCCGAGTGCATGCGTATGGTGTGTGTCCACCGAAGTTCCCTGCAAATGAGGAGGGAAACCCCAAATTTCCAGACAAAACGATGGCTTCCATTTCGTTCCCTCGTTACAATGTATTGTCTCATTGTAGCAAGGGTGTAAAATGCTGGCTAGATTGATAACCAAAAAAGAAGGTAAATTGCCTGGGATAAACTTTGCACCTTTTTCTTGTTAAAAGCCTTGACATGTTAATTATAAGGTGCTATATATGGAGCTATTAAAGTTGGTACAATTAGCCACTTGTCAAAAACGAGTTGAAGGGAGGCATCACATTAAACTTTGGTATCAAAACACTAAAAATAATCATAATGGTAACCCTCAGCTGCAGTGCATAGCCTACCAAAAGCAAATTATAGATGCTTCAAATTTAAAATAGAGGTGATGACATTCTATGTATTCCTATTAAATATTAACTAGAATGAATCTTCTTCACCAAATGTTTGTCACCATGCTAGATAAAAATAAATAGCAAGTTTGGTTTGCATACTACTTAATTGTCATTTTAGATTTTGTTTCTGGAAGATTAGCATATTGATCAAAATATTTATGTACAATGCATAATCTGCATTTCAGATGTTGTGCTCACGGTAGGCTATAAAATGTTATGGGACCTAGTTGTCACCCAACAAGGGTCGTGTACCAAAAATAATCCTCATACATTTGAATAGCAATGAATAATGCACCATGGATGACAGCATCACACTGCCATGCTATGTTTGTGTAAACTGGATTATTTTCCCTGAATCAGCAATTACTCCCAGTATGTTTGAGTATGTGTCTACATGGCGTGTCTGCATGGCGTTTTTGCACCGTAACCTTCAGAGAAATTATAGATGCATCACTAATTTCCTCTCAAAGGCTGAAACCATGGAGATTCACTGGAAAATTAGCTATGTGGAAATGATAGGTTAATATTTACCTGTGGGGTAAAAAGAGACAGTGAGAGGATTCATTCAGTTATTGGTTAGTGCATGGCAACTACACTATGGTTAAGGTTAGTGAAAGATCATGGCTATGGCAATATAACTAAAATATTTGGGAAAAAATGATGGGTTACAAACATTGATTTCAGGTCTATGACAGGAGGCATGATGTGTCTTGCCTTGGCACTACACATTGGTATTTGACTTCAGTAGTGATATAGTCTAAATAAATGACTTTCCATTTCTGGGATTGCCCAGTCGGATGGCCGTCACTTTCCACTTTCTTGTTGAAATTTTAATCTCCAGTAGATTTATGAGGAGTATAGGTAACTGCTCCTCAGATCTCTGCAGGGTAAATCCAGACAGCTAGCTAGACTATCTGTCCAATCTGAGTTTTCTGTGGCATGACTAAAACTACTTTTGAACATACACATGTTCTACCAAAACAAGTTCTGGTAAAGCGAGACTAATCATGAATCCCAGGCTGATGAATCAAAATGTGATTATAGCATAGTAATGGTAAGGTAAAGGTACTTTATTGTCACATACACATACATGTAGCGAAATTCAATACCTGCATTTAACCCATCCCTTAAGTGAGCAGTGGGCAGCCAATAACAGCGCCCGGGAACCCACTCCAGATCTGAGCCAGTGCCTTGATCAGCCAATCACAGCGCCTGGGGACCCACTCCAGATCTGAGCCAGAGTCTTGATCAAGGGCACAGACTGGAGAACCTAGTCCACGTTTTTTGATGGTGGGAGGAAACCGGAGCCCCTGGAGGAAACTCACGCAAACATGTTGCCCTACATTGTGGCACTACATTTCTACGTAACCATTGCAATGCTTTCCTTGAACCTATAGTATTGTTGTTAGCCAGTCAGCAAACAAACATCACCAATATCCAATCAGATGACAACAGTTTGGCAGCATAATTTCCAATCCAAAAGCAACCAAAATATTACATGTTCATTCGGTTTTAGCAGTGCAAGACAATGGCCCAAAGTCATCCATAAAGTGTAGAAATAGATGTTTCTTGGTGCAATTTATGCTTAAGCTTTTTTTGAGAGGTAATAATTAAACCATGTTACCCAGAGTCAGCAGATACTCAATTTATCTGGCTACACTGTATGCCTCTGCTTCAATTAAAATATCTGTTCCTGTCTCCTGGAATAAGACTGCTGTTGAAAAGTGAGGGGAAGTTTCACGCTATTGATGACAGACATATATATCATATGTGGTGACGATCACATTGCATTAGCGCATTATTTAAAAGCATTTAAAATGTATGATGGATCTCCCCATGGAGGTGAACACAACTATGTCAATAGGCTTTCTGCCACCAGCCTAGAATGTGTTTGTCTTGTACAAAGAGAGCTGCCGTGGTCCTGGATCTATATAAACAAAGATGTTCCCTGGCTGGAGTAGTGATATTTTGCAACTGTGCAGAGAGTCATCTGGTCATAGACCTCCACTGTCAGGTGAAAGTATTAAAACCCATTCTTGTGGAAAACAAGTATTTACCTCTAGTTTTCACAGTCTGACCTATGACACTGAGAAAAACTCCTATCTCACGTTAGATTTTTTTTTCATGCTTGAATAGAAATGGATCCACGATGTCGAAGAGTTATTACTGCAGCTTAATTGCACGGAAATAATACATAATTTATGAGAGATTTAGACTCATTAATCTGTGAAACGTTCTGAAAGTACCATCATTTTATTTTTCTCATGACTTAGTGTTTCGCAGATCCTTGCTGAGACATGAACTTGATGTGCAGTCAGTTTCCTTGACTCTTTGTGTGAAATAGAGTACTTTGACAGCCCTTCCCCAGTGCTTTCAATGAATCATTATCTGTGCCAATGTTTGCACTCAACCTGTCTTTTTCCTCTTTTGTCTTGCAGCTACACACTGACCTCGATAGGGGCGACAATGCGGTGAAGTACACTCTCTCGGGAGACGGGGCTGGCTCCATTTTCACAATTGACCAAACAACGGGGGACATCCATGCCTTACGGAGTCTTGACAGGGAGGAGAAGCCTTACTACACCCTACGCGCCCAAGCGGTTGACATGGACACCAATAGGCCCCTGGAGCCTGAATCAGAATTTGTAATCAAGGTTCAAGACATCAACGACAATGAGCCAAAATTCCTGGAGGGACCCTATACGGCCAGTGTTCCTGAGATGTCACCAGTAGGTCAGTGACCTTCTAATGATATTTTCTGTCCAGTAAAGATAGAGAAGCCAGTATATATTGCTTAATTGATTAGAATCCTGTTATATCCTCTAGCACTGCAGAATCCAAAAGTTTTAGGAGCATTACAGGTACAACCAGAAGAGCAAAGAGGCCCCCCCCAGAATTTGACATTTCAAAGAATCAGTTATTCTTAGTGTTGCCCTGAGTATATTTCACAGCTTTGTATTTTTACATCCCCTCACCCACCCCCCAGGGAGAACAGATCAAGGTAATTCGCTAGGAGAATGGTTCCTCTTGATCTGAATAGCAATGAGTCCCTCGAAACTCCAAAGTCAGCAGTCTCTAGAGTATCTGTAGAAAGCGAGAACAACACAGCCTTGCCCCTGTGAACACTCTAAATCATAATCTGCTCTGCAACAGTTTACTGTTGAATCAGAGTTTATTAAAAACATATCTAGTGCGATCATGTAGCAATTAGCTTAAAAAAATACGAAGAAAAATAAAGAATCAAGTAGATCATCAATTAGTTGTTTGAAAGCAAAATAAATCACTTTCATTTAGATAATTTCATTAAAGGGGAGCTGTCGGTACACGATCCATCCCTCCTGCACGATCCGTTCTGCGCATGTGCAATATGTTCCCGCATGCGCAGAGGATATCATGATGAACGCGTATTTACGACACTGCACGATCTGTTCCCATAGACAGTTAAAGAAAGTCTGTTTGCCTCCACCGGAAAGCTAACATTAGTTTAGCTAACAGCTAAATCGGCTAAGCACTAGCTGAGACAGCATGTAAAAGACCCCTCAAAACTTAAAATAACCGTTAAAATATATAACAGCTCACTCAATACTTGTCTTTAATATTATTGTAAAGTCTTAATTTAGCTGTAGCCTGCTTTTCCCACTGTTTAGTTTGAGTAACGTTATTTTAGGCTGAATCAAGGTGTCAGCTAGCGGTTAGCCGTATTAGCTGTTAGTTAAACTAACGTCGTTAGCTTTTTTGCTGTTTTATCACTTTTTGCTCGGCGGTTTCTCTATAGAGCTCCCCCTACAGGTTTGGAGTAGATATCTGTCTGACTCCTCGCTCGGTCAGGCTGCTCTTTCTCTGTTCCTCCGACACATTTTCTGCTTCTTTTTTGCCTGCTCAGCCATGATCATAGTGAGAAAAACTCCATCCTTGTTCTTTTTTTGTGATCAAGTTTTTATTTAATTTTTGTAACTTTTTTTATTCAAAAACCATAAACACAAAAACTTTGTTCTTATAGCTAGTCAGTTCCTGAATGGGGGTGTGCAGTGCCGTGAAGCAGTTTGTTACATCGTCAGACCTGATATCACGCGATACTTCCTGGTGTTGAGCCCAGGTGACTCGTCTCGAAAAAATCATAAAACCATTCCAATGACTCCGAAGCTGTTCAGTTAAGGTAAATAAACAGCATAGTTTAAAGAGGTACTCCAGCGATTGTGTCACAATGTTGTATTTGTAAGAGACAGAAACATAAAGAACGGTCAGAAGCAAAGCAGCAGAGGCAGTGATATCCAGACTTTTATTCCCTATTACGAGTTGCTCCCAAAACTCTGGATCTTACATTTCCCATAATGCAACAATATAGCATCTTTCATTAGATGCTCCCTGCCTCATAAACGTCTACATCTCCATGCGTAAAGTTTGTAACACAGACTCTCCTTCATGAATATAAACGTTAAATTCATCAGGGAAATCACCCTGATGGGTATTATAATTGTTTGATATATACATTAGTAAAACATCAAAGCTAGAATACCTCAAATGGAATTTCTACATTTTAGAATATGTGCTCAAGATCTTGGCTACAACATTAAATTATTTTAACTGCAAACATCTGTCAGTATTAGGACACAATACTAACTAGACTAAGTTTAGAAATAACATTCAATATTATTCATCGCAACCATGAAAATAATAATATATGATAAGTATTGCTAAATTATGCAGAGTGACACCACTATCAGATATAGCGATGCTGAGAATACAACTGTGTTTTTACCAGCACCTGACAGTTTGTGTGAAAAGTTAAATTTACTGCTAGTGCGGGAAAAAAGAATCATCAAACCAATTTAAGTCTTTATCAATATTTATGCCAGCAAGACTTGTGCGATCAATGGGTTCATTAAGTGTTACATCTCTTGTGTTGTCTTTGGCTAGAATCCCCCTTTGGATGTTTTTATGTTAGCACGGCAAAACAAATACTAAAATAGCGAGATGCTGGACATAAATATGCAATAATGCTTGGTAATGAAGACCAGTCCATTGCCAGACATTAGGAAATAAGTCATGGCAATAATCTGTAGACTCTGTTAGAGTTATATGCAATTAGCATAATGCTTACTCATTTAAAAGAAAGTAGTAGATTTAACAACATATTTCAGGGAGTTGCCTGAAGAAAAAAAAATGTAGTAACAAAATGTCACACAAACAATTTCCCTCCTTGCCTTCAGTTACTTCAGCTAATATGAGATTTTGGATCAGTTATACTAATTCTTGTCTCTTTTGCTTTATATTTGACATTGCATGTAACATTACAGTGATTTGAATATTGTGATATAGATAATATTTCAACAAAAGTCAGATCAATAATCTATGTTTTGCAAAAACATATCTGCATTCTCCTCCCTATCATCAGCAATGACCTTTAAAGCCATTTCTTCCACCTAGTTCTTACTCACACACCTGAATTTCCATAATTGCAGGAATAGAATTTATTTGCCTTGTTTATTGTCTCACACCGGGGGAGGGAGAGAGGGGGGTGGGGGAAGGCTGTTAGCTTTGCTGCCTGGAAATGCGTAGGTGTCTGCCACGCTCAAAGGCTTTTAAACTTTCACTACATCTGAGCTCATCCTCTCCCTTGCTGTACTATCTCATCTATTGTATATTCCTGTTGGAACACAATGCAGTTCTTCTTTTATATGTGTAATCAGGCATGTGTGGCTTTGTTATAACGAATTGGGACGCTAATCTCTCTCACCTAATGTTTTAATGCCATTGTGGCTATCTGCTCTGACTGCAAAGCCTATTTAATATACGGCAAGTTCCTTACAGACAACTAGCAGCTTACCAGAATTTAAAATGACCAACCCTCTGGCCAGTGTGTCTCCTGTTCATATAAGCATTCCACACATCCTGCAGTTGAAAATATTTCACACAGCCTGTTCTAAAGCTAGCCAGATGTGGGTATTTGATTGATACATGGTGAACATATGTGCACTGAGCTGTCTGCCTGTGAAGACACCCCATGTCAACCTGTCTACAAGTCGTTTCCAAAGAATCTTTCCAAAGAATCTGCCCATCTGCCCAAGAAACACCCGGCTTGCGTTTTAGAGTCATAAAATAGTCAGGCTGACAAGGCATTTTTTGTTGATTATTCTCCTCAAACTGGAAACTTTGGATTGAATCTGTTGAATTTAAATACATGGTAAATAAGGACCATGTGCAATGCCAGCTTGTTAAGGACGATGAGCCAAACATCCAACAAGTAATTATTCTTGTCCCGCTTACTACAGGGGTTTGGAAGACTGCCATGCTAATACTATTCTTGCCATGGCCCTTTGCTTTCTTAATGGTAGCATTGTTAAATGAATGGTCTATATATATATATATATATATAAACTGTTTTTGACAAATCTTTTTGTAATTCGACAAACGTGCAACTCACATCATAACACAAGAAAATTGAACAACATCCCAACAACAACTGACTGTTCAGGATAAGCTGGAGCTTTCTCACATGCAACACATCCTTTATTAGTGTCAGGCGAGATCCTTCAGTGAACTGATGAACTTCAAAGTGTTAGGATCGTGCAAGGAAACAAATGAAGTCAAAGCCAGTATGTCTTCCCACTCTTTTCCCCAGGGACATATGTGACGCAAGTGACTGCCACAGACGCAGATGACCCTACCTATGGAAACAGTGCTAGAGTGGTATACAGCATCCTCCATGGCCAGCCATACTTCTCTGTTGACCCCAAAACAGGTAAAGTCCTATTATCTCTGCAGATGTACTGTATGTTGCAAAATAGTTTTTCAGTCAGTGTAAAGGTCATAAACATACTCGTTTTTACCTTAAATATGTGAAAACAAAGTACTGTACGTCTGTTTTGTGCTCCTGGCAATTGCAGTGAGGCAATCATGGAGTGAAATAAGGCTATCTAGGCCATTAGTCTCGAAATATATGTAAGATTTAGTGTCTTCTAAATAGTGTGTGCGATATACTAAGATATACTGGTCCACAATAATAAGTGTGGACCAGTGCAAGCATATATCATGAGAATAAAACTGGTCCCAGAAATGACCCCTGAGCCACTCCACAAATCAGCGGCCATAAAAGGACATATGCTCCAATAAAGACAGTGAATTATTTATGTGACAGGTGTGAAATAAAGGGTCAGTTGTATTAAACACTGCATTTAAATCAAGCAGTAGTCATATCTAGCATTTAATCATCCAACGGTTTTGATAAAACAAATGTAAACCTTCAGTTAATTTGCTTCAGACACATGAAGCTGGATAATAATAAAAAAAGCAAATATACAATTACTTTTGAGTAAAGTGGCTCTAAATATGGTAGTTGCGAGCTTGCTGGGGCGGAGGAATGCCATCATTTTTTGCTACATATCAAAATGTCAGATGAACCCACAAACTGACAGCCCCAGCATCAGCAAATGATCTACGATCTCAAAACCACCAGTGACTTTCTCTATCTACTTCTGTAAGGATACTGAAATTAGCCTGCAAACCAATACAGAGGCTTAAATTGAAATCTCCAAAAGACACAAACTACAAAGACAGAAAAACAATTCTGCAGCATTATTCAGTTAATTCCTCTTTATGTACAGCTGCACTTTGCTGGTGTAGGCAGTATGTGTCATAGGAGGAATATGGCAGTTAAAAGGTTGCAGAGTGGCAGCAAGGCAGGGTATTGCAGATGACTGCTTTAAATCTGAAATACCTTTATACCACTGGTTTGCCGGCAGTAGGCTGCTGTTGGCTTACCATCCGGGGCAGCTCAAAACATACGAAAATAGGTTCATACATATCACACAGGCAGATACGGTGGAATCTGTTGCTGATTATGCCGCTCATGCCAGAGCTTCACAGTGCGCGTACTGTGACTGTATTTCAAACTGATGCTGGAAAAAAATCAAACTGTTAAAGTAAATGTTTGCCCTGCTGGGCCTGCTTCTATCTCCAAACGCACATCAACAACGGGAACAAACACTGGGAGGAAAAAGGTGAGCAAGGGAAGGGGATTACAACAACATGCGTGTCACAGAATTGTCAGTCTCAGAAACAGACATCCCCATTTTCCGAAAAAGATGAGAGAAATATCAAAAAAATAAACATAGTCTTTGATTTTGTATTCACACTTGTTAGGGGTCTGCGGATCAAATACATCCTCACCACATATAAAATAGAATAAGAGGAGGGGAAAAGCACAGACCCACCTATGCTGCCTGCTTCCTTTTAGCCTGCCAACCTCCCACTGACCTAGCTATTAATCTGAAGTTCTGAATCTGAAGTTCTCTGATCTCAGGGTCTCTGATCCTCAAGTGAATCATTATATGGCTTCACCAGAGTTTCCCATTGAATGTCAAGTGTCTCCAGTTTGCGAAATGACCTCTATTTCAGCCTTGGTCAGAGCTGCACAAGCAGCTTCTTCCTTGGGAGTTTTTTTGTGTAAATATGTTGTGCATCGTCAGGTAAATTGTACATTTAGTGTCAAACATATTTCACAAGATTTGATGTTGACCACTTCTTCCCTTTTGTCTTTTATCTCACCATCTCTATCAATCACTCTCTTCCCCTCTCACTCCATTGCCACTCCTTTGGTGTCTGTATTTCCTATTCACCTTGCTGTTCACCAGGTGTTATAAAGACAGCCTTGCCCAATATGGACCGAGAGGTGAAGGAACAGTACCAGGTATTAATCCAGGCCAAGGACATGGGGGGCCAGCTGGGGGGACTGGCTGGGACCACCACCATCAACATCACTCTCAGCGATGTCAACGATAATCCACCCAGGTTCTCTAAAAGTGAGTGCCCTTTGTAGATCTTTATGTAAAAATGATTGCTGTTCAACAACACCAACTTTCATTTTTGTCAAACAATAGCAATGCACATGACTTTACGCAGGTTCACACATTTTTATGATAGCAAAATGAACACAAACACAATTACAGGGCAGGAGGTATTCATCACGTCTACTCTCCGTAATTGGTTATCATTATTTGTCATTATGCACTGTAGTAAGCAAAGGCCTGTTCATTTACCATGCTTGCATTTATATCTTCTACTCCTGGCAAATAAACTAGGATTGGTGTTATTTCTCTCATGGGGCTATCCTTCTATATTAAGACTGGGGTTGAGCGTGATGGTGCTGCACCAGGGATTGAGTCAGTGTATTTAAACACTGTATTTCATCCGGTATTTTGTATAAGCTCCTAAACCAGATTAATTTGATTGTACAGTTCACCAGGTCATGTAAAAACCCAAGCTGGAAAAAAAAAAACTCATTACTGTAAACACATTGATCTGTGAAAGCTTCTTTACTTATTCTAAGCATACATATTAAATTGTGGGCAAAATGTTTTCTACTGCAAATCAGGAAGCGTATGAAAGGAAAGCAAAAATACTGTTCTGTATGGATGCAGTCTCTTCGGATATTTTGAGGCGACACCGAGCGGCCTCCTCTGAATGTAAATGGCAGTCAGACGGTCAAGCTCCTTTGGCTGCGAGGAAAAGATGATATTTCCATAATGCTGTCACAGCACAGAGGTTTGAGCCAAGTATGGTGGCTCCTCTGCCCTGTCCCAAATCCTCTCTTTGTTGTCTTCCCTTTTCCATTTATAAAAGGCTTACAGGTTAAAAAGAAAAATATATATATATACAGTATGTGTTGGCCCTATTGGAGGACCCAATCAGATGATTTGGTTTACTTATAATGTTGCTGCATTGATCCATCCCACATCTGTCTTTTCCCAAAATCCCTTTTTTTCCCTCCCTAGTTATTATAGATTAGGAATTTGTAAACCGTCAAACCCCTGAATGAACCTCTGTGATGGCACCAGATGTGGTTGCAACTGCAATGCCTGCAATGGTGATTACTAATAGGGGTGTAACTGACTGTATGTGGCTTTGTTGAATTATCCTCCAAGCTTATAAACCCAGTGGCAGTGCCATATAACAGCTGTTTGTTATGTCTCTTAACCTGCAACTAACTCTGTTTTGGCAGCGGCGCCACGTCCTATCCTTGAAAGGACATGAACCTTAAAATACTTTTTTTTTTCTTTTTTTTTTTTATAGATAAATGCATGTCCTTGAAAGTACTTGATTATTTATTGAAATTATAGCAGCCAAATTCATCCCATATGCTTCAGCTCCTCTCTCAAAATCCTAGGATCAACACGGAGGAAAATCCTCAGTACTCCATAGTAAAATTGAGGAATAACAAATAGGAGAATGCAATAATATATGCACAGCAGTATCGCGTGGTGCAGCACAATCTCAAGGATAGTATTGATTTTAAAGAACATTTAATGCAACCTTCCTCTATAACCTAAGCAAAGAGTGAACATTTTGGTTTTGTTTCGATATATTTATTTTGGTCCAACAAGAAAAAATAAATTTGCTCTCTGCCAAGCAGCATCACTTTTGTCTCTGACATATTGTCAACATTTATGTTCAGGTTCATCCATTTCAGAGTTTTGATGCTTATGTGTGTCAAGTAGCACTATTCTCAGTAGGAGCTTCTAAGAGTCTCGTTCTTGCCTTTCTCTCCTGCACATCGTCTTCTCCATTTGTAGGGTTTATGTGTCATATAATGACAAAACAAATAAAAAAAAACAACTAATGTTTATGAGAAGTGTCACGAATTAGTTGAATCAAATCAAATGTGTTGAGAAGGTCTTAAAATAAAATGAACCAAACAGCTAAGCTGGTCATGCGGCCCAACCGGCGCTACGCTGTGTGAAGGACTCATGACATTTCCCTCATTTGGTCACAATGAATAGTCCCAAAAGTCTTTGACATAGCACCTCTTTCAAAATGAATGTTCAAAATGATTGTCAGATTGATTTCCTTACCTGTCTTGAACTGGCACAATTCTGAGTATAGAGGTAGAGGCGGAATTAACCCCAAATATTCCATGTCCTCAGAATAAGTTTGACACTATTACTGTATGGTGTTATGGAATTCCCCATGGCACCTCCATGGATCCACCAGGTGTTTGCGCTAGTTTGAAGTGCAACAGTAAAGTTGACCTCTTTGTTGCACAGTGCTTTAATACTATAGATCGGTCTTGAAGGCATCTGTCTTGTCTCGGAATCAACCACATTTTTGCTGAATGTCGTGTCTCGGTCTCGGATGAAGAGGATTTTATTTAAAGACCGGTTAAGACCACAACTGCAGGGATGTCACTATGTTGCCTGTGTATAGTCACATTCACGTGTTAACATCTGGATGTAAAACTTTATTCTTTAAATGCAGCCAATAACTTGGCTCATTTCTAATGTGAAATGTGTTACTGTAAACCCCCGCTCCTGCCCTTTTTACACGCACTCCCAGGAAAGTGAATGCGGGAAACATGAGAAGCTGTCTGGTACTGGTCTGGTCTTGGTCTTGACTCAATCTTAACCCCTCAAAGTCTTGGTCTTGACTTGGTCTCGGTTTATTTGGTCTTGACTACAACACTTCTGTGGCAAAAGCAGATGCCATTGTTTAAACAGCTCGCAATCTCAGACAGTGAAGGAGAACACAGAAAAAGATGACTTTTTATGAACTTTATTGTCAGGCATGAGTGATAATCAATCAATCCATCAATCAATCACTTTTAAATTTTTCAATCACAATCAATCACACTTTGTTTTCTTGTAGATTTCTTCCCAAGTCATAAGCAGTGATTTCTGCTGCAGGGAGTATCGGAGCCCTTAGGCTCTTTTGTTGGATTGTACAGGTTGAACCAGCCATTTACAAGTAGCTGAGCAGCCTTGATGTCCAAGCACGTCAAAATGGAATAATGCCATGCCCATAGCTACAGGGCTGTCTTCACACAGAGCATACCAGCTGCTTGCCTGTGGGTGGATAAGAAACCCTTGGGTCTGTGAGAAACTACATCAAGAACAGAGGATGTGAAGAGCTCAGTATTTTCCATCCAATGCCAAGTGATGATAATAAAGGAGTCAGGTGTGATGTTTGTTTGTTGACAGGTTTCTTTCATCTACGAGTTCCTGAGTCCTCTGCAGTGGGGTCTGCTGTTGGAAGAATCAAAGCCCATGACTTGGACATCGGGAGAAATGCCGAAGTAGAGTATACCATTGTGCCAGGTGATGGAGGCGCCATGTTTGACATCACCACCAATGAACACAACCAAGAGGGGATGATCATTCTCAAAAGGGTATGGAGTCTCAGAAACTAGGAGAAAAATGTTATAAATAGGGAATTCTTATATAAAAACCAGTATTCAGTGTCATTACCAGGTCCAACTAATAAAGGCTGGTTGCTAATGAAACATTAAGGAAAAACATTAAAGAGGGTAAAATTATCTTCAGTCATTAACAACGGCTCACAAACTCATTACTTCCACAGCACTTATTCCTTCAGTACAACAGTCAGGCCACCACTTTGCTGCTTTGAGTTTCTATTAGCATGAATACCTTTCTCATCTACCTATTAATTCCAGTTATTCCACTATTTCCGCTTGATGTAGTGCTGCTGTTCTGTGGATTTTCACATAAAAAGCCCACCAATATGGGGAAATCCTCAATACCTTTAATGTGAAAAATCTGCTAGAAGTGTTTAGCTTAATCGGGGGAAAAGACAAAAGTGAGTTTTTGTTTCAGTCCAACAAATACTCCAAACCGAATGACCACTTTGTTGTTCAATTGTTTGCTCCTACCCTCTACTGACGCATAAGAGCCTCAACGCAACAGATGTCGTTAACGTTGTTGAAATCAGCCCCAGTTTTGTTAGTCGTAGGGCTCAAAACTACTGAGTTAAGTTTAGAAAGATATTGTGGTTTGCGTTGAAATCGGTACATTTGGTTTCCTCACTTTACCTACATGACGTAATTACAACCGTGATGTAGAACGTGGCGTTGTTCTGGTTAATATGTAAAGTTGAAATAACTTGCAATTTACTTTTCTTCTCAAACCACACAAAGACACCATTCTCCTGGGTGAAAGTCCTGTGTTTGTTTGCTGCTATATAAATATTGCATTTGAACTTCGGTATTTCTTTTTTAATGCTGGACAGTCCAAATCCTGTCCGACTCTTCCTTCCTGCATTTGACAGGGAACAGGAGAGGTGGAACGTAACACAACTTGAAAGACGAAGAAGCTTGAAACTATACATACAGTATATACTGTAGCCTACCTCAGCTAAGCCACTTGGAGGGGGCAAGGGGGGTGCTGTATCAGGTGCTGTATCTGATGGGAACATTGCATCCCCCCGAGCACTCCTACCTCCAAGTATGCCATTCTGTATGTTATGTTCACATCTAGAATTTAGACCTCTACTACTATTCCAATGAAGTGACTACTGTTTTGGATCCTTGATGCCTTTGCAGTTTATTTTTCATTTAAATTGACTTACTTCAGTAACGGAGACAATATCACTAGAGGACAATGGACAACAATGGAGGAAGTTACTTTGAAAAACTAAAAACTATTGAATTAAGATACATAATATGCCATTTGTAGGTACCTTGTTGTGTTAAATAACGCTGTACCAGCAGGACACCTGGCAGGTGTGAGGGCGGAACATGTAATCTTTCAACCCAGTCTCATGGCAGTTTGTGAAATTGTCACGTTATTTAATCTATTGATTCGTGTACACGGACACGTTTATGTCGTTTTCTTCGTGGTGGTGAGCACAAACTTAAATCTGCTGTATTTCAACGGGAAGCCTATTTCATGATGACAGCCCAACTACGGTAGCAGTATGAAAAGACGATCGGCGCAGGGAGGTTGGTTGCGGTGGTGGATGGGTCAAACAACACTGGACTCTCACCCTGCAGACCGGGGATCGTCTCCCGCGCGTGGTGATTTATTTCCACGTTCTTCTTTTCCTAAACACCGCGCCCCGTAGTTGTTGCTCGTCCCCCAGAGACCGCGGACCGTGTCCTGCCGTATGACGTGTCCTTTCCCCGTTCTTTTTTTCCTAAACCCAACCTCCGTATAGATGCTTCCCATTACGTGCTGAGCATCTCGAAAAAAAGGAGAAATTGAAGAATATTAGATTAGAATTCGTGCTCACCATCACGAAAAAAAGGGCATAAACGTGTCGGTGTACAGTACATGTACCAATAGATTAAAAATAACGTGACCATTTTACAAACTGCCATGAGACCGTGTTGAATCTTTCAGTTATGTGATGTTACTCTCTAACGGTTTGTCTCCTTCTGTCCATGCCTTAAAGCTTAACAAAGCAATGGCATCTCTCTCTCTCTCTCTCTCTCTCTCTCTCTCTCTCTCTCTCTCTCTCTCTCTCTCTCTCTCTCTCTCTCTCTCTCTCTCAGCGCCTGTGCCATATAAAGCATATTCTCAGCACATCAGGGCTCATTTACTGTACCTTTTTTGTTTGCAGAATGGATTAATACATCGAGTGCACAGTGACCCACAGCAAGAGGTCCAGGCCTTTGGTCTCACTTTCTTTGAACCACAGAGCAAAAGCGTCTCATTTAATACCAACTTTTTAACACATATAGCATTTGTAGGGCCCTTAAATATCACTTCACCAAATGTCAAGTGGCACAAATGCACGTGATATTAGAAAAAAAAGTATTATTCCTAGGATGAACCCTGTGAGAGCTATCATCTCATTTTCCAGGGGGATCCACAACTGTCAGAGGTGAAAGAAAGAGGACATTACAGCCACCGACTAAAGTTAGAGCGAGAAATAGAGTGAGCCAGCCAGTGCAATGAGTGTTAATCTACTAAATAGCTAGGCTTTGATGAGACATATTACGCAATCAATTATTAAAACTTTCGCCTATGTATGAAACATGTTTTAAGAGTTCTAGTCCAAGATTCACTTCATACATAAAATAATATCCTAATCTCATGTCCTTACAGGACCTTAGGAGTGACTTAACAATTTATGGATATTTCATTTCATTTTATAAAATAAAACAGTGCAGTTTTCTCTAAACAATTCCATTAACGACCATACCAGTTTGAAACTTGGATAACAGGGCATTGAAAAGCCTGTCAGAGAATTCCTTCATCAATCTTAACGTCAGCTTTCATAATGTATTCATATTGTTTAGGTTTATGAAGTGAAACTCGCCACATTGACAGTCTTCCTCATTTGTGTACAGTCTCAGCGTTGCTTAGGATATGCCTAGTTTATATAATATCCAACCACATTTAATAGAAGCATTATTATGCTTCCACTTGCTGTCTTAACTGCATAAAGCAAGAGCAAGATATTATTTCTCTTTGGACATTGAAGGCATTCAGCTCAGTGACAGGGGGTGATAATAATATGCATTTATGAGTGCTGCATGAGCAGACATTGAATGAGTCTCAGTATCATCTAATTAAGGTTTCAGGAGACTGCTCTTAAAAGGCACACCTCCTTTCAAGATGGTGATAAGCGTCAGTAGGACATAACGTGCATTAATAACATCATTTGCAATAATGAAACCGTCGTTACACTGACGCCTTGCCCACATTTGGCCATATAAATCAGAATGGAATTGCTCTGGGCTGAAAGATTATCTCTAATCTGTCTGGTATACTACGGCACCAAGTACTGCTGTCTAGCCAGGTTGGCAAATAATGCAATGCAGTGTTCGATAGTTTACAAACTGTTACTACGTGCTTCCATTTGGAGTCACTACTAACACTTCCCCACTTCCGCCTGCATGCTAATAAAATACATCATGCCAGTTTTACTTGAACAGCTGGCAAATGTTTGGCTCAGTGTCTCTGAATGTGCCACATAACAGTTAAGAAGCCTAATAATATGAATAGATTGAAGTTAGTAGTTCTCGCCCACACACCAATCTACATGGGTGCATATACACACGCACACACACACGCAGAAAAAACATTCAAATGTATAAGCAAATTCTTCATAGTCTGTGCTCCGCTTCTCTTTGGCAGGATGCAGTAGACCCCTGTGGTGAGTTGAAATGCCATTTGTTGACAGTGCTATTGAGATTCAATAGAAAAAAAAAAAGGTCTGCAGAGCGATGCTAAGTTTGCATAATGCCACAACAGCCACAACAATTTCTCTGCTATATGGAAAAGCAGAAAAATGATAAGGTCAAAAAGTGAAGATTTTTGTATGCAAAGCTCTAATGCGTGGATGAGATGGATTCCTTTTCTGGATTGAGTTTTTCTCCCAAAATTCTGAATTTTGGGTACATAAGATGTACAGTATGTCATCATATCCAAACAAAACAAATATGTACATATAAATATATTGTCAGAAAAGGTAACAGATAAGTCACAACTTCACTAACAACGTATTCTGCTGTACCATCTTGTAAGCAGTAATTGTGTAAGAACAACCATTATTATTTACCAAAAATGTAATGTAGCGCTATCGGTTTTGGTCACAAACGGATGTATGCATAATGTTAGAATGTAATAGTATCAATTTTCTTTCACCATCAAACACAAAACTTTCCTCAGACTTTGTCTAAAACAGCTTTACACACAAATTCACTTTTGAAAGACTGAATTTTTTTAATATATATAATGGTTTAGAGTCTCATTGAATCCTGCCTCTTTCATGCAAATTTACCACGACAAAATACTTTTAAGGAGTGGTAATATATCTGTTTTTGTCACTTGTTTCGTTTCGGGGATACAGCAAATATTTCATCTGATTGCAAAAGTAGCCAATTCTGTTTCTGTGCCTTTCAGGGTATTTCTGATGTAAGTGTCTAAAATGTTCTTTGGAGAAATGCAAATCTCCATTTGTTTTTCTGATGTATCAGAGTGAGGTATTCGTTAACTGGTACATTTTTAGTACATGCCCCAGCACACAAGCGCACAAAGGTGTGTGATCCTTTGATCCCCCAAAATATGTAGCTGAGTGAGTAATTGATTCCCTGCTCAGTGGAAGAGCTGCCTCAGGATGCTCTGTGCATGTGTAAGAATGCATGTGTGTGTGTGTAAATCATGGATGTGTGCACTGTATGTACTTAATGCGCTCATAGTCATGGCTATAGATCATTGCATGGTGACCTTTTTGTTGACAGTAATTGTATGATAGAAAGGGACATAAAGCAATTAAGGTGTAAATGAAGACAGTTATTTGTTTACATGATGTATACCCTCAATGGATGACCAGGATGCATCTGTCCTCTTATTGTTTTACTTGCAGTGTTTGATATGCTGCCATGTAACAAGGAGGCAGCGTGATCTATTCCCTACAGTGATAATCTGCTTCACAGAGGCATTGTTGGTGGGAAATATTCTGAGCCCCTTTTAACTGACCAACCCCCCCACAGGGTAGGTTACTGAACACCATGTGCCTGTACCCATGTGGGGTTGTGATATTAGCATGGACACGGACAGAGGGAGAAAGAGAGGAGAGGAGAGAAAGAACGAGCTGTGCCTTGGAAAGGTGTGGGGAGTAGGTAGCTGGAGATGACGCCTTTATGAGTTGTTCACTGTGTTCCCAGAATATACTGACCCGCCCACAGACTTGTCTTATTTCAGATTGGTGGAGTATCCCCAGGGACAGGTGTGCAAATGTGTGTAGACAATTCTTCTCTCTACCTTTCTCCCTCTCATTCTGTCTCTCTCTTTCTTCTTCTCCTTTGACTTTCCTCCCTCGCACCATTATTGAAAAAAAAAAAAACACAGCAGGGGGAAGACGAAAGCCACATTGTACACAGCGCAGAGTTTGGCAGACCCCAAAATTAGAGACTCTGGAAGGTTGGTAATGATAAGAGGATCAGGCTGAGTAATGGGTTCAATGGATGATCATCTGTTTCCCAGTGTGATACAGGGAAGAAAGGAAAAAAAGAAGGACGGAGGGGGCTTGCACACCGCATCTGCAAAACATAGGATTATGGGAGACAATAGATAAATCCACCAATGAATTCTCCGGTAACCATGCAGGCAAATGTGTGCAGACAAATACAGTATGTGCACACAGAGCGACATGCTATACATGAAAAAGCAGGTGGAAAAACATTGCCATACCTATACGAAGAGCAATGACACTTCCACACGTTGGTAGCGTCGGCATGATAAACTTGGGTTGTGTTGGTGAAATTATTTTGAGTCAGATTTAATGGTGTTTCTCCATTTTCATGTTTATTTACCTCCTCCTGGGAGAAGCAAAGGTGGCAGATATAGCTACAGTATGTAATTGAAATGTGCTGTTCTTGGCCTAGAGGAACGGCATTGTTTAATGGCAGCGTGTGTGGCATAAAATTTGGTCGCTCACATTCAGGGAATCCATTTTAATACAGGCCTATCTCCTCACTGTACAAACTGATTGCCCCCAGCGGCCATAGTGCAGTGAATAAAAAGCACTTGCCACAGACCTCTGGCACTGCCTCCAAATCCATTTCCCCCGGGTGTGAGAGGGGTTCAAAAGACATTGAAGAGTAGTGCATGTGACTTGTGTAGTGCAAACTGCTGCAAGTAGTTCAACAGTAAATCTGAGCACAACAGAACAAAAGGGCAAAAACAAACCAGCACTTTAATTATTACAGTTACTATTTAAGATGTGGTATTGTCTGAACAGCCATATGTGTCCTTCTTTTATGTCCTAAGATGTTTCATTGATCTTATGTTTATGTTTTTATACTGATTTTTTTTTTCTGTTAAATGTTTGTGTTGTGAAGCAACAGATTGCAGTAGTATACCCAATACAAATTTCCCAAAAAAGGGCAAAAACTTCTAATGTATTCTATTCTACTCTATTCTTTTCTATGTTATTCTATTTTATTCTATGTACACCTTAATCATTGGTTTTCCCTTAGCATTTAATGGTTAAATATTTGAGCAAGACTCTGAACCCCAATTATTCCCAATGGCTAGGCCTGGGGAATGAGAGTCATATTGTTAAACACTTTTCCATCTGAGGTGGAAAATTGCATAAATTCAGCTCATTTGAGTTTATGAAATCTCTGCTCACTATAAATGAATTATATAGTGTCCATTATAAAGGGAATTGGAAATGATAGAGATTTCTGATACAGCCAGAAATGTTTCAGCACCATGGACAGTGACAGAAAGACAATTTGAAGGGTTCAGAACAATGAAGTGAGACATATTGCAATTTAACATAAAGAGTAGTGTAGGATCGCTGTGTCTACTCCGAGCACACTGATTCTAGACCAGCTAGAAGTTTTGAGGTATTACACAACTATGCTAATTAGTTGACCTCTGCCACTGTTTTATTTATTTTTCTAATTTTAACATTCTAAGTGGCCAATGATTCATCCATCCCCCCCACACATACACACTTCCAAAGAACAACAGCACATTCAAGTGATTAATGTTGCAGTGTTGTATGGCATTTAAGAAAAGACTTTGTCACCAACAACATGCAAAAGGGACACACATTTGCAAACAAATGTCACTAATTGCCTAGATTGCCTTTAGACTTCCCTTAAATCACAGCTATTGGCAGCACTGAGACAAGAATCCCTCCTGCCATCAATTAACACAGTGACTGCAGTGTAATTTCTCTATCAGAAATGTCATTACTGGGCTGTTTGAACAGTAAATCTTTTCAGAGAATAGAAGCTGTAACTGCCTTTCAATCTTGATGAAACACTAGCAGGCAGTAAAAGAACTAATGGTGAAATGACAAAAGTAATGAACAAACTGCTAACTTGACTGAAGGCCGGAAAACAGTGAGGAATGTTGGTTAAATATTAAATAACACAAAGGGCTGTGGCTCTTCTGTGATAACATTTAAGACTCATACAAGGACACAACCATGCATCATAAAATAACAATTACAGTATAGGGTATACGATAATGAATAATACCTTGGGAGAGTGAATGAAACAATATTTAATCTATAAATTGCCACAAGGTAATTGCAATATATTATAGCTTAAAACGGATGGCATTAATAGCTCACCCGACAGCATGATACCAACTGAGCCTTGCTCACAGACACAAGTTGAAACTAATCTATTGATTATGGTGCTGAATGTTCCAGTGGGAGGTGAAATGAGTTATTTTAGGCCCTGGTGTGAAAGGAAGAGAAAAAAGGAGAAGAGAAGGAAACAATACCCGAGAACAACAGAAGATCCAGGTGCCCAACACAGATGAACGCCTCACCAGCAACCAGAAAGGGAGCAATGTGTGTGTGTGTACGTCTTTGTGTCTATATGTGTGTGTATATGTGTGCTTATGCATGTGCTGTATGTGAGTGAAAGAGGAGAGAGAGTGACAGAGCTGGCTGAGGTGGTGTTTGGAGTCGATGTGAGAAGTGCCTTCTCTCTGGTGGCCTAGGGAGGCGTGGGTGTAATAGATTAAACCAGTGTCTCGGGGATCATCCCATGGCTAACCCTGTCCTATTAAGAGTGGCAGTGCGAGTCTTTCACAGTCACTCCACTCCACTCCACTCCACTGCAGTGTGGACAGGGCTGCTGGCATTGCTCTCAGATGGCACTCCACTGTTGTGAGTACTAGGGGGGGGTTGGACAGGTTTCGAGGCAGCCAAGGACACAAAGCAATGTGACTGATGGCAGCACAATAAAGTGAGCATCTTCTCTCCACAGCGCTAGGACCCCCCGGTTTTCACATCAAATCGCTCTCTAGGGCATGTAAGCTTTTCTCTGCTGATGATAAGCTCATAGTGCTCTGTGGTCAGTTGACTGCGTATGACTAGAGGTCTTTTGGCATTCTTTTGCATGGCAGAATCATGCTGAACTGCCAGTCAGTGACTGCAGTGACCTAATAAAGACGTCACTCTTTCACAACAGACAGACATGTCAGGTGAGACGCAGAACATTGAGTCATTATTGCTTATCATCATAATTTTTTTTTGCGTATTGGGCATTGCTAGAACTATTAGCACTTAATGTAACTCAAAAGGCAACACTTTAGCTTGCAGATGATGGGTGCCAAGTGGGATCAGGAGGTTTTGGCCTCACTAGAATTAAGCATCCAGACATGGCCTAACGTTGATGTTTGGAGATGTGTGTTGACTCACACAGCTGCAATTAGAAATGTGTGATATTCTAGGCATGTTTGGCTTAGCTTTGATTTACTCTCAAAGGATAACTCATGTGAGGGGGTGTTAATGATTCATAAATGCTATTGTAAATACATAATACTGTGGTGAATGGATTTAAGATTGCTCTGCCCCATATGACAGATTAAACACTTGGAGTATTTTCACCCTATTTAATCGCCAGCCTCTTCAGGTAATACCTGTGTTCAGTATAAACAAATTAAATCAGCCTGCTAATGGCTTGCTGTGCTGCGATAATGATTCTCCAAGGGGAAAGGCTAGATTCACCCATGGGTGTCGGCAGAAGCATACCCCCAATATTATAGCGTGAGCAAACCTGAGGTTTGAGAAGAGTATTGATCTTTGCTATTGTAGTGAACTGAACACACACATAAACTATGGAACCTATTAAATATGCATATCATCCTGATTCTTCCATCCCCAAAATAACCAGCAAGCTGAAAAACCAGCCGCAACACATTACATTAGACTTTACACTTTGCAAATGGACCACTGTGCTGGGGGGGAGGGACCAGAAGTAACAATTGAGAAACAGATTTCATTTTTTTGGGATTTCATATGAGACCATATCTCAGTTTAGATTGTCAACTAGCACATTCATTGTTTGACAGTGTGAGGACTTGTCTTTATTGTGTTTGACACACACTACTGTACCTGTGAGACTGTGATGCCTTGATTAGTCCCCTGTTCTATATTAACAAATTCCCTTGTAACGTAACAGGTTCAATTGGTAAGAAAAAAGTTCCTTCATTCAGTATCACTGGCAGTGCAATGAAGGTGCACATTTACATATCAAAGGGCGCAGCACCATGTCTAGAATTTCAAGTGTGTTCTGTTGTGATGTTGAAGAGCAGCCACACTGACATGAGAGGAACTCGGTCTGTCCTCCTTACAAATTCCTCAGTTGATACACTTCCTTGTTGTGTCCACAGTAACCCATAAAAAGGTGCATAACAACTGGCACTATAATGAGACACTGCATGTAGGTGTATGGAACTTGTTAAAGATAAAATGTGTGGATATGATTATTACTGACTCATACAGTGCTGGTTCTGTACACATAAGTAGGTCATCTTCGAGGAAGGGGGGAAACGCAAAAATGATACATGCAGTCTGAGAATGAATGGCCGTTTTTCCATCCTGGGAAATTTCCCCTATGGCCTCCAGATGTGATTTGATTCTCCCCAAGTCAAGCGTTGACACATTAGCACATCTTCTCATTAACTGAGAGTTTCTCATTACCCCCTCCTGGCCCCATTTTATTCCTATTTAACAACACATACCCCGTGCGTAGCCTACCGTTGTGAGTCTCAGACACATTAAAAAAAGGCAGTATAGCTCTCATCATTACTGTTTTAAACCCCAAACCAGAAAATGTAAATTAATCTGTGAGATCTGCTTGACAGTTAATCACATGGTAGTCCATGCATTGTTCCATGGGTGTCAGCAAAGCCTCTCCCTCTTCCATCTGCTGAGGAAATGAGCTGCAATTTGTTCCTCCGTCGTCATCTCTTTTCTTTGCTGCTACTTAATGACTACCTTTTCCAGAAAAACCTTTCAATCCTGATGAAATACTACAGTGTGTACTCGTGGATAAATATGTCAAATTAACTAAGAAACATAATAAGACTTGAGTGATACATGTGATGGCATTCAGTGCAGAGACTTTTCAGGTCATGTAACATGCCCTCTGGTGGCAATAATGGAGGCACTCTTTGGCAAATAGAGCAAATAATCTGTTTTAATTCATTGGTATTGTTAGCTTATAAATTTCAGCTAATCAAGGCATCTGGTCAACTAAGAATGACTCACAAAAAAACGGTTGTCAGGGTGAGGGTATCTGATTTTCACAGTAGTGGCAACATCTCAAAAGTTATTAGTGCCTTGCTGTTGCTATTAACACAAGATAGAAGATAACATAAGATCATTAACATTAATAAAGTCTGCCCTACAAAGGCAGACAGCTGTGACTCCAGAAGCAGTGCAGTTCAGATAAAAGGGCTTAAAGTTTGCAGGCAGGCCGGAAAACTACAGATTGAAGGCCTTTTTTTACACTGCAATGTGCCTTGGTATGCAATAACTACCAATAAAATGTGTTTGTTTGGGCTTTCTTGTCCATTTTAACTAGTCAATTTGAGAAAATATTATTTTTTTTTTTTGTATTTCCAGTCCAGGGTTCATTGGTATCAAATGTATCGTGCCAGACAGCCCCTTACTAGCTCTTTCAGCTAGTTACCATTAGCAGGAGTTTTTTTTTCTCTCTCTCAATGGTTGGATTTAACCACTGTTAAATTATGTCAAATCACAAACTGAATTACCAGGATGTTGTTTCACCAAAATGGATAATCTCCGATCACAGTTAACAGCATGAGAAAAATCAGTAAGTGAATTTAGTTTCAGTGAGCTACAGCTAGCCGTTGCTATGTATATTCCCATCCAGCCCAGTCTCATGGCAGTTTGTGAAATGGTCATGTTATTTAATCTATTGATTTGTGTACAGGTCACATAAATGTCGTTGTTTTCGTGGGTTGATTATGAACTTTGAAGTAATGTATATCAATGGGAAGCCTATTTTGTGATTACGGACAACATAGGACAAACCTTCACCCCGGAGGCCGGGGATCATGTCCTGTGCGTTGCTTTTCCTTTCCTCGTTATTCTCTTCCTAACCACAACCGTCCCGTTGTTGTGGCCGGCGTGTGACATTTCATTTCCCTGTTGTTGCGTGCCACAGAGACCGTGGATCGTGTCCCCGCGTGAGCTGTTGACACTGTCCCACGTGTGGTGTTTCCTTTCCTCATTGTTGTGTTCCCCAGAGCAGCCCAGTGTCATGGCAGTTCGTGAAATGTTCACTTATGATCATGTTCAAAAATCATGACCTGAACTTGAAATAAACAACATTAACGTGACCTGTATATGAATCAGTAATTCAAAATAACGTGACCATTTCACAAACTGGCGTGAGACCGGGTTTTCCCAGCTAGCTTGTGGTTGCTAGCTCTCTAATTTTAGCTGTCTAATTTGTTGTCTCTCTGTAACAGAGAGTGCTACTCTACATTTAGAGCCAAGGCTTTACCAAACCAGCCTTAACTGAGTTTTCACCAAGCAGGCCTATGTAGTGTTTTACTACATAGACCCACATGCACCACATGCATATATTATAGGTATATGTTACACATATAACTGTTTTAAATTTAGAATATTATACTAATAATAATATTGTACAGTTGTCAAACGTAACTCCACGATGGCAGTTTTGCTTGCTCAGAGATTTGTGTCAAAACTGTAAAGTCTATAATGTTAAAAAAGAACTTCCCCATCCCACTGTCTTCGGGTAGCATATTATTACATGTAAATTAGACAGTTATAAAGGGGGAGCATTTGGACATCTATCCTAACTGTGGCGATGCAGCATGTTGAGATGAAAAGCAATGCTTCTCTTCGTCCCAAATGAGACTCTGGCTAATGAGGCCTGGTGTACACCTCCTGCTGTCCACCTCCCCAGCATCGCCTTCCTTTCTCCTCCTATTCTACCTGTGCATGTATTTCAGCTGAGCTATGCATGGCTGTCTACATGCGGTGGTTCAGGCAGAATAAAATGTGGCTTGCACAAGCACGAGGGCCTCTTATCACAAATTTATTTATTAATGCCACATTTACTTTGCTATGTTGCAAACTGCTTTTGAATCACACCAACTCAGTGCCATGTAGAAAAGCTTTTTTGCACACCTCTTTTGTCGGGCAGGTGCGTAGGATGTGACCAAAAGTAGCAGATCAGGAGCTTAGAAAGAGTCCTGCACACTGACCAAGCAGAAAGAAAATACAATGTTTCGGTCTTAGACCTTCATTAGGTAAATTCGAAAATCACACCGAGTCAAAAATAATGAGAAGGCTTTAATTGTAGTATTCTTGTCTTGAACACACTCTTTGAGGAGCAAAGCATATTGAGTTCCTTTTGATGCTGATTTTCAACAATTGACAGGGACCAGCAGGCGGCTCAGTAAACTGAAATAGCCTAATGATTGTAAATTTTAGGCTACTTTGTAGGTGTAAGTTGGCGGGGAAGTCTTTGAGTTTGATTGTAGGGATCAGCATTTGAATGACAGCTGCAATGAATTCCATCTTTATACGTGGCTGTTGCTTCAGGGAGCTCTCACAGTGTTGTCACTTCTTGAAAGAGATTGAAAGGGACAGAGTGTATTTCCTGTTGAAGGATCTTATAGCTGTGCCTAGCCAGTTGCATCTGGCACACTGTAATCAAACCAATCATGGTGGTTGATGGTCAATGATTACTTTCAGATTGGCTTGCCTTCACATAGCTCTTTTTTTCCTTCCTCTTTTTACGGACACCTGCTGTAGCAGTAAGCCTGTGATACCATGGAGATGGAGGAGAGACAGAGGGCTCAAAAAGCATCTGCTGTCGCTGTGAAATCACGACTCTGCAGATGCTGATCATTTCTAGTGGATGGACTCTAATTACATTGTTAATTCATGTGCATTTAATTTGGACAGACCACTAGTCTTACTTCTCTTGCATACAGCTTCTTTTCTGCCTCCTCCAGTGCACCTCCCCTCTCACACTGACTGTCTCTTTACATAAGGACATGTCGCTGTGCCATTACCAGCTGTTTTCACTTGGTGTCTTTTGGAACTACATGCCAGAGAAGCCCGAGTCCTGAGGCAAGAAGATAGCATTGCTGCCATAGTGGTTACATGTTAGTCAATTTGAAATACACAGAAAGGAATGTCTCTCATGTGACTCCGGGCCAGGGGAGCATGACGGACTGCGAGCTCGCCAAGTATGGTTGGTCACACATGAGAGGGCAGGAGACAGGCAGAAGCACGAACACGGGTGTCACTGCTGTCGGATGTTTACACCTCAGGTGCAGACATGCCGAGGATGCAGATTCCACCCCTCGCCTTTGACTAATTGACCCTGAGCTGATATGTCAGAAGCTTCAGGAGGTAGAACATATGAACCCGAAGCTGTTGTTGGGAGAACTCTTGTACTGTAAAGAGGCGTCGTTCTGCTGAACCAAGACAGCGCAGCTTGACATACTCGCATTGGGGGGGTGGACATTGCCATTGGAGCTGTCATTTAAACAACACAAATATGTGTAATCATCACTCAAATGATATGTGTTGTGGATATATGTTATATGTAAACAATACTATTCAAATGTGTTTTGAGTGACAACATAAACATTGGAAATCATCTAAATACTGAAATTCATTGGATATGAAGAGGCTGATGTTGACAATAGATGGCAGCCATTAATACTGAATAAAATGCCAGACCAGAACAATGAAATGAGGGCAAACTAGCAGCCAACACTGATGCTCATATTCAGTTACAACAGTCAAGTGTTCTAAGCTCGTACAGGATGAATACTGAAGACAATTACTGCAGGAGTGATAATAGTGATTTCAGAATAAACTGTAGCTGTAAAAGTAACTTGGTAACTGGAGTAACCTGATTCTTTTCTGTTGTTTTTTGTAGCCCTTGGACTATGAAAGCAAGAAGACATACACCTTTAAGGTAGATGCCTCCAATGCTCATCTGGATCCACGATTTCAAAGCTTTGGGGCCTTCAAAGACACAGCAACAGTGAAGATTAACGTTTTGGATGTGGATGAGCCCCCAGTGTTCAATAAGCCCTCCTATGTGATGGATGTGTATGAGGACACCCCCGCGGGCACCATCATTGGAGCGGTGACGGCACAGGATTTAGATGCCAGCAGCAGTCCAGTCAGGTAAAGTTAAACTCTTCTGTCTAAAAACAAGGTACACTTTACAAGTTTTAGTACATTGTGTTCGCTTTGAAATGCATGTATCAAAGTGGCTGCACATTTCGTGTGAAAATATCAGATTAAATGACAGAAACATCTGCATGGTGTTATCCATTTTACTCCACTTGCAAATATTTGGTTTAGTCATGACATATTTAGATTGTGTTCAGTGGTGAACATGTTTTAGTTTCATTCGCCTCTAGCAAACAGTCCAAATTCCCAATCTTACAGTAATGGAATTCAAATTGACTAAAGGGGGCATCAGAATGCACGAATGGCAGGATTGAGTGAATTTGTAAAGAATTGTAAAGTCCATTTCTTTAGGTTGATAAATACACATTTCCATTTGGTTGCAGATAGGGGTCAAGATAACACGAAAGAAAGAATGTCAGTGTGACCCAGAGTTTAAAGAAGCATTTTATATTCTGATATTATTCACTAAGACTAGATCTTACTATCTACTACATACTGATAGTGAATGAAGTAGATTCTGACTGCACATCTTCATCTTTAGGGGCTTTACTATTAAACCAAATATCCCTCGTTTACTCCCACAAGGATAACAGACCTAAAAGGAGCAGTACTGTGATACTGCAGCCAGTGATTGAAGGTTTTAGAACACTAATCCATTCATCAATGTCTCCATTTTCCATTCATCAATGTCACCATGGCTTTAATCTTGAGAGTATTGTCAGCTTTACTCATCAGGAGACCAATCAATCTATGTAGAACATTTGACATTGTCATGTGAAATCCTGCTAGCATCATCTTTTTGCAGCTCAGGACGTGTTGGTTGGTTGACGTTATGTAATTGGGACAATATTAGAACGTTATTAGTGGCCCCTGTGTGAACCTGACATGTGCACTCTTAATATGAGAGTGATGTCTGAAGTCTGAGTGCAGATATTACCCAATTTACTTTGATAAAGGCTGATCAAACTCGCTCACTATGTTCAGTGTCTATGACATTTAAATGTTGTGTATATTTACTTACTACACTGTAATGGATAAAAAATAAAAGTTTGCCCTGTAATGTATGGTTAACAGCTTAGCTTGTGGCAGCAGAGGCAGTCATCTTAAAAGTAATGTCTACAACTGCAGCTCTTTAGGGTAAAAACTTAGCTTCAGAGGGATTTCTGTATTTTATTTATTGTTGCATCATACCTGTTGGATGCACATTTATATTTTTCAGAGCACCTGTTTTAATGAGATTACGTATTTAACAAAACTTGTGTCACCTTTCTTTTCAACATTTTAAGGATTATATGCAGATAATCCCCTTTGGCTGACATCCACGGAGGCTTAAAATATTCAAGAAACGGCTATGTTCTTGCAAATTATATAACAAAAAATTATCATTTTTGGAAAAAAAGACAAATCTTAATGGAGTGTCCAACGGTTTCCATGCGGTTGGATGCAGGTCTTTGAAGCTTCTGTAAGATGAGATACTTTTGTGGAGATTTATTTTGTGCATGGGGATGATTAACATAATTAGTTAAAGTTAATTATGTATATATTCTTGGTATTGTGTAGATGTGGAACCACATTACACTGTGCACATTGCCTGTTAGTGTTGCTGTAAAGTGAAGTGGATTATTTTTTGAGTTCTTTGTGCAACTTTTGTGGCGGTACAGACAAATCTTTGCCCGTGTCTTTTCTTTTTCCCCACATAGCCTGAATTAGCAGTAAACTTAATGCTAAGTTTGCACAAAACACATTGAAAAAACACTTTACTTGACGTTTTCCACATAAGAGTGGCATGACACTGTCAGGAACACATTCATGATGCATGAACCCTAAACTTAACCCTAACAATAACCATAACTTGTCATGACAAAACCAAATGACACTTACTAAAAAAGCGTTATGTCATAACTATTTATGACTTGTTTATGTTTTATGACACGTTATGATACGTTCATGTCACTGTTATGTAGAAAACTTCAAGTAAAGTGTAACCAAAAATTGTCCAGTCACCATACATCTAAATTGATAGCTATACAAATATAAGCAGTAGTTTAGTATATACAGAAGCACAGAAACTGAAAATTAAAGCAAGCCTTCTTTCTGTTTTATTCATACATTAAATTAATTTCTTATGTTTTAATTGTTTTTCATGGAACTTAAACATTAATCGTAATCCAACAAAATTCATAGTGTAACAAATTTCTCCTAAATACTCTAGCGAGGCACTGTACTGTATGCCGCTGGTTTCTTTTTGGTAATTATCAGATGGGACATTCAAAGATCACGCCTCAGTTTTATAGATCTGATATTTGACTAAAATCTTGATTTATCCTTGAGGTAAGTCATTTCTTTTCTTTCTCAATCTCTCTGTCTTGCTAAGAACCCACCGACACACACATACACACACAGTCTATTGTTATCTACCACTCAAGTGTTATGTTACTGTCATTGACAAAGACAAAAGAAGTGCATTCTAAAAAATGTATGAGAACCCTTTTGCTTTTAAATCCTATCACAGTCAGTGCTGTTGCTCAGGCACTTGCTTTTGTAGTAATGGTTCTTCGGAGATGTAGCGCTCAAGTGTAACACAGATTGCAAAAAAAACAAACACCTGTTGCATGGACAGGAAGTTGTTTTATTATGAATATTTTATTACAGTGAAAACAAAAGAAATGGAAGAAGTGGAGATTTGTACAACATGACGCTTGTATTCTCTATTCTGTCGATCTCCATTTTGTCTCCAGCACTTTAAATATTTATCAATACCACAACTGACATTGTTCATTTGTGTGTGCCATCAGAGAGCAGCCTTGCATTCTTCACTTGAAAACAATACACTCAATGACCCATCATGCATAGAGAATTATGCTTTTAGACTTTGGTCTCAACTGATTCTGCTATTTAGCAGTATTGAGCTGAGTTATCTCTAGCTGGGGAAACAAAAGAGCATCATGAATACTGCATTGTTGGCCGATTCTAAAGAACTTCCCGAAAGTTTGAAGTTGTAAAGGCTGAACTTTTGCTTCTGTCTAAAAAATGGTGGTCTCACAAATCACAAGAAACTGAAGACATAAACTGAAAGGGTTTACTGCGGCAAACCTGTAAACTCTAAAAATCAATAGCTGTGGAAAATAAACACAAATTGGGCCCTTATTGTTGTCTTAAATCACCTTGTGTATTGTGTTGAATCTTAACTTAACTTAACATTACAGCTGTTCAAAGTAGGAGATAACACTGTAATTAATTTTCATATCTGCAGTTGTCAGTACTGAGTTGAGCTGAAGTAGACTCTTTAGATCTGTGATTTCTTTCACAGCTGTTGAGCTCTATTCTCCTTGAGGATAACTCACAGATTGAACCAATTACAAGTCAAAGAGTTTTGATGTTTTCTATCTCACATGAATATAAACTATAATGAGAATAAGGAATTTTCTGAAAACATTCTTTTATGCCATTCATCTTTAGAGATTGCAAGTTTGAGTTTTGATTTTTTTTTTATTTGCTCAAGGAAATTTCAAAACATCCCTACTCTTTGATTGCATGTGCAATATTGTGGGTATGAGGCGGTTCTGTCCAACCACCGGGCCACACTGACATTGAAACGTATGCTTGAGTAGCAGCTTGAGTCCAATAATAGCACCCCTAAAAATTGTTTGTGCCCTGAGGACAAATTGTCCATTGATCTTTTGAACTCTTGATAGGAGTTTGGCTGTGATATTTATCAAAGAGACTCAGATTAAACTAGTTGGACATGAGCATGTTCACTTCAAGGCTATGTGACACACCAACCCACAGAGTTAAGGAGAGTAGGTGGACAAATCAAAATTGAAACAGAAAATTTGATGGAACTAAAGCTTGTAAAAATTCTGCTGAAATGGTTTTGCTATCATTCTCATTACGGTACAAGACTTGGGGGTTTCAATGCATACTAGGCCTCTTTCTAATAATGACTCAAGTCCAGTTTGAGACTCTATAGTGTAAAAAAACAAGCAAAAGAAATTTTAATGAGAAATAGCCTTTAAAGATCACGTGGGCCATGAGAAAAAAAAGGCAGGATGGTGACAGAGAAGCTGTCCTTTATGCTGGTCCTTTATTCCAGGCTCAAGCCAATGAGAAATTAAGCATCTGGCGTGTGGAGGTGCCCACAAGCAAGATATTGAACCCCCAGCCTCTGACCTCCATGTGAAGATAAATAATAAAATAAAAGACAACAACATATTTTCTCCTCTGGGACCTCCACTGATGATCACAAAGTTATTAATGAAAAATAGCCTTTGAAGATCAAAAAACAAGGCATGATGAATGGCGTTTTCGGTGGCATGTGCTTTGGTGTCAGATCGTTTTTTGTTTTCCATAGTTTGCATTCACAGCGACTGGGCAAGCAAGACCAAAGATGATTTCTCAGAGAGGACCTTGCACTCTCTGTTCTCAGACACCAAACCAACATTCTATGCCTTTTGTTGTACATTGACTGTGCGAGATTGATACGGTTTCAGTGGGCGCCTAAAATTCATTTACATTCCCAAGAAAAAAATACGTTTGCTCAGCAATGGCCAAAGTACATGTGCCCCATTACAAGATTGGATTGTATATGCGGTCCTCAGCACATTTTCTGGAAATGACCATTCAGATTGAGTAATGAAGGCTACGCCAACATTATATTACACCTAACTCATATGCATGAGCCCAGAGGGGAAATCACTGTGGTTTAATTCTCTGGTTTATGTTGGAAATGAAGGCCATTAAAACAACATTTTCTGGCAGGTATTCCATTGACTGGAAGAGTGACTTGGACAGCTACTTTGACATTGATCCAGTGGAGGGAACCATTTCCACAAACGAACTCCTTGACAGAGAGAGCATCGCCCAGCACAATATCTCCATCGTGGCGACCAAACTTAGTAAGTATGACATCAAGATCGATTGTGATTCATGCAGGTGTCGTCGTCCTTCCACGGCCATAATCTGTGTGAAGGATTTAACACACTTTTACTCAAGTCAATACTCAATCCCATTTTGCTGGAAAGGTTTATGGTGAATATAAACCATGATGGCTCTCCCGGAGGGATGTATCTTCAGGACATTGTCTCCTCTAGCATAGCCTCTTCAACTCTGTTTTCATTTTTAACTGTCTTATTTTTTTTCAACACATTTGATGACATTGGCATCGGGAGGGAGCTTTTCCTGCCAGAGTCAACTTTTACTTACACCGCAGTAAAATTTGAACCTTTCTGGGGTTTTAAAGCGAGCAGATGCAGCGGGCGTCACACCACATTGTGAAAAAAGGCAGCCAATGCGGAGCTTGGGTTTTAAGACATGTCATCAAGCTAATTATGTTTTTATGAAGGAAGTGGAGCAAATTTCCGGATAAATAAGCAAATCCATCGTCATCAAGTCATCAAAATCTGCTAAGAACCGTCAAAGTCATTATCCCAGAGGCAGGCTGGTGCTCAATCAAAATTACACACGCTGTATATTCATTAGGGCAGACTGTGAAATATGGGCTGTTAAAACTGGAGTCATTGTCGCCTTGGAAACTGATATTAGTCACTTCCCCTCAAGGTCACGGCAGTGACATGCTAATTCTGTTTTCAATGTGTGTGTGTTTCCTTGTGTGGCTTTTGTGCATAAATGTCAAGGAACTGGAAGATGAGGTAGACTGAAAGGATATAGGGTGGTGGGAGGAGGGAGTTGGAGGAAGACGGTGGTTTTACAGTACCAGGGCGTCACATGTTCAGTTTATGATACCTGACCCAAGAAACCAGTAGCAACACCCCACCAGCCACATAGAAACACACATGCACACATTCTCACAGTCATAGTTTCACACATGGCCAAAAAAATAAAGTCAAATATGTATATGTAAAAAAACAATATAGCCCATCTAAATTTGCCACTGAGAGGCAAACTTGTTTCAGATGTGTTTTTGTGGATAATAATTAACCAATGTTCAGTGCGCTGTATAACTTTGGATTCAGCGATCCATTTATTCACA
The DNA here is from genome assembly GCA_026937815.1 of Etheostoma perlongum. NCBI lineage: Eukaryota > Metazoa > Chordata > Actinopteri > Perciformes > Percidae > Etheostoma > Etheostoma perlongum. The sequence continues at coordinate 22,255,349 of CM049392.1, read as the reverse complement.
GTTCTATATACACATGCTCACTGTCTGTTTCCACTACCAGTCGGAGACAAGGCTAAAGTTCTTGTATTAAGCGGTTTATTTAACCGCTCACAACAGTGCTGAGAATACTCAAAGATCAATATTTCACAGAAAACAGCACTGTCACTGCCTGGTGAGGGTGCTAACCCAACCCTAAAAACAGAGATATATAACATAAACAACATGTATGCACGATGCGTACAAGCAGTACAGTATATCTACACATCTTGCCCTCGGCCACATGTGTTTCACTCCTTTCTTATCACCTCACACTAAGTCAGCCTCTTATTCAGGTCTCTGCCCTCTCTGTTTACCCTCTAGAGATTATTTACAACAAGACAGAAAAAACAAAATTCACATCCAAAGCCTGGGTGGAAAAAAATAAATGGTGGTTGCACTGGTGCCATATAGGGATTGAGATAACACCCAGCACCCCTGAGTTTGTGTCCCAACTTGAGGGGAGTTCCAATCTGTTTTTAACCTTGTGTGAAACTTGGCAGAACGTTGTGTTCTGAGTATTGAAAAGCTGTAACGGCTCCTCTGAGATGCATTCTATTATCATCGTTGGGATGTTGCCGTCACTCTGTAATTCTGGTTTTAAACCACCAAGGCCAGCAATAAACAATGAAGCAAAATGCATTCAAAACCCACAGTAACTATGGATTGTGGGAGGAGAGGTCATGCACAGAAAGAAAAGCTCTGACTTTCTACAGTCTCGAGCAGCCTCAGTCGGCCCTGCATAGCAGGTTTTCAATAAATTGTTGCAGACCTCCATATTTGACCTGCATCTGCATCTACAGTGTGCCCTTGCTGCTAATGCTTTTTAACATTTATCCACCCACACCTTTTATTTGCCGTTATCATGACCCAGAGGAAAATGTCCAACCAGATGAGTTGTCGGATGACATTTTCCTTGAAATAAAATGACCTTTTTTCTCTTCAATGATTAGCACAACACCTGAGTTGCAGACTGTTCTGAGAAAGCCTCAGAGATCTGTCCAGTTGCTGCTAGACACTGCAGTCATGCAGCAAAATGAGAACAGTCTCTGCTGCTCTCCTGAGACACAGTGCACAGCAGAAGCCCTGCTAAATAAGAGCCAGGGTTAGATTAACCGTTTGCTTTTTGCCTTTTAAGCCCAGTGGCAATTTTCTAAAAGTCAAAGCGAGGGGAGGATCTATTAAATGCAATAATAACCTTGACTGGATGCATTGAGGAAGCACACATTATCTATTTACAGAGATTGAGTGTAGTTTCACACTTACCATGGAGTTTGTGTTGTGAGCTTGCTTACTTCTGTCCACAGTTGCACTTTTAAAAGATTGCTAACTAAAAAGATTCTTTCTATCTCTGTTTAGCAGCACATTTTTATAGATTTCTGGTTAATTGGTTGGTTGCTTGGGTGATTAGTTTTTTATTAAAATAAGCCTAATCAAAAAGTAATATCCAGTAGCAAAGACGTATAAAGCAGGCAACTTTTATGGCTGACCGATCAAGCATTCTGTAGCAACACAGAATTCTGTTGCAATAAAATAAATAGAGTATTTCTTATTGGGCTGAAATGCTGACACAAGTCAGATTTGAATTTAATCACTATACCATTGCTCCATCTAGTGGGCTGAACGATATGTCGCTGATGACATACTGGGAAGCAGTCAACAGTTATGGAGATGGGGGTTTGAGATGAGATGAGGGGGAAACGATAAACCCTTAAGCCTTGGACTTCAAAGTGAAATTTGACAGATTTTGTCGATCTAGAAGATATGAAGTTGTTCAAACTTTTCAGAGGCCAAAGAATTCACCTCGATGACAGAAAAGATCAGTATTTTTGCGGGCTGAGCATCATTGTTGGTAGTTCAGTCAGTGCAAAGCAGCTAATTCCATGCTCTGTGTCATTTTTACTTCAGTGGGAAGATTGCTTTTTCCGTCAAGGTCAGAGACAGGTTACTAACTGAGCTGTGGCTGCGTCTCCAATCCCCTTGAGACGACTCTACAGATCCCCCCCCTTCTGCATTCTTCTAAACCACCCACCTACACACAAACTTAAGCCTCCTACTGCAGAGCAAAGCCTATTCCCACATCAAATCCATAAAGTTTACCTTTCACACAAAAAGAACATTTCCCCATTGTGCCCCTGCCGTGAGGACACATTGTAACAAACAACCCTGGATTCAAGTTGGTCCCTCTCAAGGGGGCTTCCACACTATAATTAATACGGGCTGCACATCTTATGGCTAAAACCCATAATAGAACCTGAGGGAAAAAAAAGCTTCTCTTCTCTCTGTAGAGCCATATTCCTTAATGCGAGGCATGCTTTATTTGCAGGCAGCGCGTGGGATGCGTTTACTGTGTTTTTATTTAATTCACCATCACATCATCAATCAAAAGCCCCATAAAACAACAGCACAAGGGTGCAAGTTATGCATCAACATGTCCCAGACACATCAAGGGTTTTCCAGCAGACACATTTAACCAAGAGCGACTTGCAGTAGGCGAGCAGATAGCATCTGCTCGAGGACACTCTGACTGGACATTCAGGCATGACAGCCTCTTTAACCACTTGACTATCCTACTGATAAACATTTATGCTTTGGCTCATCATATGATGGTAGTACTTTTGGTATCCACTTGATGTCAGTGCTGTTAAAAAAAAAAAACTCCCATGTTGTATTTTGTTCTGCATTCATGAAACAGTGTGCACATTTGTGCTTTATTTAAACACTTCTATGTTGTGTTTTCTTCTCCAGATAGTCCAGTTCTGAGCAGTCGGGTGGCCGTCACCGTCCATGTGTTGGACATCAACGAGTTCCCACCAGAACTCTCCAGTCCATATGAGACCTTTGTGTGCGAAAATGCCAAAGTGGGACAGGTACTTTCACATTTCCTCTCTTCCCTGACTCTTTCTGTGCACACGTGATGCGTTTGTGGCATTTAACACAGCATAGACGTGTCTGTTTTTCAGTGAGTTGACAACTGCTGACCGGTGTGTTGTCTGTCCTCCTAAAAGTATTAAATTGAATCTGAAAGGTGTGGACTTCTATAAACGCTGGCAAAGAGTCAATGTTTACACGTAGGCAGAAATACACACAGAATTGAAGGTGTGTGGAGATACAGTTTATTGGTATTTTCTGCTTTTTGAAGCACCCTGTTGCTGTAGTAAATACACATTTAACTCACACGTTGATACCTAACAGAAGGTTGATTTCCAGCATTATACTCAAGGTGACTTGAATAAAATCTTTTATTTCAACAGAGTTTGCAGAGAATCCTTCAACACAGAGCGTAAATCTAAATCTTGAGCAGATTGTGTCATAGAGTTCAATTCAGCAGGAGAAGCAATCATAAAGAAAAGCAGCGCTTTGCATATCAGCAACCTAGAGTACATTTCAAATGATCTATTTGAAATGCAGTGGAGAATTTGCCTGTGCACATTGTGAACCACCTGTGCCTGTAAATTAGCCCATTAACCAGCATCTATATGCAGGTAAGCGTTCTGAGGGAACAGCTTCTTTGGCAGTCTATCAAATTGCTGTAGACTCCTCATCACATTGAGGATGTTTTCATTGGTCCTCAGGCCTGTTGCAATCAAAACAACGGCTGTGCCCCGCATTCCAAGGCATCATTGTCTCTTGTCGAACATGAAGTTGGCTGGGATTTCTGACATGTTTTCAGCCTTTCAGATTGAGTCAAGACACTTGGGAATAGGGTTGAGGCCATTACTATACTATTTAACATTTTTCTTAAGGACCGTGAAAACTTATTTTTCCTTCATTCGGCTGCTGGGATCCCACATGATCGCACACTTTTCTTCCAAACACTTAGACAGAAAAGACAGCCACCACCTTCTATTCATATCAGCTGGAATCATCATGCAATATGTGCCCTCTATACAAAAGGCATCTTCTCTTCTCTTCCTTACTCCCTTACTTTAATCTCTTACTATTTCCCTCTCTCCTCCCTTGCCCTTTCGTGCAGAATATGCACTTTCTTCCACTTTTTCCACAGCATGATTCCACCAGGTGTTGTGCACAGCTGGTGGATGATAAAGAATTGCACATCATCTCCTGTACAAATCCATCACACTTCTCCCTAGATGATTATGTGCACTCACACCGCTGGAAAGTCATACAAACCGCTTGTTTTGGAGTTTCTCATGCTGTGGCACAACCTCCCATGGAAATTCATCTGTAACCAGGACACAGCCAATCAAGAAAAGCAACTGCCTATTTTGATTTAAATGTGGGGAGGAGCAGGATAGAGTGTGGCCTGAGGCCTTAAAACTGAGATTTGCATATACAAATGGCTAAGGCAAAGTAATACAGCTTATATTATTTTATTATTTATTACACTCTGACTCACACTGACTGGTCAACTGGCCAAGTGTGAAATGAGAAAAAGCAACCATAAAGGAAACATAAAACAAGAATATTTACTACTCCGGAGATTGTATTATATACTTAGGACAGCCAGTTCTATCATGTGTTCCTCGCTCTTTAATGTCTTTCCTTTTACAGGCTTTTTATAATGCCACATTGAAATGCTAACCCACAGAATCAGTTTTCTATGGTGGAATAATCCCATTTACATTTACAGCATTTAGCAGGCGCTCTTATCTAGCTTAATTTACAATGCAGCTGAGAGCAAAAGCAGAATACACTTAGAGCCATACAACATGTAATAGCAGCCAGCAGTTACAGCAGCCACAGATCCACTTATGATCAAGGAAAGGTAGGGCGCTCCACTTTAATAGTAATAATAATGATAATAATGTATATTTTATTCTTCCCACAAAGGGAAATTACTTTATTCCTATGGGTGACATCAAGTGACTTTAACACGCACACAAAGCATCCTGGGAAGGCGGCGCTGCATTTGCAAATGCTGCGTGTCAAAAAAGCTGGCCGATGCCCGTCTTTATGCAAATGAATCTCTTGAACGTGATGCGACTATCCATAGAAGTAGACCAAAATCTTTCAAACCGATCTGAAATTCAGCAACTACATGGCCTATTTCTTGCGTAAAATGTTTTCAGTAACATGTTTCGGTGAACTATTTTTGTAAAATAGGAGATCGTATTCCGAATTAGCCGCCATTACTGTCAACAACACGCTTCAGTCGTGTCGCAAAAATTGATGTGAACTGTAAGAGGACAGGGTGGACAGGGAGGTCAGGGTGGATGGGTGGGTGCTAACATACAGGACGTCCAAGCCCTGGGAGTGGAGGGAAGGAAATACGTGTTTCAATCAAAACCACAATCTTTGTTTCCTGCTCTTAACTAGTCATATTGGTGCCAAATCCTAGCTTTTTTTGGGTCAAAACACTCATATTTTGTGGACCAAATTTAACCGTAATGTCCGCTGAATCGACCAGCACCTCAAAGTCACCTATTTGGTAACTGAACCACCAACTACCGCTGACACAACAAAGGTCTGTAGCAACCGCCACTCCACATCATGGCGCTCGTAGCCAGCCGGCATCACGTGACCAGCCAGCGTCACGGGAACAGCCAGAGGGCTTCTAATTTTGTAGGATTTTATGGGTTTTGGTGTGCATACATTTCTGTACGATATCATACAAAAATATTCATGTTCATGACAATGCGTTGAACCAAACTCTTAGCTGGCACTCCCAGGGGTCATGTTCGAAGATGAGGCTGCTTCCCTCGGTGGCAACAGTATTTTCTTGATTTACGGTTACTGCTGGCAGCTTGTTGTTACATTCTTACACAAGCAGACTTTCTGTCATCAACGCACTTTCCCAGGAACCTTTTGCCATATTTGTAGCACTCTCGAGAGCAATCAGGCAAAGGCTTGCTCGAGCAATGTTACATGGAGTAGAAAAAATTCATGATTACACATGCGGTACAGATGTAGGACATCTGAGTTAGTGTAGGGTTCAAGGGTTATGTGTAATAAACATATTCAAACATAATGATGTGTGTAATTGCATAATTTCCCTTACAGGACACTGGGACTTTATGATATGCGACTTAACTGCTCTTCCTCCGGGACACCTTGCAAAATAAATCTTTCAAAGACATCATTTTGTGGGAAATGTTGACTGACGTTAGCCATTATTTCTGACAAAAGTTATTTACTGACAGCAAAAAGATTGATTGATTGATTAAATTCAAGTGAAAGTAATTGTAAGTCGGATTTATTCATCACAATGCTAATTTGGTCGCTGGAAATCAATAGTGCAAATTGTACAGCTGCTGTCGGGAATACCACAGAGCACCCCTCCCACCTGGTGTCAGGTTTATTCTTCTGTGGGGAATTTTGTTCGAACACAGAGGAGAAAGAGAGGAAGAGCAACATTGCCGAGGGGATACGTAACAGGGCAGGGAGGCTGATTGGTGGCTTCTGCATCAGGGGCCGCGGCATCAAGTCTGCAGCAGGTCAAGCCCAGTGTGCGGGGGGAAGAGCAGACTGGTAGCACAGATGGGCTGGCAGGACAGCCGGTTTCAGGCTAAGCTCCGAGATGCCTGGGGGGGGGGTGGGGGTGGGGTTGGGGACGAGAAGAAAATAGAAAACCGTCAGCAGTCTGATTCAGAGGCGGCTGAATCAGCAGTCTGTGTGTAGCGGGGTGGAAAAGTCAGTGGTTGTTTCAGTAAATGCTTTTACACATTTTCCACATGTAAGTCATCTAGCTTGTTGAAGCGCTGTAGTAGATGTATGGAGGTGTTTATGAAATTGTGTCTTTTTCTTGTTTTATTGTGAGTTATTTGGGGAATGCAATTGACGTTGGCCCTGTGCTCTGAGAAGATGTACTGTAGTATAAGAACAATATAAAACAACAGCTAACTCTAACCCTTGAACAAGCTCCAGCAGGTCGGAATTATCCTAATCCATCACTCGGTGTGTTGAGGTGATCCAGACTTTTGAAAACATTATAAATCAAGTGCTCAGCGACTGTATCCAAAACTACCGAGAGAACAATTCACTGCCTTGTTTCAGCGCTGACAGGTCTGACATGCAGTCAGTTCAGGACTAGTTGACTATTCTGTTCAATGTTGAATAATTTCACATTTGTGCTGCCAAAAACAATTTGAACTGTAGGAGTTTTCTTTTCTGTTCAAAACAAACATTTGACATGGAAACAACTACTCAAAAGGAAAACCTTCCAAAGGGGCAAATCCAAATTTGCAGATGAAAGGGTTACCAGTTTCCAATGTACCGGTCGGTAAAAGTAAAACTAAAAGTGAGAGATGAATGCCTTCCTTTTTTTCATAATCAAAGAACATGATTTTTTTATTTTCATTTGTGAATCACAGGTGATTCAGACTTTCAGTGCAAAAGACCAGGATCTACCAACAGCTGGACAACAGTTCTCCTTCAAATCACCAAAAGAAGACGTAAAAAACAAGAATTTCACCATCCGGGACTTTGGAAGTAAGTATATCCTGACAACACCTCTGTTTGGCAACATGGCAAATCACTACTGTGCGAAACAGCTGATTGATTTTGAACTATATTCTCTCAGGAAATGTTGCCTAATCATACTTACTATCCTAATAATGCAGCTTTAACTTCTAAACTAACACTATCACTCAGCATTGAAAAGTTTCTATTTACACCTGACAAATTACAATAAAGCAATGTGAGTGATAAAGAAATGATGCCTGCAGTTGACTGCAGTTTCTTAGAAAGACAGCAGATGGTAAAGAAACTTTACTTTACTTTACTTGAAATAAACAGCTGACAACACACAAACAACTGTGAACTGTTTGTAAATGATATGGAAAGTGGCCTTTATAGTCAAAAAAGTATCAACTTTATGAGACGACTTTGTTGAAAACTCAATTCTGATTGGTCAAATAGCGGCATTGTGCACTGTACGTTATATCTGAATAGCAAACCACTGCCATGATTAACTGCTATAGCAGTTCTGATCATAGACTCTTTAAGAAATTATTGATAAATCATATTTATGTCTCAAATTATTTATTTCTTTAGTAAGCACTTGGGTAATAGCTGCTTAGCATCAGGGCCCTGCATCATCCTGTTGGGATTTATTTTGCAATAACGACCCGCTCGCTCTACGTTGTCCCTTACATAGTATATTAATAATAGTTGAATTTGGGGGCACAAAAACAAGTAGAACCATCATTGATTACATCTTAACAGCTGCTGTCCAATCTCTGCACGCAATTAGATTGGAATGAGGACAACCCTCTTGCAAGATAAATCATTTAATATTTAAAAAGTGTGTTTCTCATAGCTTATACGAGTGGCTCTTACGCATGAAGTCAGACGTTGTCTTATGATAAGGGCATATATGACACTCAGCAGTGCGCACTGGCCGAGCCCTTTGAAGTCCAACCAGGAAGACGGGTAAGGAAAAGTGGGACATGGCAGGATGAGGCCAGGGAGACGAATGCATTCACTATCCTTGACAAGCCTAGGTCTGAACCTCTGATCCAGTTTTTACCTTTTGGACACACTGTCTTGCAGTTTCCTGGCTGCCAGAGGCTCTGCGAGCACACACTCTCCAGATACAGAGTACGATCTGATAGGCAGGGACAAGGAAACACAAACTCCACAGGCACCATGGACAGGCTCGGCAAAAGAGGTAGAGACAGAGAGAGAGACAGAGAGAGAGAGCACAAACAAAATCACAGTTGTGCACAACATGCAAGGTGTGCTAAAATGCCTGACCTCCTGTGAAGAAAAAGTGCCAGGCTTCTACAGCGGAACAAACCGGACTTGACAGGGGTCAGACAGTCTAGCTGTAGCAGACAGAACCCGGCAGGTCCAACGTGACACGTTCCCTCCTCGTTGCATATATTGTCCACCCCTATTCCACTCCCCCATTCTCACACCTACTGCTGTCTCTTCGAGTTCTTCCCTTTGTGTGTTTTCATGTATTTCTTTTTTGTATCTCTCCTTGCTAATCTGCTGTGTCTCTGGAGTGATGCTGCCTGCACTCAGAGATAACAATATCACAACAGATTCCAATAGTTCCCACAGTGCAGGTAGATAGAAAACCGCTTTGCAGTGTTTCAGGGAATGATGTACTTGGGTGCAGTTAGGCTCCGTCCGCTTTTTTGGAAAGCGGTGTAAAATGGTGAGAGCTTTTGATAAGACAACTCTTTGATACGTTGCAGATTCTCATCACATTCAGAGAGGCACATTTGTAGAAGATTCAATATCAAACATGACGAGTTATCAGACATTGAAAAGTTTTATCTTTCTCAAACTTGGACCTCCAGACTTGTAATGTAGCTTAAAGGATTGGCTGATTGATGTGAGGTTATACTGGGTGGAACCCTTTTCTTTTTTGTTACTTTGGTCAGAACACTGTCTAACTTTTATAGATCAAGGAAAAAGCACTTGCTGCACTACTTCAGGCCTCCCCATGCTCTTCTAATCTAAGACTGCATACCCTCTCAAAAGCTCAACGGCTGTTTTGAAGATTTCTTTTTGATGTTTGCCCCCCCTCTAGACAACACAGCTGGAATTGTGACAAAGCGAAGTGGCTTTAGACGGCGTTTGCAGGAGATCTATTTCCTTCCCGTGGTGATAGACGATAATGGCTACCCTCCTAAGAGCAGCACTGGGACCCTGACCATCCGCGTATGTGGCTGCGAGGCAGACGGTTCTCTGCTAACTTGCAGCGCTGAGGCCATCTTTCTCCCCGTGGGTCTCAGCACTGGAGCTCTGATCGCCATCCTTCTGTGTATCATCATCCTGTTAGGTGAGACCTGTTGTCTTATGGCTTGTAAAAATTCTTCATTATAGCTTTGCATCCTTGATAATCATACAGGAAACAAGGAGTTGTTATATATATTGCCTTATGCTACAGCCCTGATTTTATACGCTTACAATTTGCACACTTTGGCAGCTCCAACTGGGTTAAAGATTATAATATATCTTTTATCTTCCAGAAATTAGGATTACATTTTATCTCAGTGAGCTGGGTGCTTTTTTGAATTATCATTAGTTGTTGGTATTAGAGAAGAACATGACAAGTGGTTAACCTTAGCTTGTGATTTAGTCTTTCTTTTCAAGTTTATAAGTATATGTACAGTATGAGCATAACTTTAATAACTTTCTTAAATGAAGTGTCCATACTACTTCTTTCTCCAAACCAGCATGGGGGCGTTGTCTCAACGTCTTCATAATTTTCGATTGACAGGTATAGTTTAGATTTGAAATCTCTCCCCGGTGCAGTTTTTAGGTATTGATCGGCTTGTGATGTCAACGTTAAGTCAAAGTAAGACACTGAGCCGGTGTTGTGGTCAAGACCACCTAAACCGAGAGCAAGTCATCACAAACAGAGCGTATCAAGACCGAGACCAGAGTGTATCAAGGCCGAGACCAAGATCAAGAGGGGTTGAGACTGAGTCAATACTAAGACCAAGACAGGGCGAGACCGAGTCAAGACCAGACCAGTGCGAGCCCCACACTGCATGACACGATAAAATGTGGAAAATGCTAATCATAGGCACTCCTCAAATTGATCTAAAAGATTTACATTCCCATAAAAAACACCCACAGAAAACCAATTGAGATTGTTCTTCATTCACCTATTTTATTGCCATAAGAGTATCATGAGAAATGCCTTAATAAAATAATCAAAAGGCAGTTGTGGTCTTGACCGATCTTGAACTAAAATCCAGAGTACTCTTTAAATGAGACGAGACAAGACTGACTAAAAAGGCAGTCGCTTCCAAGGTAAGACCTTCAAAAAGTGGTCTTGAGTAGTAAAACACTGCACTAAGCTCACCTGAACACCTGAAATACAAATCCACACGGCTAGATCTATATTAATGTTATGCCATTTTTGACAACACCTGAATCCAAACTTGCTGAGCTGACCGTAACACTTGGTCTGGCATCTCTCCAGGAATGTCCGCAGTTAATTATAGAATGCATATGAATTTGGTCATTCAATGAGTCGTTCAAGAGTGGAGGGAGGGACTCTTGGCTCTATAAACTAAATCCAATCTTGCTGGCCTGTGGCTGCTTCGCAGGCTACAGCTTTTACACTCTCCGCAAGGTCACTGTTGTAAAACTCCTCCTTAATTCTCTTCTATTAATGTCCAAACTCATCTACATAGCAGGGAGGAAGTAAATGTAGGTTTATGGGATCATTTTCTGAATTATGAATATGGGGATGGTCGGTTGTTAAAGATGTTCGTATTTTACAGTGGAAGTCAAAGGTGGCCATGACCTCTGAATTGAGCTGTATTTACATCAAGTCATGCTATGCCTCATCATAAATCATTTCCATTACCTTCATTAATGCGTTCATGTAACACAATCTGCTTAGATTTCATTGTTTTACATGTGAGGGAACATAAAAGCATCAGTCCACTGTAGTGGTGTGCTGTAGTGTTGGTGTGTTCACTGCACGTGAGAGGAATGTCTTCAAAGGCTCTAAGTCGACTCGCCCCCAAGGCTGAGGCTGACGCCAAACTCCCATGCTGTCCCTAAGAAGGAAAGTGGCAGAGAAAATCAGAACTCACACCGAGAACATTTCCATAGAGCCACTTAGTTCCTGTGCAGGATTTGTCAGGATGACCCAGTTGTCCTGTGCGAAGGAATGATGAGGTAAATTAAACCGACCGGTGCAGAGACTTTCATCTGCATTGCTGTCTCTTCCAAACGGATGTGGATTGACTGGACCCAGTGACAAGCTGCTTCCCACCGCTGTGTCCTACAATAGCTGACTGTTGTTGAAGTCTATGTAGGTGCCACTGGGGGGAGCTGGCACACTATACACAGGTAGATAAAACCGCTTGGGTGTTACGAGAGGCTGAAAGGAAACGTGATACAGCAAGGATGAAAGGAAGAGTCCTACTTAAGTATACTTTCATGTATTTATTGGACTCTTTCACCTGAATGATTCCAGTTTTATCCTGGCCATTGCTCTTCTGCGTAGATGCGACTGTATATTAAAATCCCTGCATATTTCACAGAGCAGAGAGAGAGGGACACAGAGGGAGACAGATTGCACTGAAAGAGGAAAGGGAGAGCAGTAAATGTATTGTAACATTATGTGTTGAAAAGCACACTGTGGCAATATAGTGCGTAACATGTGCAGAACTTCAAGCAACCTCTGAAGGGTTGCATGATAAAATAGTAAACGGTGTGCTTTGGGTCTACTCTCAGCGGTATTTTTTCCAACAGTGCTTACAGTTCTTGTGCTATCTATTCTAAGTATGTAATGCTGCCATCCCACATTATTCACAGAAGGCATTGATTTGCAGGTCAAACTGGGCCAAAGGTGGGTGAAAACTGTTTTAGATGTTAAGGTAACTTGTGATAGTTTCAATGGATTTATCTTTCTTTATCTCAGTGTCAGGCAGGATTTCACTACATCCTTGAAATTCTGCTAATCACAGATCACATGATCACATGTAAACCAGGCATCTAAACACATATCATACTGGTACTCCGCAGCTGCGGTGGAGTATTTTTGAGGCTGTGTCAACATCAGTATTCTAATTCACATTGACAGTGCTAGTTTGTAAGCATGCTAATCATTAACACAATAATAATAATAAAAAAATTACATTTTATTTAGAGGCACCTTTCTTAGCACTCGAAGACAGTACAGGGATACATAAGACATTTTAAAAACAGCAAAAGAATAGTATACAACAATAACAACAACAGAAAAAGGCATAGCAATAGACATTTAAGTGGAATAGGCAGTTTTAAATAGATGTGTCTTGAGTTGTGATTTGTGAGGGAGACCCAAGAGGAGAGAGTTACAGTAATCCGGACCTGAATTGATGAGACTATGGACACGGGTGGCGGCAGCGTGGGGGGTAAGGGAGGGGCTGAGGGGATTGATGTTTCATAGGTGGAAGTAGGCAGACCGGGTAATGTTACAGTGTAGTACTGAGGCTGATGGGAAGGTGATTAGTTTAACAGATATTAGGCCATAAACCAAAGTGTTTGCCAAAATAACATTAAGACCTGCTGGTGGTGCTAGTTGAAATGTCCAAGTCATTAAAACTCATGCTGAGGGGGGACATGAATATCTCTATCAAATTCCATGGCATTCCATCCTAAAATTTTCTGAATAAAGACAAAAAATGCTGGACTGAAGGGGTGGAGCGACCAACCAACCTAAAAAAAAAAAGAAGAAAATTCGAAATTCTCTTTTTTCCTGACAGAAAATGTGTTTAAGGCGGAGTAATATGGATGTGTGGACAGTAGTTTAACATGTAATTATGCATTCAATTTGTTCCCCCAGTAATCGTGGTCCTCTATGTGGGCTTGAGACGGCAAAAGAAAAAGGAAACACTCATGTCATCCAAGGAGGACATCCGGGATAATGTGATCCACTATGACGACGAAGGAGGGGGAGAGGAGGACACGCACGCATTTGACATGGGGACACTTCGCAATCCTAAGGTTGTCAAAGAGAACCTGTTCCGCAGGGACGTCAAACCTGAGATGAAGAGAGGTCCCAGGCCGCCTGTCTCTCAGGACAGCGCCGACATCCGAGATTTCATCAACCAGCGTCTGAAAGAGCACGACTTGGACAACTCGGCACCGCCCTATGACTCCCTGGCCACGTACGCTTACGAGGGCGACGGCTCTGTGGCCGAGTCGCTAAGCTCCATCGAGTCCCTCGCAAGAGACCTCGAGGAGGACTATGATTACCTCAATGACTGGGGCCCCCGCTTTAAGACACTAGCAGGGATATTTGGGGAACAGTCAGAAACTCATTCGGACTCAACCACCACGGAGAACACACATTGATGTTTTTCACAGACTCAAAAAGCAAATATGTAACAAAGTTCTTTTGGTTGGCGACACACACACACACACACACACACACACACACACGTTTTACCATGGTTTTCCTCCCATGTTATCTGTTTTCATCTTTTTTCCAGCTCACCGTTTTCTATTTTATGTGGTACTTTACCATGCTCGGTCCCAAAATTGTAAAAAAAGAAGAAGAAAATGAGGGAACATAAGGAAACATGATTAGATGAGCCAAGTAGCCATTCAATTACCTTTCAATTGAATGTTCTCGTCTTACGTTTTGTTTCCTCTTGGGGAATACGCATATACACGGAAATGTTGTCATTTCCTAGAACATCCTTAAAAGTGCCTCAATATAATTGTTCTTTCACTTACTATGTCATGCCACATATCCAGTGTTGATCCTTACAACCCCACAGGTTAAGCTTATTCAGTCAGCATCCTGTCCTCTGACTGGCTGATTTACCAAGACCAATGTCAAGTCTGTGGGGACAGTGAAGTGGCCCGAGTTTGGCCAAAGATGTTTTGAATGTTATTTATTCTTCTATTTATTTATTGGCTGATTGAGTTTGATTTGATTATTGTGTATTTATCTATTTATCTCTCAGTCATCAATCTGTATTTTATTTTATTTTTGGAGACACACAAGGGATTTTTGTAATTAAAAGGCCCACATGAAAATGTATGTTTCTGTTAAGTGGGTCCTGTGAATAGACTTGTACTAGAGTTGTAAAAAAAAAAAAAATATTAGGGCTAAATACTGCAGTTCAGTCATGTAAGAAACACTTTTTTTAAATAAAACACACATGGAGAAGTTCCTTTCTGTGTTCACTTATTTGGCTCACATTACATATGATCTAATATTTAAAGTTAATCCACCACTACTTTTAAACATATTGTTCTGAGGCTGTTTGCAAGTAGTATGAATAGAGCAAATCACCCTAGAGAAGATGAGTACATAAAGTGGCATTATAGAAACGTAAAATGATATTTCTTCATTGTGTAGGCTGTAGGCTGCAAAATCCTCATGTAGAAAACCCCCAAAATAATCTTAAAAAAATAAAATAACCTATTCCAGCTAATCTTAGCCACACTAGTATTGTGGCTAGGACTGGAATTTTTGGTCCGTTGGCCCACCACCTTGGTCAACAGTAAATTATCTAAAAAAATATAGACTGCCACACAAATAAATGGACATGCCCTGACTTTTAATGTAGCCTGAGCAGCAAGTCAAATGTATTAATTATGAAGTTAAATATCTTAACATCTACCAGATGAATTGACAAAACATTTGGTCCAGACATTCATGGCTCCTATAAAATTTACCTAAATTATTTTTGTGATCACTGACATTTCCTCAAGAACCACCATTGGACATCTCTGGTTCAGTGTGACAACTATGACTTTTTAATGGGTTGTGAGAAACGTTGGTGCCTATACTCATGTTTACCACTGAGTGAATTGTTGAATTTCTGTGATGCCCTCACATTTAATCCATCCCCATAATCAGATCAAACCTTCAATTTCCAATGCCCAAAAGTGTATTAGCCTTTACCACGTTAACATGCTAAACTACAATGGTGACTATGGTAAACATTACCTGCATGTCATTTACTGTAAAAGAAAAGTCATCTTCAGTCCCTTCCTTTCATATTCTCCATCAAATGACATATAATCAAATTGCACTGCATGCATTGCATGTGAACTTCTGTCCTAAATCTCGCTAACAAGACAGCACAACCCTTCTGGTAGAGATAAATGACTTTGGGCTTCTTTAGAGTTGATTGGTTTTCTTCTGAACAATCTGGGCTTTTAAATGAAGTGTTTCCAGATTCGGCTAAACATACTCATGCTGAGTTAAAAGGCAATCAAGGTGCAAGAATTACAAGTAACACAGAGGGTTCAGTAAGGTATACAAATTACCATATTTCCCAGTTATTGAATGGAGTGGCTGAGACCTTTTTTGCCAAGGCCTGGTGATGACGTAATGGAAGGTCTGGCTGAAAGCCAAAGCGGTAAGTCACATACAATGCAGAGCCTCTAGCAATGAACGTGAGCGACTCTGCTTTCTGTCTCTACCTATCACATCCAATAGCTACTTCTCTAGGCTTTAGTTTGACTAAATGTGTATAAGTGTTTGAATAGACATTAAGTAATCTATGACCCTTGTAGGCAGAAGCTATTGCAACAAGAGTGACATAACGGAACTTCCTACACCCATACAATGCTTTATTGTTTTGGTTATGGTGGTCTGTTGGCCACCAATAAAGTAGTCACATTTTCAAAAGAAAGATGAGTGAGTTAGCTAACAAGAGCAGACATATGTCAGCATAAAACAAACTTGAGAAATAATGGAAACTGTCCTTATCAAAAAACATAACAATAAATTAATAAGCATGCAACCAATTAGGACACAGGCATAAAATGAGTAGCGCCCTTTTGTATGCAGGGGTGTGGAAGATTAATTGAAAGAGGTTTGGAGTGCGCGCTTGCATGTCAAGCACACAGCAGCTGCACGTGTCCCCGGTAACAAAATGTCAAAAAGTCTATCCTGCTGCACATGCTTTCTACTTCTTTTACAATCCTTTTGTCATAATGTTTTTCTGCCACAAACACAAACATTGCCTCGTTGCATATATTGCCGCTGCTTGCTGGTCTGGTGTACAGGATTTGGGGATCACCGGGGGCGGACGGATCATGCCGTGGTCTGCCCACTGGATCACGGCTGTGCTCCTGTATCAGGCGGTGGCACACAACTTGCATCTTACTTGGGATCATCTTTTACTATTCCAATCACACCCTCACTTTACATGTTCTTATACCAGACATTTTCAGTTTAGACATTTTTAGATTTAAATCCCTGCTGCCAAGATACTCCTACATCGGTCACAGTTCATGGAAAGTGAAACTTAAATCTGTAATTGGGCGGCCTTTTTAAAGTGTGATTTATTTACACACTTTAAAGAGACTTATTAAAAGCATCATTCTTTGCAAATTCTTATTTACAGCGTTATATGTTGATAGGCCTACTTATATCATAATATGCTATATGTCAACTTGTGGGGAGAAAACAGGTAGTTATATAAAATCCGACATTGAGCACCCCATGTAGCCAAAATGCCATGATCCACATTTTTATAATGCCTCTGTGAAAATTCAACGGTGGGATTGGCAGTCGAATCACGCTCCTTCGATCGAAGCATTGAATACTCAACAATTTGGGGTTACCCCTATTTGGGATCACTAAACACCATATTTCCCCTGCTGTCTCCCCTACACAGTGGTTCGCAAACACAGCATTTCTGCACTCATGACTCACCATGTAGCACTAGTCAACGTAGACCGACAAACAGACATCAGGAGGGAGAAGAGGAGGGGGTGGGAGTGAGTGGGCTGCCATCCTATGCATAAACATGAGACAACTGGAACAATCTATGCAATAGCTCAGGGGACAGCTACTATTACCACAAGCCAAAGCAAAAAAGAAGTAATGCCATTGATACTGTTTATGTTGGATCGGTTTCAACCCTCTGTGCCCCAGTGAACAGCACTGTCCAGTCTCATTGTCCAGTTTCCTCCCTAGCCTTTTAGTGCCAGCACTCCACCAAGAGTATGAGTGACTCCATTAAAATAAAATATCCTATTCCTTACAAGCTATTTATTTTCTATAATTGTACACAACAGCAATGTCTATTTGCCACAGGAAAGATGTGGCAACATCTTACTTAATGTCGGAAAACATCACAAATTCAAGATAATTTAAAATCACCATCATCACTTATGGAAGTATTGTTTGGTTGTGAACCAAAGTGTTTACACGTCAGTGTCTTAGTCATGTCAAGTATGTGCAAGTAAAGCTGTCATGATTCGACAAAGAACACTTGTCAAAGTATCTATTGAATAAACTCTTCTATTGTTGCAGGGACTGAACAATTTGCTTAGACTGAAATAAATGAATACACAGCACCACAAAGACCACTCTCTGCTATTACATCTCAGTTTGCTTCAGATTAAAAGGAGCCCCTGCACTGCAGATGTACAGTATGCGGGTTAGAGACTGTACATCTGATACATATGGGCTCTTCAATTAAAACCAGTCACTTTGTGTCTGAATTATTCTGAATCTAAGGGTATTTTCTGAGAGTGTTTATGCATGTGGAAATAAAGCCGTCACCACTGCTGCCGGCAGGGTGCTCTCTAAGGGGACAGGGTGGCTTTACAGGAATGTGCTGATCTTGTTCTGCATACATTTATGGCCACTTACCTTTGTTAACCCTTTAAATTACAGAGCAGCATCAGCAGCAGCAGTGGTGACTAACCTTGAGACATGTAATTAAACACAGCAGTCATTATTACACTTTAAAAACTGAACAGCAATAATTAACTAATTTCATTCATTAACTGATGGAGAAACAATAACAATTGTTTGCATGGGCAACTTACATAAGTTGACAGTTTATTAGTTGCTTCTAGGTGGTGTAAATCGAATGCAATGCAATGGAAGGAAAAAAATCCTGCAAGGTATTATATCTTTATTAAGCCTAAATGCTGAGTATTGGATTGTATTGGTGTCAAACCCCGAGGGGTGAGACCGCCAATGCCACTGCAATGTCAAGCTACATGTACAGTCCATTCATTTGGAAATCACTTAAAGTCTCAGCCACCACACACAGCCCTATCTCTGGTGCTACACTGGAGACAGGGTTGAAAAGAACAGGGTGAAAGCATCGCATTTTCCGAAGAAAAATGACGCTGCAAAGTCATTTTTTTTATGTTTTCTCCAGTAGCGCTATGATAGATTTTTCTACTCAGCAGGAATGGCAGAACTGGTAAGGAACAAATACACCTCAGGATTTAAATACATTTAATTGAATTAAACACCCAGCAACTGGCAACTTACTGTAGCTCTTCTTTGACATTGATAGTTTAATTTTGGAATGTCAAATAAGCCATTTGATAGATTACATAGTTTTATGCTATTTTGGGGTTTTTAGTTCCTTGGCACTCTTGAGCAAGGCACCAAACCCCAACTGCTCAAGGCGCCTTTAATGGGCAGCCCCTCATTCTGACATATCTCCATTAGTGCCTGTTTGAGCATGTGTGTCTGAATTTTGGGCCTGTGTGTAATTTGTAACATACAGTATATGAACAGAGTATAAAAATTTAATCCCCCCCCCCAGGGATCAATAAAGTATCTCTTCTTCTTCTTCTTCAGTTAGTAGTATACCACATTTCTTAAATTTAGTACCGCCAGTTGCTTAGTTAAAATGAAAAACACATATCACGTATGATAGTCTAAAACTGCAAAAAGACAAAAGGAACATTTACTGAGACAAAGAGGAGCCTTGGAGGACAGAAAAAAGGAAAGTTTATTTGTATTGAACCTTCAAATACAGAGGCAAGTACTTTATGTCAGGATTAAAGAAATGATGATGAAAACATGGCGACGATGAAAATGAAACAAAACTGTATTCAATAAAATAGAACTCTCACATCTCCTGTCAATTAAAAAAGTAACACATAAAAAATGTGCTTTTGTGTGACATTTTGTAGTTCAACAAGCAACATATACAGTACAGTAAGTTCTATGTCGATTTTTGATCTTCACCTCAATCCTAACTGACTTCACTGTAGTGCAGAATGTCCTGGATATTACCGCTCCGGGGGATAAATAGCAAGAGAGGAAAGAAATGCATTAAACATTGAACAGCACAATAACCCAGCATGCATTTTGTACTCCGGCCCACACTCATCCTCTCAGGCTTTAATATGGCAATGACACACAATATAAAACTGAAATAAGTGTGCCTCTTGCCTCACCTTACAAACAATTATTTCACCTTTCCACTCATGCTTGGCTAAGTAAAAATATAAGTATTAAATGTTTGACATCAGCATCATTAAATCACACTTAAGGAGCAGAGAAGATTTTCTTAAGCGCTCTTCAAAAGTCATGGTGACGCAACCAGTAATTGTTAAGTGTTTGACAGGAGGTCGCTAAATATTACAAATGACTAATAGCAAAGAGAAATTGATGACAATTTACATGCTAGTCTTGCTATTTATATAGGAATCAATATTGCTAAAAAGGTACATTCCACTGGTGTTGCAGTTGTTCTTTACTCCGTTTTATACAAAAAAAAGACATTCTCACAAGGTCTTTTTATGATCGACAAACAGCGCCAAAGAAGATACTTTGATGCTGTATTGCGTTCTTTATGTTCTGAAACAGGAAATGTAATTGTGACACCAGAAATCTTTGAGACACCATTGTCTTTACCAGTTCATTAACTTAAGAGAAAACAGCTTCTCTGTTCACCGCTGACTGAGTTAAAGGCTCTATGCTCGATGCTGTGTTCAGTCTGAACATGTAGCGTACACATGGTTCAACTCATTCCTCTTATCCATCCAATCGGCTGCTTGTGTGCTTTACTAACACTAACAGACACGGACCATTTCCTACGGATATACAGTCTTAGAGAATGTGTGTGTGAGCTATCTTTAAAGCCAGTACATAACAGGTTGAGCTGCCTATTACAAAGCCAACTACTACCAAGGAATAGAGTAATGGGGGAAAGGTTGCTCTGTTTGCACTCATCTTCCTCTTAGGCTTCTTTTAGTATATTAATGAATTTATGAATACATTTGTATTTTTTCTTTTACCAGAGGGAGCATCCACAGCTGGTTGCCTCTGTAATACCCTGAAATATAGGATTAAGTTAAGGATGTACACATTCATCATGCTTGAAGCAGTTTATTTCAACTTTTCGACTAGTCCATCCTATTCTATTTTAACTCCAAAGAACCACACCATGGTGATTTGAAACACAGTTCTCAGGTCTCCTCCAACTACAGTGGTGCTATTGGTATTTTAGTGCAAATCATCCAAACAAACTGCAGCAAACAAACCCCAAATGCAATGTTCTATTGCCATAAAAAGGTGGATGTTAGTATCCAGTAAGATGCACTTACTCATGCTTGGACTAATAAATTGAAGGCAAACCACAGCTCTAACTGCTGTGAACGTCCAGTAGTTTTATTATCTGTCGAGGTTTTGTGTGTGAATTCACCTTGTTAACGTGGCACCCATTTTGGATCTGCTGACAGTGAGGGCTTCAAGAGTATTGAATTTAGCAGAGCGTCCCTGCCTGAAGCTTTCTTCTATGCTCGACTGGTACAGTAAATGAGTTAGCGTGGAAGAGCCTGATTCCTTGAAAAGATCTGACCACAGATCTGTGAAATTGAACAAATTACTGATTAACACTAGACAGCTCTCAGAGTGTGAATACCTCTCCCAAGGCTGCACAGTCCTCTAAATCTGTTATTTTTAGACTGTCTAAAACCACTGTTCGCTTTCTGTTCCCTTCTTCCCCATGGACTATTTTGACCATGCAAATGACTATTCTCTAACCTTAAACAAGTAGCTATTTTAACACAACTTAACAAGCTAGGATATTTCCCTAAGGTAGGCATCAAAAATGACTAACCTATAATAGCACAACCTTAACCACTGGAAACCACTGAAATGATGTCATCCTGCCAATTAAAGAAACACTTGTATGTCCCAATCTGGAGGGCAACTAATATGTTTTTCTGTCATGGTAATGGACAATTAATGGCAGGCTACTAATATAAGGTTTTGGAAAATGATAATATTCATAAGATGTCAAAAAAGTGGCATTTTATAATCTATAGGTGAAAAAAGGTGTTGGCGGTACATGGCAGGACATCATGAAATATTTCCCAAAAGCAAGCTCAATTACTTCCTTCAGGGTGTAATATATTATCCATTACTTATACAAATGTTACTTCTCATTCATAATGGGCATCCTCTACTCTTACTCACCTAATATTCTCTCCCTCTCTCTCTCTACTTCATGGACCTGCACCCTAACAACATAGTCAGAATGTGTAAAGATGGTGCTACTGTTCTTTATTGGTCAAACATTTTCCCTTAAACTTTGGCTGACATTTTTTTTACTTTATATCTTTTTTGTAACAATCAACAACATAATGCACAGTGGCACACAATAACATACATAAGGGAAAAAAGTATATGCCTGGATGATATTGAATATATTTGTGTTGCTTCCAGCAAAAAGCACAGAAAAATAAAATAATGTATACATCCGTATAGGCATAACCCCACAGTGACAACATTTAAACTGGAAACAAAAATCATAGAAGTAATAACAGCTTTTGATTTAACATGCAGCTGGCATGTAGGTGTGACTGCTGAATTAAACAAGACAGAAACAGACTAGAGTCTATTTAAGGGATGGATGCATTTGTTGTAGCAAAATAAAATAGCACTGCTCATAATTAGCATTGTGAAAATTGTAAAAAAAAAAAAGATCACAAATGCTGAAGAGGTTGCCTCCTGTATAATAACACTAATTTTCTGATTTCATGCTACATCCACTGGGGCCACTGATCCCCTTTCAAAAGCACTAGCCTACGTTCTATTGAAAAAACAATATGTCAACCATATAATACAGTGTAATAACATCTGTGATTATCCCTGTGCGCCGTGGAATGGCACCTTGGCATCCTCTAACTCTGGGCTGAAACAAAGGGCGTTCAGTCTGAAGCTCTGAGCTAATGTATTCTTACATCCTAGAGTGGGAATAGAAACAAGCTGGGATGGATGCAGGCGACAGAAGCACTCATGGGCCTATTCTGGGGGGGCAGCAGGAATAAAAAATGACTGGAGGAAATAAATATTATACTTGCGTTGATACTGTATGAAGCGCTACACTATATCTTTATTCTAACAATGGCTAACCTGGCTAGAGCTAACCCCACAATGAAATATCCCGACTTGTAAATGGAACGCATTCAACTCATGTGTGACATAATTCCCAGCTCAGTAGAGTTTTCACAGATGTAAACATAAATATTAGTTGCGTCCAAAAATCACATACTCTGCACTAAATACTCAATATGTATACTATCGTTCATTATACTTTTGTGTAAATAAACGGTATATCTTTTCGGACCCATTAAGCTGAAATTTTCAACGTCACTTCCTGAGAGCCTAATGAAGACGCGTAACCATGGGAAATAGTATGGAATTCACAGACTGTTGGTTTCATACAAAGGTTTTGGACATACTAAAAAATCTCACATAATGTTTAGCTACTAAATAGCATGTTAGTATGGAACTTTGGACATAGCCATTCTAAATGGTCCCAAGTTGATTTCCTGTTGAAGTGTATGTGAATGAAGGAAGTTAATAAGGGGCCAGGCTGTTGCCAAGCAATGAAGTTCCATTGAAAAAGGTCTTGTTAACTATCAACAAGATCAACTTATCTTAACCTCAACCAGCTACATATAGATGCTGCCTACAAATCAATAAACAGCATCAATAACTAAAATCCAGAAATTTAATATACAGTGTATAACAATAACACTCTGAAAGGGGGCCATACTACATACTTTTACTTTGTAACTACATTTACCCAATAATATTATGTACTTGCAAAAGTTACAATTTAAATGCAAAACTTTTACTTGACGGTTAACAGAGGACTTCTGCATTGAGGTATTTCAACTTTTTTCTGAAGTAAAATGATCTGAACACTTCCTTCAAAGGATCAAAATGTAACTGAAGCAGCTTCAGTGTAATTTGACCGTTTTAGATCTCATAAACTTCTATAGGGTAAAATTTCTGCAGCTGGGTAAAATAAACAGTATACAGCATAACTAACATAGTATGTATTCATTTAATTTTACATACATACATATACTGCGTATTAATCATTTCATTGTAGAGTGCTACAATGAGATATACTGTAACACATCTTTATCCCTCTGTCCTTTGCTATAAAACGTATTGGTTTATGTTGTCAGTACAGACCACATCTACATATATTCTTTTACAAGCAATATCTAGATGAAACAAAAACTAAGTGATGCCAATTCCCCCTGTCGCATTATAGCTCTAATGGCTGCCTTTCACAGTATCCATACAAAGACAGGCTGCTCTACTTGTCAGTAGAGAAGTGACATATGATGTCCATGTTGCTCAGACAATTTGATGATAGTAATGTCTACATCCTTCAAACTGGTATGGGATGAATAGATTTTTTTTCCCTGCCTTTTAGCAAATATTATCATTTAGTGTACTCTTTAAAAATTATATAAATTTAAATATTTAAAAGTAGAGAAAAATATATATTGATATTGGCTGATGCATGCTATCACATGTATTCCCATTTTTCACTTCTGAAAAGGTAGCAACAGGATTTGTAATTCTGCTAGATTTCAGTCTCCTTAATCATCACAGAACCCAGATTTCATCAACTTGAGTCCTTTGCCATGTTTGGAAGGAGTTATGTAGTATTCATGGGAAATACTAGAATCTGAGATCTGAAAGGTAACTTAAAACATTTATTCAGATCTGTCTGCCATACTGAAGGGATGAGCCAGTCTCGGCAGGAGAGTTCTGCCAATTTTGATCTGCGTGATTCTATCTTAATACTGTGTGGATGTAATATCTATTTGGGCTTTATAGTTGAAGATGGACACCACCACTCAGTCTTAAGGTTTGGGCTTTTAGATTCTTGCTGCCTCAAACTGTGTTCAAAGATTCAACCACACAGTTCTCTTAATCCTGTGTAGAGGCTACTGCAGCCTATTAATTCATTTAATCTCTTGTGTAGTTTAATGCATTTGTTGTTGTTTCTTTCATGTTTTGTTCTCTCATCATTACATTTTATACTTTTTCCTTTTGTTATTACCAGTGGTAGAATATAACTAAGTACAAATTTGAGGTACTTGTACTTTACTTGAGTCTCTTCTTTTCATGCCACTTTCTACTTCTACTCTATGAAGCCCCGGAAGTGACATGGAGGAAATAAATAAATAAATAAATAAATACATACAACATGTACAAGGGCCAAACCCTTTTGTGAGATCTTGACTTTTATTTGCGAGATCTCGCAAATCCAGCAAACAATAAGGCTAACCTAGCTAGCTAGCTTGTAGCATGCTAGCTAGTATTTAGCTAGCTGGTAGCACGACATGTAAACAATCAGGAACAATGAAAACAATGTTTACCGTTAGTATTTTATACAATGAAATGAAAAGTTCATGAGTTTGCTACATAGCTAGCTAGCTATACCATGGATGTATTAAGGGAACAAACTAGCTACTCGTAAGAGACACGAGAAAGAAGCTAAAAGCTAGAAAGCAGCTATAAGAGGGTAAACAAGTTTACCTTTAAGAAGCCATATAGTGCATGTCAAAAGCAATGCAGCATAATCAGCTTGGACACGTGTAACTATTTGACCATGATAGGTACAGAAACAACTACCTATATCAGGTTTTATAAGTCTTTAGTTTAATATTTTGTATTTGTATTAAATTTGGAATGATAGAAAATGAGTTGGGGTGAAGTGCTGGACTTTTTAATTTTACTAAATCCGGTGCAGAAAATACCAGGAGACAGTGGCACAAGTTCAGCTCTAATGACTTTGCCGAAAGCACCTACAGTGCTGAAATAGAAACTCGGCAAGAGAAAATGAGGAAACTCATTACCCACGTCAGTTGTATTCACTGATGAGAAGTACACTATTCTAACTCAACAACTGCGAGTGGGGTGGGGGGGGAATAGAAGAAAAGAATATGGAAATTGGCCCCTGCATTTAGGTGTAAGTGCAGACACTCACAGTGTCACTCTGAATCTGCATGAAGAAACTCTCATTATCACTCCAGGATGAAACTATTTCTTGATGCGTAACCTTGTCAGGGAGATAGTGAGGCGTACACCCAAATGCAAAGTTGAAGGAATTTATTAACAAAAACTAAAAACTAATGTCCAGAGGTGGGCAGGGTAAAAAGTGCAACAATGCAAAAGACCTGAAGGCAAAGAAGCCAGACAACAAGACACGATGCAAGACAAAACGCTAAAAACTGAACCCAAGACAAATACATACACACAATAGACCGCCAATGATCCAACATGAGACAAAGACAGCACAAAGACAAAACACACTTGGTAACAAGGATGAAACAAGGGACAGGTAACACTAGGGCTCAGGAACAGGTGAAACACATCAGGGCGGGGCAGAAAATCAGACAGGACGGAAAACTCAAGACAGGAAGTAAAACAAGACATGACCTTGCCATGGCCTTCACAATCTCCTGACCTCAACATAGTTCAAAATCTTTGGATAGACCTTAAAAGAGCGGTGCGTGACAGGCTAAGAAATTAAGAAAGGCAAATAGACAAAAGACCCAAACCATAACATCACACAATAGTTTAGTTAAAAGTAGTTTATTTAACTAAATAGTCTAAAAACACAACTTAACCCAACAAAAGTGTATGGTGTGTTGTGTGTTGTATGGTGCAGCAAACCATACAAAGAACAAAATGATTCTGTAAGCCCCGCCCAGTTGGCCAGGTACACACGACCCTCCCACCTCCACCTACCGTATGTCAATCTTTGATTCAAGTATTAGTATGAAATCCTGGACTTTCACATTTCAACTCCTTTATAAAGCTTGTCATACAAAATTACAATTTACTTCTAAATAGTAACAACACATGTAGTATGCAGTTTAAAAACAAATGTCTAGCAAGTAAAAGACCAAAAGTAAATGTCTAAACACTGCCAGATTTTTTTTCTTTCTCAGTAGTCATTATTCTGACATGATTCTGTTGAGAACAATCATGTTAGTGATTGCAGGAGATTAATCAAAGTTTGATTGTGAAGATGGAAGCGCAATTTAGCTTGTAATTAGCACAGGAGCTTTATTGAAGTTAGAATATAAAGATGGAAAAACACATTTCTGCATCTACAGTATAATATCAGTAAACAAGCGCAACAGATCTCCTGCTTCTCTTACCCTTTTAATGAAGAAACTCTGGAGGCAGTATGCACTGAACACTTTCTAATGAGAAGATGAACAACTGGGGGCCTCGAAAGCTAAACTGGATATGAATGAATCAATTTGCGGGTAGTGGTTCATTGGATTCCCCTGATTGTCCACTTTAAAATAGGATCTTCTCTTTTATCTGACCAAGAAAGGTTGAAGAGAGCAGGGGGAGTTTAGTTTGTGGGTTAGATCAGCCAAACCCTGTTTCTAGGCAACATAAAAAAGTGATTCTGTGGATCAGTGATGCATAATCTGTAGGGAAAGTGTTAATGAGCGAGGTCAAAACATGTACATGAACCGGTGATAAATCACGTGATGTTACTGTGGTAGAGTCATGCAGTTGCATTGAAATTGAGAAAGATGTGTTTAAAGCTTTATTGAACATTTATATTATGCCGTTTATTTGGTTTAATTTGACCATAAATTCTGCATGACTGTAAAGCAGTTTTGTAAAACGCCTGGTTGTGGAAGGAGCTGAGATGAGAGATGTGTGTCTCCCTCAAACCAAACGCTTATTCATGAACAGGTTCATATGATATCATGTGCAAAACTGGGCAAAACAATAAGTATATCGTACAAAATTATAGCGAGCACCGACCGGGCACGTGACAACTTACGTTTAGCGACCGTTAACAGTTAACTTTAACATACAAAAGGCTCAGTGTAAATCCTTTCATGAAGACCTCACTCTTAATCAATGCTCTACCTAACTCGAATCAGGTTTGGGAGGCGTTCACCTTCCTGCTAAACCAATTAGAATCGTTACACGATGGCAAGGGCCAATCACAGAGTCACAACCCTGCTTTAAATAATTGTTTCTTCCTGTGCCATTTAGCTGTCGTTGCAGGCAAAGAGTGCAACCCTCCACCCCCCCTTCCACCTCCAGTCCTCTACTACAGCTGACCGGTCCGAAGCCTTCAGTCTGGTCTTCGGGCTCCTTTGCCACCACCACCAGTGTCTAGATTCCATCAGGGGGGTCTGATGGTTCTCTACCCCTATATATACGAAAGAGTCGTATAGCGATGGAGTCTAATCGCCAAAGACATTGTACATTTTATTTGAGCTGTACAATAAATCTTATTATTTTGCATATCTGCAAACATGTCTGTCCTGATTGAGATGTCACCATGAGCTAAGGGTTGTGATAGTTAAGCCAAAAAAAAGATGACATGGGAGGAAGAC
The DNA here is from genome assembly GCA_026937815.1 of Etheostoma perlongum. NCBI lineage: Eukaryota > Metazoa > Chordata > Actinopteri > Perciformes > Percidae > Etheostoma > Etheostoma perlongum. The sequence continues at coordinate 22,227,539 of CM049392.1, read as the reverse complement.
AGATGAGTTTAGGCATCAGAACGATGACTAGTTACGATTAGAAACACAGCTCGCACTGACCAAAGGGCTGAACATAGCGCATTAGCCACAGAATATTAAAATTAAATAAATATACTTACAGATCAGTGATTTAAGCTAAGACAACATCAAGAGACAGACACTTAATTACAGGCGTAGGACAATTACAACACAGGGAAGGCCAATGTAAATAGGTTTGTTTAAGCCTGGTTTTGAATATTGTAATTGAAGGCATATATATATATATATATATATATATATATATATATATATATATATATATATATATATATATATATATATATATATAGTAATAATTGAAGGGACATTTCTGATGCCAGGTGGCAGTTGGTTCCACAGTTGAGCACCAGCAACAGAAAAAGCTCTGTCACCTCTTTTTGCTCAACACCAGATACGTGGGACATGGAGGAGACCTTGGCTGGAGGATCAGAGGGACTAGGGGGCTAGGGTTAGTAGTATAGTACTTCTGGGACACAAACATCCATTCTTTGGGCAAAAGTCTTGTTTCCCTCTCAACTTCTTCTGGGACACTAACCCTACTCCTCCACGTAAAAGTCCTGTGTTTTTGGACCCCTACACCAACCTGACCTTCTTGATGTGACGAATTCCGCTGTCTTGTTCAGTCAACATGGAGCCAATTACAATGGATTACTTTATATGAATGAAAGGTTCATAAGAACAGCATGCCCAATCAATTAAACTCAAAGTTGATCAGACTTAAACACATACATTATATGCACCCAAACAATGTTTTCTAAACATCATTACGCCATGAAAGAACAGATATAAAGCAAAAAGTACTTTGCCCCTTGTTGGAACTACGCAAACCAGCGAAGAAAACAGGGCTGTAACATAGTTGATTTGATCTCTGCCAGGGAAACAACACATTGACAGAATGTCATCAGAGTGACATGCTGATTTTCAAAAACACACACACACACACGCACACAAACCATTTGTAGAAAAGACAAAATATAAAGACGGATTCTCTGTCTTTGGATGCTGGGTGAGCTCTAGTGGAAGAACTGAAAAAGTTATGCAACCTGCCTCTATCCTTGAGATGAGATAGGTTGTGCTGTTTCTTTTCTGAAGACCCCAAGGCAGTATTCTCTAAGGAATTCTAACGTCTGTGGTTGGGGAAAATCACCTGGGAATTGTGTCTTGAAAAGTGTTTTTTTTTCCCCCCCTCACACGGAAAACACTAAATAGGTTACTGTTTTTGAAATGACTCATATGACTGTTCCATAAACAATTCATATAGACATTGTGTATCACCTCTTTTCCTCAAGTTGCCAAGGTTTTCTTTGGCAGCTATATAACCACTGTTGTTAAAGGGTAACTTCACAGATTTTATTCATCCTACTGTGTTTACAGGTCTTGGGGAGTACAGTTGTGTTAGGCCTTTTGTGTGTCCAGGGAGCTGTGTAAAGTCTAAGAAATTGCCTCATGTGATGTCACTTGAGTGAGTCTCGGATTTATCTAAAGACTACAATTTGAGAAAATAAATCTGCGGCTGTGGCGTTAGAAAGAAGTGAGCACTGCTTGAGGCGAACAGCTCAATGCTACATTAGCCAGTATTAGCATAACATGCACAAATCTGTGACTTAACTGTTGCATCATGGGTAATTTTGCACAAGGCTTTGGCAGAAAAATAATGCGTGGAATAAAAAACATGATAGTTCTGGTTCTGCTGCAATAATTTTGATCATTTCATTTTTTTTCCTTTAAAGGATTGTTTTAGTGGTTATTTTTTGTGTGAAAGATTGCTCTAAAGGTTGAAACAAATTACTGTTGGTATGAGACGGGACATGGTCAAAAAGCTTAATGTAAGAAGTGAAAAAGACAACATTTAGAATCACAAACAAAGATCTTAGTTGGAAAATGTTTGGAGATTGTAACTGCAGAATGAAATCAATAGCATATATTGATAGATGGCAGCCTGATTCAATATGCTCAATACACAAAGCAGCATTTAGGAAAACAACGTGATATAATTGGTGTTTTCCTGAGGTTTCTTTGGCTGTGTGAGCTGTGGACCAATTTGGAGTCTACCTACTCTGACAGGAAAAGATAAAACTGTCTGATGATATTTGATCTTGCATTAGACCGGCTGTCTGCTCAATGCTCGAGTCCAGAAAATATGTATGTGCACTCCTGTGATCGCTTAATTTCCACAGGGTTTGTTATGAAATCCCAGATTTATTTTTTATAATGCTCCTTAAAAAAGGTTTAATCTATCAAAAATGTGCTTAGATATTGGATTCTGTACCAAAGCAGGGGATCAACTGACCAAATCCAAGAAAGGGTGAAATGGAGGGCAACTGGACTTTAGTTCTATTTGTCTGGCGGGAAGATAACACTAGAAAATCCCCTTGGATGAGAGACGAAACGTCTTCAAGTATCTTCAACCAAGTCCAGTTGCCCCTGATTTAACCCTTTCTTCGGCAACAATGGAATGGATGACTGAAAATCTTCACAAACATCAACTGACCAAAGTTATTGCATTATCCAGTGGGGGACATGAATGCCTAACAACTATTTTGTTTTGTAATTGTAATTGTAATATGTCAACTTAGGGGACAGCTGTATGGCTCAGTTGGTGTGTGCACCCCATGTATAAAGACTCAGTCCTTGCCACAGCGGCTGCAGGTTAAATTCTGACCTGTGACACTTTGCTGCATGCCATTCCCCCTTTCTCCTATTCAGCTGTCCTGTGTAATAAAAGCCTAAAATGCCTCCCAAGACAATCCAAAAAAATGTTTAACCAGTTCATGTAGTAGATGTCATCATATTTTATTGCATGAGTGAAAAAAAATGGACCCACTCACAGCACTATATAAAAATTTAAAAGGGATCACCAGACTCTTTAGGATTCATCATCTAGGGACATGAATGTTTGTATGAAATCTCAGTTTCTACTGTCACACGGTAGTGTAAGATCCTGTTTTACCAGCTAAAAAAAAAAGTATTTCCACCATTAAAAAATTTTGAGTTCCACAGGATGATTCTAAAATAACGTATTTAAAATAAAACCGGTTACTTCTGCACAGCATAAAAAGTCATGATAACAAAACTCTCCAGCAGCCGTTTACACTCATGATTCTTTTCCTTATGTTCAGCTTTTCCTCTGCACCTGTCTCATCAACCTTTAACAAGCGCCACCTACTACCTTGTGGCCAATCCTGAGTGGTGGAGGGGGGTGTGGTCCAGTCAATCACAGCTGATTCTCATCAACTTTAATCCCAGTCCAACAAACAATGAACAAAACACAGCAAATCCACTAAAGTATGCAAATAATACCTGAAAACATGCAGCACATCTACCAATAAACCAAATGCAAGTAACACACTGATAAAACTCAAACTGGACACTTAACCAAAACATGCAATGCTAGGATCAAAATAGTAAGGTCACATAATGACGCTACCACGGGCAAACACTCATAATAATGATTTGATAAATTCGACAATAAACATAATACATTCTGTCAAAACAAGTGTTCGAGTTAATATCTTTGCCAAATTTCATTCAGGACAGGGATGTATTTAAAGGTTGTGCTATGCAGATTTTGCCATTTTTTGCTGTTTTATCACTTTTTGCTTGCAGGTTTCTCTATAGAGCTCCCCCTACAGCTTCGGAATAGATATTTGGCAGCTCTGATGTCCTCCTCACTCGGTCAGCCTGCCGTTTCCTCTTTCTCTGTTCCTCTGACAATGCTTTCCTAAGTTTCTGCTTCTTTTTTGCCAGTTCAGCTATAACGATAGTGTGAAACACTCTGCAAAAACTCTATTGCTATACCTTGTTAGCCAGGTCCTGAATGGACGTATGTGTGCAGTGCCGTGAAGAAATTTGTTACAACGCACGACCTGATTTCATGCGATACTTCCTGACACTGAGGCCGGCAACTTGCCGGCTGAACATTGTAAGGGTGTTTTTTCCGCTCACAGGCGCTAGGGGGGGAGCGAGACGACCACCATTCAACACAAAAAAAGTCATAACCATTCCAAAGACTCCGAAGCTGTTCGGTTATGGTAAATTAAGCTAAAAAAACGGCATAGTTTCCCTTTAAACAACCTTAGAACTGAATTTGTATCCAGGAACCCAAATAAGACCCCTGTTTGTTCCTCATAGCAACACGTTTCACAGGGTCCAGAGAGAACAATTACTATTCACTGGATCCTCCCTTGGTAATACTATGCCTAGTGCCTAAAAGAATAGTGTATTTTAGTTAAAAATATCCTTTTTTGTCTATTTGTTTAAAATAAACTAAGTCAACTAAACTGAGTCAGGCCCATTTAAACTGTAACGTAATATTACTTTTAATCATTTCCTGTGAATGAAAATAAACATTGCTACAACAAAGCAAAGTGCTATATGCATTTGCAGTTAATAAAGCGCTTCATATGCCGTGAAATGATTCTTTGTAAATTGTTTTAATTGAAATTAAATTGCTTCTGTGCCAGAGGTACATGAGAATTGCATAGGCTACCTAATCTTCTCCTAAGTACATGTCACCAGCAGTGCTCAAGCATACTAACTAGAGTTTTAAACTCCTGCAATGTCTTTACCTGTAAAACAAGTTGCATCCTCCAAAAGCTCACTCCAGTTGGATTTATGCTAAACCACTTTGTAAACCAAAAATACAAATTACACTCAATTAAAATCCTTATTGATATATTGTTTCTTCTCCAAGGCTTCGTGCAAATCATTTCATTGGAAGACAATAAGCAATTCCAGCTTTATCTGTGTGCATCCCCCTTGTTTTAGGTGTGGATCAGCACAGTAACACAAGCTTTTGCTGGCGTAACTTGAGCTTTGTGTGTCTGTAAACCAGCACTTTTAGAGCATGGGACTAAATGGCGGATTATGCAGGAAGACCCTCGCAGAAAATCAGTCAGACAAGGTGACCCCAGAGAACAAGGCTGTGTTTGGAAGATATGGAGATCAGCGTGGTCATCCATGACCGCCAGTTCCTTACTTTACACATAGCTTTTTTTCCAATTCCAGTCCAACTGCTTCATGTAAATTCAAGATTGACTGCTCATCATCCCCACAAAGCATTCAAACATGTCAAAATTTTATCTCCACCATTGCTAGGTTGAATTTTATTCATACACAAGGTGGTAATTTGCCTAATAATAGGAGGGACTCATTTAGGATTATAATCATAGATTAAATCCAACTGAGCTTTCACCAAGATGCACACAAGGAATTAAGTTTATTTAAGACCTGTCTACACTAGAATTAGGTTTTCCCTAGTCATGTTAGAGTTTTGTGAATCAAAAGTGTCTGGAAACACCATATATTTTCAAGACACCAGACCCCTGCTTCCAGAATGTTCTCTATATTTAAAGGAAAAGCTCATCCTAGTGCATATGGCAGAACAAAACCGGTACGATTCAGAATTGCCATTTTAGTCTTTGCCGGATATGTATGTACACCAGTGACAACTGCCTTGTGCATTTCAAAATGTGTTGGCACAAATATATATTTGTATGCATTCTTTGACAAATTATATTTAAAGTACACCTGGAAAGTCCCTGGAAACAAAATACGCTAAACTTGAAATGTGAGGGAATTCTATACATGCCATTAAGAACACAAATAAAATAGTCCTCCAAACCATACCAACCATTGGTCATTTATTCTTACCCTCTAGTACGACTCATAGGAGTGTTGAATACACTGAACAAAATAATAAACACAACACTTTTGTTTTGACCCAAATTTTTCATGAGCTGAACTCAAAGATCTAAGACTTTTTCTATGGACACAAAAGGCTTATTTCTCTCAAATATTGTTCACAAATCTGTCTAAATCTGTGTTAGTGAGCACTTCTCCTTTGCCGAGATAATCCATCCACCTCACAGGCATGGCATATCAAGATGCTGATTAGACAGCGTAGTTATTGCAAAGGTGTGCATTAGGCTGGCCACAATAAAAGGGAACTCTAAATGTGCAGTTTTACTGTATTGGGAGGGTCTGAGGGGTCCGAAAACCAGTCAGTATCTGGTATTATGGTTAGGGTTAGGATTCCTCCCTTTGGACTTGACTGCAGTTTGATGTTGTCACCGGCTTGAGTGGGCAAATGCTCGAGTTTGTTTAAATGGAGAGATGTCAGAGTGAGGCTGCCCATAGAAAGACGCCCGGGCAGTTGGGGGTTCGGTGCCTTGCTCAAAAGCACCTTAGCAGTCCCCAGGAGGTGAACTGGCACCTCTCCAGCTACCAGTCCACCACCGTACTTTTAGTCCATATGGGGACATGAACCAGCGACCCTCCGGTTCCCAACCCAACTCCCTACAACTCTTGCCCCTTGTGTTTTTGTCGGTGGTCCGAACCCTAAATGTCCTGTGTGGCTGCCTGAGGGGCTCTACCTTCGGCCACCTGAGGGGTCCGTCTTCGCTGCTGGCCACTGCACCCCTATTTCCGAGTGCCAACTGGCCCCAGTTCCCGAGTGGTCACTGTCCTTATTCCCTAGTGCCCGCCGTTCCACAGCCCCATGAACTTTTTGTCCTTTTTCCCCCTCCTGAGCCCTGCCGCCCTCCCTGGACTATTTGTTTTGGACTTGTTTTTGTTTGGACTGTTGGGTGCAGTTTGATGCAGTTAGTGCCCATCATTTCATGCCAGGTCTGTATATCTCAGTTAACTGTTGACAACAGTCAACTGCTGTGCAGCTCAAAATAGTTACGCATTGGCTCCACTTTCAACAGTCCTCAACTTTTTTTGCTTTTGTTCCGACACCTTTGAGAGATCATTTCTTTTATTTCAGTTCCCTTAAGATGCCTCCTGAAATCATGACAGAATGTACAAAGCAACTCATGCTGATGTTGCCCTATTTCAATGACAAGACAGACAAGGGAGCAGTATTCTACTCAAAAACAATGATCCGCTGTGGAGATACTCTCAATACTGTCTTTTTGTGGATTGTGAGTGTGAGAGAGCGGATTCACCCACAGCGCTACAAAGCTGAGCTTCAATAAAGTTTTGACTTGAAGAAGGAATCCCCTCACTCAAAAGACTATCTTTGAAAGTGACATTCTTATCCTTCTCCGTTTGTGGCTTCTTAAACTGCGATATCATCCAGTCAGACTCTGCCAAACACTCACACATGGTGAGTGAGAGACAAAAAAAGCTTTGAAAGCAAACAAAGCATAACTTAGCCTACTCAAAAGCCATTTTCTGATGTGCCATCACTTTCCAGTCTCTAAACCTTCACCCTGCTCAACCCCATATTAGTCTTGTCTGAAAATCACCTTATTGCAGTGAAATTCACCACAGGCCACCCGCTGACACACTCTCCTCATGCAGGCTAAAATTAACAACAGTCCACTCTCCAAAAGGAAGTTTTAAAGCCAAGTAATTATCGTTGGAGGTTTTTATGCCAAGGGCAGCGGACTCTCTCTGTGAAGTCTACTCCGGCTACCAAGCATTGTGACCTCTTATGCAACACATGTATTGTGAAAAGAAATGCAGTCCATGTGCTGCAGTGGTTTCAGCTTCATCATCGTGTGAAAATGCCAGAGCCCCTGAAGATTGCATTTTTTTAGTGGCAGTAGGTTTTTGAAGGAATAGCTAATTTAGGGAAATACACTTGTTTTCTCTTTTGCCCCGAGTTAGATGAGAAAATTGATAATATTTTGATAAAAAATGTGGCATGAGCCGATTCAGCTTGTTTTCATGAACCATACGCTCAAAAAGCTATAAAACGTTATGCACCATAATTCGTAAGTATTCGACATTTTTTTCTCCGCTGAATGCACCACATTGACTGCTTCAATTCAAGATTCAAGATTCAAGACCTTTATTTGCCATTTGCGTTTTCACACATAGGAACTCTTGTGCGGTTGTTACTCAGAGAGTCAAGTTCAGTTTAAAAAGACACACAAAGCATTTACATTATAAATAAGTAAAATTGCACAAAACCATTAAAAAGTACAAAAAATAAATACATTTGCATTCCTTAATTGCAAAAAGTATAATTGCATATTGCCCTTGGCCCCTAAAGACAGCCCCTTATAAGATATTGAAGTGCTGCTGCTACGGAGGAGGTCAGGGTGGAAGGGTGGGCGTTAAAGCACATGACTTTTATGCCAGGGAGCAGAGTCCGCTTCCCGGGAAAATGTGTGTTCCTTGGGAGTGTTTTAATCCAAACCTCAATCTTTTTCCTAAACTTACTTATCTAACTGTGCTGTGATGGAGGTCTGTAGCCGACACAAAGCTCTGTAGCGGCTTGAAAACAGTTAGCAACTGCCTCTTGGCATCATGGACCTTGTAGCCTGCCACTGTAGCCGGCCTAACATGATCTCCTAGTTTGATACAATATCTTACGTTTTGGTGTGCATACATTTTCATTCACATTGAATGAGATAGCGTTGAATGAAAATACGTTGACTAATTGGCTCAGCTAGCAGTGGTACTGTAATGAGGAGGAACAGCTAGCCTGTCTCTGTCCAAGGGAAACCAACTATCCATAGCACCAGCACCTCCAAAGCTAGCTAATTAACATAGAATATATTTTTTTGTTTAATCCATACAAAAAATGAAGTATAAGGACAACAATGAACCCAGCCGCTTGGGATATCAGAATCTCAAAGAAGATTCTGGAAACAGATGCATTAAAAAAAATCGACTATTGTAGTCAGTGTGAAGCGATAATTTGTTTTCTATTCAGAGAAAGGAAAAATTTACGCTTTAAAATATGAAGCGTTAATTACGCATTCCAAATAATTGTTACTATTTTAGTTTGGTTAAGTAAAGTTTACTTTCCTTGACAATTGACTATTGACAAATGAGGGAAGAAATAATTAGTAATTAGTAAACTAGAATTGGGAATGAGGCTCTAATCATAAACAACTTCATGTGTATGCGTAATTGTCAGCCTTTACATGATGCTAGCTACAACACATGCTGTCAATCTGTTTAATCACCTTATAGTTTTCCGAGTGTTGAAACCTCTGACTTGCAATGCTTAAACGTGCCAATTAGATGCTAACACAACCAGCACCACGGATCTGTCAGTGATATTAAATTGCATATTTTCCATTACAGATAGAAACGAGTCACTGATGGAATTCAGTGACACAGTATTAAGAGACAGCATGCAGGGACTTTAAGTGCGCAGAGTATATCAACCAGTCAAGGCTAAAATTAGCATTCTCCTTTACACCAGCATCACATATTTTAATTTCAAATGTGAAGACAAAAGCGTTCCATCTGAAAAAAAGACTTCTAACATGCAATGCGCATTCTTTTCAGGGCTAAACTTATGCTTAGCAGACACCATTGTCTCAGGAAACCTTTTTCCGAGTGTTCATATATAAATCTAATGAGGGTGAGGGTGAATATGAATTAGCGTTACACTATAAAGCATTAAGCAGGGTTGGGGCAGCTGATGGACAGCTGGTTAAGACGCATACCATACAGCTACAACGTCCCTGGTTCAGTTCCAGCTGCAGACCTTTGTTACATTTACATAAAAAAGAAATTGCAACAGAAACCTCTATAGCACCATACTTTCCTTCTATTCCTCGTTGTGGGAAGATGAGAGAAGAGAACTGCTCATTTAGGCACGATCGTCTACCTCACTGGGCATACTAGAAAACTTTATTGCAAACAGTGAATAATTAAAATGAAAGCTTGAGAGCATGCATCATTTCATTTGTTATGCCAACATGCAGTGATGTAGCTAATGAGATTTTGGTAATGGGTCAAATTCCCCCACTGGTGCTGTAATAGCGGTATCTTCAACAGTGTTTTGGTGGAGCCAGGAAATTGCTTCGCCGTAAGCTTCATGCCCTGATGAGCTTTGATATCTTCAACGGAAATGCACACCTTTATGATCGCCGCTCTTTTGAGTGAGGGTTGTACGTTGCAAAGAAGCAGCACTTGTCACTTGTTTTGTGTGCCGCGCAGACAGATATCGCTAATTTGGTGTCTGAATGTCAATTACACAAAAAAACTTTTGGGATTTATTCAAGCACAAAGTGCTGTTTCATCTCCTGTTATACTTGAAAATAAATCAGATATAACTCTCACAGCATTCAGATGCCACACAGATTGTGTGCATGCAATGTTTGTGTTTCTGTCATTTAATGTTGAGATACTTTTAGAACATATAAATGAAAACAATGCATTTCACGTCATCTTGAAAGTTGCCTTTGACATACTTATTTAAAGCCAATTTGCCACCTTTTAATCATAGATCTCTTGATCTTCCTTGATCTGATGACTATTTAATCAATTATCATTTCAAATAAAAGGTTTTGCTCCATTGGCTATTTACTGTACTTGTTTTTAGATTTCGTGACCCTTTCATGATGTATTCCTTCGGCTATTCAGGAGCAATTCACAGACCTGAATGACATATACACATTGGAAACATAACAGCTGCTAACTGTCAAGTCCATCACAATTATGCAATTATAGAAACAATACATCAATCGATGTAGAATTAGATCAGACTGAAGAGATACTTGTGTTCAAGAGTTCCATTCATGTACTTATGACATGGATGGGATAGACTGTAAAAATGAATTGCCCCTTAAGGATTAATGAAGTTTTGCTGTATCTGTATTCTATCAAATCGCTCACGCTTCTTTTCTTTCATTAATAAGATAATCTTGCTCCTATATCTTCTATACCATATACATTTCACAATCATTCTGAAATGTTTCTTTTATAATTTAGGTCCCTTGTTTCCTAAACCTTCTTCTTTCTGTGGAATGTCTGAAATATCTAATTGAACACTGAAAGTCTCCATAATGTTGTTTTGCAAAGCGAACAAAATTGAAATTTGCCTCGCTCAGGACTTATTCACTGAGGGTTGTTTTTTGAATACCAGTCACTGCGTATGAACTCAAATTCAAATGAAATACCAAAATGAAATCAGTGTGCTGTGTTTATAAAGTATGTGCCCAAAAACATTTCTGAGATATTTGCAAACGGGAATCTTGTAAGCTGGAAAACAGGCTTAAGGCCTTGTTTCAATACATTCAAGCACAGTAAAATACCGAACAGGGGGTGGACATAATAACATGTACATGTCGCTGCATTGGATTGCATTGAGTTCCAAGTTGTTCCTGTTATTTTGTCCATGCTCTGTAGGTGGACATGGCTGCTGGTCCTGCATATCTCCCACAGAACACCTCTGCAAGCAAGATCCACAAAACATATCTGGACTGGATTAGCAAATTCTCTTGACGTGGGCATTGAAAACTGTTCCAATTGTCAAAACACTGTAAACATAAAACATCCCACTGTAAATCCCATCATTTTTAACACAGAATAAGAAAATACAGCCACTTGAGTGTGTCACGGCAGAGTGTGTGTTCCAAAGACCTCTTCATCTGCATGTCACACAGCATAATTGTCATTCAGACATATTAGCCTGGACTGGAGCATATGGGGCCAGCAAAATAGTGTGCAGAAGGTGCCAACACATGGCCACTTCATTAGCCTAACAAACAGTAAATCTCAGAGGAACTTGTGAAATGTGAATGGCACAAAAACTGGCTGCTCTAAAGCTTATCTGCTTGACAAAACATAATCTCAGTTTACATTTTATTTCGCAAAACACACAAAACATAATAAGGTGTACATGTGGGTAATCTGAAAGAAATCACGATGTGTGTGTAGTTGTGTGTATCACCCTTTACAGCCAGTAGGAAACCTTTTTCTACACATTAGTTTGAGTTTGATTCTTGATGATTGCTATTATCAACTCATTTAATTCCTTGGAGAGACTGAGCTGTAAGGTCCACCAGCTCAATGCTCAGAGTTCAGGTTTCTGTCAAGAGAATCCCACAAAATTCATGCTGTGAAAGTCTGAATAGCAATAGTGAAGTGCATTTTTCTACCTAACCACCTCTCCTCCACGCAGTTGCTTCTAGCCAAGGAAGACACGGCGGATTAAAAAAAGCATGATGGACTCTTCAGAAGAAGTAATTATCTTCGCTTGATTTTCATTGCACGAAAGTCGCAGCATGACACCTTTTTCAGAACATAGCCATACTGAGAAATACAGAGAGTTTTGTGGAGCTGATTCTTAATTAGCTTTGTATCAACTCATTTGGCAACGGCAACGGCTTGAATGTAATGAACAATCATACATATAAATAGGATAGACACTAAAGCTTTAATATTACAGTTCTTAAAGTTCAAAAATTGGAGGAGTTACAAATGAGTAATGTTAACGTGATGGATTTTTATTTTATTTTATTTTTAAAATTGCAATTAAAGGCATGGAAAAGAGAATAGAATATATATAACTAATGTTTTTGTTTGCAATGGACATAGCTGGCCAGTAATTTGGCAGTTGCGGTGGATATCCTCATGTAGGAACTGGTGTCTGGGGTAGTGTGCACAAAACTAATGAGATCATACCTGCATTGCCTCAGGGTCTGCAGCTTTTCGAGACTCTGCAAGTCTCTGAATTATGCATGTACAAATAGACACACTATTAAACCACATGTGAATATGCATTAATTTGAAACCATATGTTGGTCATCATAATTAAAAGTTTTAATTGAAGCTGCAGCATGTTGCAGGAGGGATCCATGTTCAGCATTGACACAAATTCAAATTAACTCCATAAATCTTTTTTCTCTGGAAATTAAACTAAAGAAATTCTCCTTACCTCTTGTGATCATCACACATAGTAAGTCAGATAAAAAAACAACCTCTCTTTCTTTATAAACAGTATATATTTTAGATTTCACATAGATGGGTGATAAAATATACAGTAGCAACAGGTGCTGTTTGATGACGTCCCTTTAGAATAGGTTAGGTGTTTTGAATGCCAGCCACTGCACATGAATTCAAGTTGATTCAAATAAAATACCCAAATGAAAACAGTGTGTCGTGTTTATAAAGTATGTGCCCAGAGACATTTGTGAGATATATGCAAACGGGAATCGAGTAAGCTGGAAAAAATCTGAAGCCTTGTTTTAGTAAATTCAACCACAGTAAAATAACAAACAGGGTAGACATAATAACATGTACATGTCGCTGCATTGGATTGCATTAAATTCCAAGTTGTTCCTGTTATTTTGTCCATGCTCATGGATGTTTGTTGGCATGGACTCTTCATGTCTCCATTCTTTCAAAGGACATTCCCTTATTTGGCATCGGTGGTGAAGCTTGTTCGCCGACACGTGGGGTCCAAACTTAGATATGTTAATATAAGTATATATAATTTAAAACACTGTATAATTTTTCCTACTTCGGTACCCCTACAGGTTGGAAGCAGTATTGTCCCATTATGTCTCATTGGAACTACAGATCTGCCACCCAATCTGGCAAACTTGCTGTTCACCCCCGTTACGAGTTGATGAACCACTGAAATGGTTTTGGAAACATTATTTTAAGATACAAAAAGTTACATAGTGCTGCTAGATAATGGACTGTGTGTTTTTACTTTCTTAAAAATAAATATGTTTAAACTATGTCTTCATGTAATAAAACAAATGTATTTAATACATGGATGTCACACTACTCTATATCCTTAACGTTTCTTCCAGCACCCAAGACGATTCTGGTTTATTGGCATTTCTTTAAACCAGAACAAACTTTTCTCCCATCCCGGAATGCTGTGAGGACTAGCCAGACCCTCCTCTTCCGCGCTGTGGAGGAAGGTCTGGCACAGACTTTGCAGATACCTGCACTGGTCTTTCTGCTTGAATATACAGCTGTGCAATATGGCCTAACACTTCCCTCCAAAACAAAAGAACTGCCATGAATTTAAATACAGATGTCTCTCTGGTCAAATTCTAATATTAGCAAGTTGATCAGTCTTTGAGTAAAGCTCCTGCCATCCATGACCTAAAAATGAACCTTATTTCTAAATCACTTAGATTTCAGAATCAAGAAGGCCTGCTCTGCCGTTTATACATGTGATAGAGCATGATACATTAGGTCTTTGTCTAATGGAATTATGCAGTGAAACTGTTTAGATACATGTGCTTTCATTTTGCTACTTAATTGACGTTCTTCCTTTAAATTAATTGCTACTTTTTCCCTTAAAAACATTGCTTTCATTTTAGATTTTGGCCAAAGTGTTCAAAAGGACAGGGTATCTAGGCAACAGGCCATTTTTATCAATGCTTTTTGGACTTCAGCAACAACTTGAAATCTGACTAGAGAAACATATTAAAGAGTGCAAATTATGCACATTTTCAGGTTCATAATTGTATTTTGAGGTTGTACCAGAATAGGTTTACATGGTTTAATTAAAAAAAAAAACACCACTTTTTTTTGTTGTAGTGCACATTGCTGCAGCTCCTCTTTTCACCCTGTGTGTTGAGCTTTATTTTAGCTACAGAGTGAGACATCCCACTTCTATTCCATCTTTGTTGGTATGTTGTTGTTGTTATGCGCAGTAGCTAGATAAGGATGACCAGCCAGTCAGAAGCAGGGTATGAGGGTGTGCCACGCTAGCAGCTATGAGCATTATAATGTGTGTTACAAAGTGACACAAAATGACACTCGTTTGTCACGGTGGTAAAGGCTGGACTACAATAGAGCTGTTTGGAGCAGTTTGTGAACAGTGTTTTTTGTTGGAGATGGTAAGTCCATTTTGGGTGGACTTTGTGCATTTTCACTTTGTAAACCTATTACATGCACAAAAAAGATATACAACACAATGAAGGAAAGGGAAATAGCCAAAGAGAATAATATGAGCACTTTAAGAAATATATAAATAATTCTCACCTCAACATCCGGTTACTAGGTAAATGTCTACACCCGATATTTTAACCTGACCTGAATCACTTGAGTGGTTCTATCACAGCAAAGGAATTTCATTCAAACACCTAAATGATTAAAGGTTTAGCAGAAAAAAAATGGAAAATATTTGGCTGAATGCTTTGGAACTTCTTACAGGAAATCCAGGATAGGAGGGATAAGAGGGACTTTTGATATGGATGCGCAAAACTAGCAGTTCACTCATAAGTGTAAAAAGATTATCTCAGGACAAATGTGATACTTCCAATGCTTAATGTAAACAGAAAAGTGTTATTTATGACTTTTTGGAGCTTGTTTTCAAATGTCACAACAAAATTTCCTACGCCAAATTTGATTTTTGTTAGACCAGACCAGAACATGACTTTATGTGTCCCTTGCTTAGACTTGGTAATTCCTTATTTCAAAGAAAAACCCTAGAGATCTTTAATAATAAAAGACCTCTCATTTTACCAAGGAAGCATTTCACGGTTAATTTCGCTGAGATACATCTGTCAGAAAGGCAGCACTGTGTCAAAGACGTACATTTTTTATGAACTTTCATTAATTTGATTAAATAATTCAGCGATCGCTTTGATGGAAGCGACACAATTTTTGTTGCTCTCATGATTGTCAGTTTTCACACTTTGTCTAAACAAGAATACCCAAGTGCATTATGCAACCCACATGTGCTGTACGTGACCAATCGGGTTTTTCCATCAAGCTTGTTTGTCCTATTTTTGTTCTCATCATTTTAATTAGCTGTACAAAGGCCAATATTTAACATGTCTGTCAAACTGAGAAATATCTTCAAATGCTTATGTTGAAAATTGCACTAAAGATAGTTTGACAATATTTCTACATGATGCCTATGTGATGTTAGGTTATTTTCTAGTTAAGAGCAGATTTGTCAGAGAAGGGTGACCTCTCTGGTAAGACGATGTATATTACTCTTTTTCCTACACTTTCAGACCTTACGCTGGTCATATACATTTCACAGGGAATATATAGCTAGCTTATATAGACTTGTTCTGCATTAATGGAGGTTTTCTCATAATTTTTGCCTCATTCCTAACCCTCCATATTTCCATTCATGTGACATTTTGCGAATAATCTTGTCTCCAAACCAACACAGAGATCACATTTCTGCAGTTTAAAGAAGTATTTTTCTCTACACATCTTGTCCTCTAATTTATTTTGGATTCACAACAACAAAGTGATCCAGCATTATTGATATGAGAGGATATGATTATATTATTATGCCATGCTGTCAGCCATGCTTGCTCACCCAGATATTTGCCGGCCTGTTTGCAGCATCTGATGTGTGAAGATGATATGTACTGCTCTGTATCTGCTATAACAAGCAAACTCCATGACAGAATCCAGACTTCCAATGTTCTCACCTTTTTCATTGGCAAGCTGTCTAAGCTGCTGTAGATTGCATTGTAATAATTGAGAACTTGCCCTGTCCAGTCCAATAAACAAACTAAAGGAGCCTGCTCCGTGGGTGTGTGTAAAGAACTTTTCCTCAAACTCGCGGCCAATCCAATTGCAACCTTACACTCCACACAGCCCACCTATTCAGCGGTCTCTAACTTGATTTTCTCCAGACTTCTTGAAATGAGCCGGTGTTGTGGCTACGTCAGTTTACGGCTGGTGTGATAGATGGCCGAGCCGGTGATTGAAGTGATTCAAAGTCTGTTTTTGAAGGGGACAAATGTTTGTGCTTTCTCGACTGGAGTAAGTGAAACTGTTTTTGTGAACACTTTCTTTTCAAAAGTTTAGTGGAATAACTGCAAAATCCATTTTTGGTATATTCATCGCTTTATGTGTTTACAATCTGACTTAAATCCCTTCAACAACAATCGCCTCTAATTGTACTGTGTATGCGAAGGCTGATCAATAATCCCTATGTGCATGAAAAGAAATTGTAGTCTCAGAAATTAAATGCACTTTTAATTATTTAGCAAACTGCGGAATGGAGCTTAAACACTGTTCTAATTTTCAAGCAGATTCCTACACAGCACACAGGGAGTTTTGATCAAGTGAAGTCAGTCACGAGCCGACACTCTCTGTACAAGTTATCTGCTTAACGAACTGCGTGCTCCCTGGAAAGTTGTAGGCACATGCTTCTATTTTAATGGATCTTTAACTCACAGCCATAGGCCTGCACATAACCTCATACCCCCCAACGCTTTCATCATTACACCTTGGCAGAGAATTTGTTTGTTTTGGATAGCAATGTCAGATGTTATGCAGAAGAACCACAATTAAGCTTCAGTTTAGGAACCTCCAAAGACAGTGTTAACAAGCAGCCCATTTTAATTTTTTAATGATTGACTCGACGCCACAGGGATAATTGCTGTGTTGGACCAACAGATGATTATAGATCAAAGTTTTGCTTAAAGTGCTCAAATTACGCTTTTTCCCTTTCCCTTATTGTTTCTATATCTCTTCTTGTGTGCATGTAATAGATTTACAAAGTGCAAAAGCCCAAAGTCCCCAAAAAGGGACTTACCATCTCCAAAAGAAAACACTGTTCACAAATGCTTGCTTAGCTTCTAGCGTTGCATGCCCTCATTCTCTGCTTCTGACTGGTAAGTAGTCCTTACCTAGCTACTGCGCATGTGTGACTCCAAACAATTAAATAAATAGAAGTGTGATGCCTCACTTAATAGCTAATACAGAGAGATCAACACACAGGATGAAAACAGGAGTACAACAAAAATATGGTGTTTTTTCAAAGATTCTGGTAAAACCTCAAAATACAATTATGAACCTGAAAATGAGCATTATATGAGCACTTTAAGTCAGTTTTTATGATAGTTATAACACACAGCCAGAGTGAAATACCTCAACCATGGGGAGAAGTGACTTTGATTATGCAGACTGCCTTGACACACGTTCCTACAATATCTGATCCAAACATTGTCATTTTCAAATCAAATGACAAAATAGGCTTTTGTCTGGTCTGTCTTATCAACTGGCACCACTTTTTTCAGGATTCTCTGAACGCGATAAAATGTATGAGTCACACAACCCTTTTGTGATCTGCCATGCTATGTTTGAAGTTTTATGTCATGCAAAAACTACTTGACTAAAGTAATGAAAAGATTGTGAATCAAGGCTATGCTGGTTGAAAAACCAATGTCAGTTTCATAGAAAACACGATTCAAACTACTGTAAGTCCGCCCTGAAAGGAGAATAACAAGGCCACTGTACTTTTCCCTCAGAGATACAACATTCCATTGACGTACTGTATGTATCACTTTTTATATTTGAACATGAACCAATGCTTTTGGTCTGCAGTTTAATAAGAAAAAGATAATTTTTGCTTGTTGGTAGTCAATTACAATGTTGCAAACCCATTGGGCACAAAATACATTTATACTATATACCATTGAAGCAGCTGAATCTCCCACATATTATCAGAGGGGTTGCTTGGAGAGATTTTCAAATGCAAATGCTGTATAGGCAGAATATAAATAGGGTTATAAGTATGCAGGGCATATATGGAATTATTAGCGAGGGATATTTATGAAAATGTTGCAGGTCAATGAAGCCTCATAGTGAAAACTAGATCCCATAAGCCTTTATTGCTGCATTAATTTAACATATAGCATATAAAGACCTGCATTTGTGTTTTTGAAATGCTGCATATTTTAATTGAAATGAAAGAAAATCCAAACAGCTTTATTCATTCAAATAGTGTTAACCGTTGCACACAGGTTCAATAACAGATCAGTGAATTACATAGGTGAACCTGAGTGTTTCTTTCTTTGACTCTAAGCTAATTTCATTGAAATAAAAGGATTATGAAAATGTGGATCAACGACATCTAATGCCCAGAAGCAGCAGAATGTACTAGAAACATTCATAAGGCATTTTACATCAAGGCTCAGCCATCGTCATTACAATTACATCCACAGCATAAAGAACAGAAAAGGGAAAGACAATGGCCTCAGGCTGACCTTTTACCTTGGTGTGACTTCCTCTGCGAGCATCCCCATTGGCCTGAAGATGTTTAAATCCATGAGAGATTCAAGGAAGCAACTATTTTATAGAGGCTACATAGAGCCCATATGTAGAGGTTTATTCCTCGACGCAGTGGGCCCGGGATTGACAACAACCTGCAGGCCCTTTGCTGCATGTCATGCCCCCCCCCTCTTCCCTTTTATGTCTTCAGCTGTCCTGTCAATTAAAGGCCTAAAATGGCCCAAAAAAACTTACATATTTCCTTTAAACTTATATTTCAGATGTCCACTATGACAATTAGAAAATGACTGTACTTCAGAGATATCAGCTGTAAAACATTACAGATGCAGTCAATTCCATATGCAATATCCTGGATTAGAATTGACAAGACTTTGTCATTGAAAGGTCTAACCAGTATACAGGGAGTTAATACACTCCAGACATAAGTAATGTCACTACTGTATGTAGGATAACATATTGCATTTTAATGTCCGCATAGCCCATAAAACATATAAAACAAGAAACTGTTCTTTATTTGGTGTAATATGAAAACTGATTATTGATAAATTGTGCAAATACTACTACTACTACTACTACTACTACTACTACCACTACCACCACCACCACTACTACTGTCTAAATCAACGCTGTTTCATTTCCCGGGATTGTTCAGGTGCTGCCAAATATTCTGCTGGATGTCCATCAATTCCACCGGATGTCACCTTCCACTTTACTTGTGTTGGCATTCTAAACTCCGGTGGATTCATGAGGACTATGGTTACCTGCTCCTCAGATCTCTGCAGGGTAAATCCAGACAGCTAGCTAGACTATCTGTCCAATCTGAGTTTTCTGTTGCACGACTAAAACAGCTTTTAAACGTACACACGTT
The DNA here is from genome assembly GCA_026937815.1 of Etheostoma perlongum. Classification (NCBI taxonomy): domain Eukaryota; kingdom Metazoa; phylum Chordata; class Actinopteri; order Perciformes; family Percidae; genus Etheostoma; species Etheostoma perlongum. The sequence continues at coordinate 22,207,921 of CM049392.1, read as the reverse complement.
CCACCAAAACAAATTCCTTTCCAGAGACTATTTTGCAGCGGCACCGTTGCTCCATCCGGCGCTTAGTGCCGCCCAAGACGATTGTGATTGGTTTAAAGAAATGGCAATAAACCAGGACTGCGGAGGAAGGTCTGGTAATGCGAGACTACAGTCTGACTATATGTAGGGACACATTTCCTGTGTCCACTCTATGTAGGACAGATGTCATGTTTTTGGCTTTCCGGTGGCTGCTTGCACTGTATAAGATCTGTCCTTGCACACTGAGACAAGGAGGGGGAGGTCACATACGAGTCCCAGGAGAGAGCATCAGTGGCAAGATGCATGTGTGCAATAGAGTGATGAAGCGAGAGGGAAGGAGAAGTCTGACGGAATCAAAAAGGTACAAAAGAGGATGGAGAGGACAGGGAAATAGGAAGGGGGATGCTGGGGTGACCTCTCCTGTCCCTGTTAAGCTGCAGTTTACTTTTGTAATCCACCACAGAACCGCTAAGGGGGATATTCACACTGTGTTTCCCTCGAGGAAATAAAGGTTACAGTGGAAATATTATTTTTGTGCTCGGTGGGTTTAATGTGAGATTGCTGCTCAGATAGTCATACTTACTTACATACATACTTGATTCCTGTAACTAGCACAGATTATTTTCCAACTGACTTTCCAACTTCATGTTAGAAATTACTGTGTTAGAAATATAACTGGTGGTTATATGAAAGTGAAAATAAACAATAAAACACTCATCCTTAATGAGCTGGAAATAGCAAATAGAGAAGTACAGTCTATGTGCTTGCTTTGCATTTATAGCGTGGCATGCTTGGTAATTGTATTTCGATCTGTTCTGTGTATCTATTATTATTCTAGTTTAGTAGCACCTTAACTCTGAGGCACAGGTCTAATGAAAATCTCCCCAAGCTGGCCTGTAGCTAAAGATGCCCGGCCAGGTCTCCCCTTGACTACATAGTGTTCACATGGGCCTGTATGTATCCAGCCACTTTATTAATGTAAAAAGGTTATCATCTACATAACGGCCTAGGATTAGCAATATAGGGTTAACAGCACTACTTTGGATTTGTATTTTAAAACACCCTCTGCTGGAACCTGAATCACAGAGTATCCCAATCTAAATTAATTGTGATGGCTGACAATTTCGTTCAGTTGAATGATAACAAAACTCCAGATATTGTCTATGGCTCTTCAAAATTTAAAACTTCCATCCCTGCCAACCTTGGTCCCCTTTCCCCCTATGTTAAATCCCATGCACTTAAACTGGATTTTATTTTAGACTCCCATCTTAACCTGGACTAACAAGTTTTTTTTTTTATCAATTAAGAATAATTTCCAAACTCAAGTCTGTTCTGTTTTACAGTGATCGGGAATAACCACTCGCCTAGACTATTTTAACTCTCTCTAATTTGGTCTCCATCTGACACTGGTGGCATGGCTTCAGATAGTCCAAAATGCAGCGGCCCACGAACACAAAAAGTGTGAACACATTAGTAAGTAAGTAAGTAAGTAAGGTTTATTTGTATAGCACCTTTCACAGATAAAAAAACACAAAGTGCTTCACAGTAAAATGTAATACAATACCAACAAAGTACAATACAATGCATAAGACACTTTAAAAACAAATGGAAAACATAAAAACAGAAACCATAAAAACCTGTTTGAATAGCAGCGTCTTCAGTTGCTTTTTAAAAGAATCAACAGAATTCACACAACGTAGAAATGTAGGCAATGCATTCCACAGCCTAGGTGCCACTGCTTGGAATGAACGATCCCCTCTGGATTTAAAATGAGTGTGGGGAACAGCTAACAGTCTCTGACCTGATGACCTCAGACTACGGATCGGAGTATGAAGCTGTATCAACTCAGAGATGTAGGAAGGAACTTGACCATGCAGGACTCTAAAAGTAAGAACCAGGATTTTAAATTGAATTCTATACTGGACTGGTAACCATTGAAGTGCTGCTAAAACAGGTGTGATGTGTGCTCTTTTGTTAATGTGAGTTAAAAGCCTTGCAGCAGAGTTCTGCACAGCCTGGAGACGGTAAAGCTCCTTCTTGCTCAAACAGGTAAAATGACTCTTATAGTAATCTAAGCGAGAGGAAATAAAAGCATGAATGATCATTACACCTGTCCTAGTCTCCTTGCACTAGCTTCCAGTCCAGTCTAGGATACAATTTCAAATATTGCTGATGGTTTGTCAAGCTCTTTACACCCTTGCCTCTAGCTACATATCTGGTATCAGTCATCCCCATGTAGCCCCCAGGTCCATCAGATCCTCTAGCCAAGGTCTCCTCCATTTCCCACGGTCCCGGCTTAAGCAAAAAGGTGACAGAGCCTTTTCTGTTGCCGGCCCTCGTGGAACCAACTGCCACCTGACATCAGAAATGTCCCATCAATTACAATATTACAATATATGTACTGTATATTGAGGCCTTCAATTACAATATTCAAAACCAGGCTCAAAACACTCCTATTTATATTGTCCTTTTCTGTGTTTTTGTTGTCCTACCCTGTTATGTCTGTAGTTAAGTGTCTGTCTCTTGACGTTGTCTTAACTGATAACCTAACTGATCTGTAAGTGTATATATTTTATTTTATTGTAACATTCTGTGGCTAATGCACTACATATAGAACTTTGGTCAGTGCGAGCTGTGTTTAAATGTGCTACATCTATATTACTATAGATGCTCATATGAAATTGGAATTCACTAGAGTTGGATCCCTAAAATCAACCATAACAAGATTTTGGTCGTAATCTCTTCTGCACTTGTAGCTACTCATCTATTCACTGCCTTGTTCTTTTTTTTGACCTGCCAAAAGATGCGGCAAACTATTTCGCAGACAACTGCAGGGAAAGGGGTGGAGTTCAGCAACATCAAGGTGTTGCAATGAGATATCAGAGAACTCAGCAAGGTTGATGTGCTGTAGTGGTAAAAATCTCTGGGAGCAGATCAGATCGGTCTCAAACTGCATAACCCCCAAGAATCAGCTTAAAGAAAAAAATGTCAGTGCTGGCAACTTGACATTAAAGTAGAATCTCCCCTTCAGATGTTTTTTTTCTCCTTTTACCTGAAAGGCCACATGATGTTCCTCCTGTTGGAATAAAAAGAAAGTTGGCAAAAGCTCGCTCCACTATTGCAAAAAGAAACAGAATGCACAGAGTGAAATAAAATCGGATCATTCTCCATGAGATTAGTTATTGATTTGTCTTCCAAATGCCTATAAAGCGATCTCTGTCTAGATGATAAGGTATTTTACACTTCATACTATTATTTCCTTTTCCCCCATGCCCATGGATTAAAGAATCTGAAATGATTGCAGAGCTTATGGCGTGGAAATGTGCAATCAAACTAAACAATATAAGAACTCATTTTTATTTATTTATTCTTAGATGTACAGTATTCATGCAACATATGCTTTTAGCCACTGTATGTACACTCATTGAATTTAACTAGAAACAAATTTCCTTTCCCTCCTCCTCTTTTTTAATTTTCTTTTTTGGTTGTTTACCCTTTGACAGAATCTGATGGAGGAGTTTAGCATGCCGCCGTGACCCTGAAGCCCTCTGCTTTTTTAATCTCATTTATCCAGCCTGGTAGAGTAATAAAGAAGATGATGAGTCACATGGGCTAAGCACTTCATGGACAGTCGTCATAAGAAGATGCATGGGGACATGAACGCGTGCTGAAGGTACTCAACTAACCGGAGCGACAGCAGGAGCACAAAAGTGTGCTGATGAGTCATGCACGTGGGCTAACGGTGTATAGGAAGTTGCGCGACTTTTTGCAAGCAAACATATCTCAATAAAACTTCACTAAGGTGACTGATTGATTGATTGATACAGAAAACAAATATTTGGTTCTTTGCAATATTTGAGCTACTATATGCAAAAAAGCACTCTGATGCTGCACATACCAACCCTTCAGCTGTTTGCATATTATGAGTCATGAAACATTTTTGGCAGGTAATTTTAAGAGACCTTAGGTCCATACATTTTTCATGGGATTCATTTTTCCTGCAGCAGCGTGGTTTCTAAACAAAACAAATTACACTCCTTCCAATAGGGACTTTTTTGTGCCCCTAGTTTGTGAAATCAAAGCAGGAGCCCGTCTGGTTTCCTGTTCCTACTAAAAAGGTGAAAATAATAAACATTCATGAGAAAGGTTTAATTGGACGGTGGCTTTAAGGTTTGGACTAGTTTCATTGCACTGATCAGAGATACATCCTTCTTTCCATGTAGAATGGATTAATCAATAGTTTTTCAAAGTGTTGCCCTGTGCTCTTGTCTCTATATGATACCATTCACCCAGATGCAATGAATATTGAGGCTATGTTTGTTAGAAAAAGTTGACTAGGACGCTATTGTAGTAAAAATAATAGAAGCTGGTAATGTTTTTATTCCAAAAAGCAGCCAAGGGCATCTAATGTAGCTACTTCTACAGTGTGCTAGTTAGACACTTGTCATTGGTCTGCTAAAAAAGCACTTGACCTTGGGTGTTTTTTTAAAGTTCAGAAAAGTTCAACTTTTCTGAAAAAAAAACGCAACTTTTTCTGAAGTTGGCTGTGAAAAAAAACTGTCAGGACTTGTTTGAAAACACAGTTTACTTGGTAGTTTAATACTGTAAAAGAGGGAAGCTTAAAAAAGACGGCAAGTGTTAACATAGCGTGAGACACATCTGTGCATTCATTATGTTTTCTACCAAGAAATCAGAACAAGCATAGTGTGCACTAGCTTAGGCGTATTTTACTAATGCACTGTTAAAATAACAATGAAGTGCAGCATTACTGACTTTAGACAAGGTTTTTGTTGCCTCAAGATTGCAATACACCAATAACCCACCTGAACCCACCTCTCTGTAAGACCAGCACGCCCATGAGCGCAAGAGCATTTGCTATTTAAACGACGTGGATGCAGGATGGGAAATTATCAACTGCGTCAGCCTTAAAATAGATAGGGCTGATGAATGAGTCTACACTTGGTTGAACACACATTCAATAGTCCGATGGATATCTGCTGTATTAAAAAGGGTATAAACCTCCAGAGATACATAGCAAGTCTTTGTGGTTGTTGTACAAACTGTACTGCCAGAATATGAACATATCACTTATCATTAAATAACAACAAAAAATGGAGATAAGTTCCATAGCGTGCCTTGTTCAACCGGACCCGTTCTCATGGTTTATTCCATCTGTTACTTTACTAAAGGGAAAGTGGCAACATAGGAATCGTCCTTCAGACGAGTGTGATCTCATTTCACAATGACTGTCAGGCTGACACAATGTTCTTTGTCTTGCCGCACAGGCTAGTATTGTCAAGACAGTCAGACGTGCAGATTTTTCAATTCAGAGGAATCACAAAATAAAATTTTGAGTGTATAGAATATAGAAGGTGAATTATGGAGGACTTGTTTCACAGAGGTTAGTTTAGCTGCTTAAGTGGAGAGACAGGGTTTGGTAATAAACAGTAATTGCTGAGTGACTGCCTCTCAATAAACCCAATATTAGTGGGAACATTCTTGATTATTCTATTCATTGCAGCTATTTAGGGAGGGAAAAAAAAGCATTAAAGAAAACTACAAATGACACATGTCAACACTTCTGGAGGCTGAACCTTTGTTTTGTCCTTCCTGCCTCCAAATATTTTAGAACCGCCTCACTCACTGGCACCGTTTCAAAACACAGCAACCTTGATGAACATCCTCAGGCTATTTTTGTAATTTTCTTTGCTCATTTATTGATGTAAAAGAAGATGCAGAGATATGATGCGTAGGTTTGAGTGACGGATGATGAAGAGGAGTGTTTCCACAAAAAAAGTGAACAGATTATTTTTTTTTTATGGAAAAGAGCCAGCCTCATGTTGTCTACTATCAAGTGTTGAGAAAAAAATTGTTTTCCAATCACTGTGTAGTTTACAGAATAAGTGTCGAGTGTAAGGGAAAGTAATAAAAGCAATTTATCCAGGCGGCTTTCCACATCTCTGTGCTCTTGGAAAACCATAAAGAGGAAGAAAAAAACAGCTACAGTGAAGTTGCTATTTGATATACAACCTGTTTGAATTTCCTCTGAGTTTAAAGAAAGGTGATTCTGTGTTTGCAAAGCTTTACATCTAATTTAAATCTTCTAATATGTTTTACAAATTAAAGTGAAGCGTGTTCAAGTGCCAAAGAAAAAGCACACAATTCTTGATGAATTTCAACACCTTATTTAACCTGCATGCAGTACTGAGCGGGCCCTCGCGTCTTCCCGCATGTCTAATGTGTGAGATAACACACCTTGATTCATTCGGCAGAATGATGAGAATAATAATCCTATCGATTTCAATGGGGCCTTCCCTCACCACCGCTGTCGGTGAATATTCCAAAAACAGTGTAAATAAATGTGTGGCCAATGCATTCTCATGAACGGGTCCGTATGATATCGTACAAAAATGTATGCACATCAAAACCGATGATACACCGCAAAATTAGGAGACTGCCGGCTGGTCATGTGGCGCCGGGTGGCTACAAGCTCCATGATGCCTGAGCGGCAGTTGGTAGTTGTTTAAGCCTCTACAGAGCTTTGTGACCCTGGGTACAGACCTCTGTTTCATCAGTGGTAGTTGGTGGTTCAGTTACCTGAAAATAGGAGACTTTGAGCAGGGTACAAATCAATGCGGGCTGTTGTTTTGGTGGACATTATGATTCAAATTTGTCCACAAAATGTGAGCGTTTTTGCCGCAACAAAAAAATAAGATTAGGCACCAAAACGTCGAATTAAGATTAGGATAAAAGGTCATGGTTTAGATTAAAAACCACCTAAGGGATACGAATATGCTCGGTGAAAAGCTTTAGTTTGCTGGCTTGAAAGTGCTGTATGTTAAAGGTGCTGTAGGATTGTGAAGATGCAGGCTATAGCCAAAATATTTTACATCGACAACTTCTCAGTCCCTCCCCCCCTTTCTGCTAAAGCCCAAACGGTCTCCTAAGCCTCTCCCCCCACAAGGGAGAATGATTGACATGCAGTGATTGACATGCAGTTAGACACCATCCCCCTGTACCTCAGCATAAATTCTTTCAGGAAGACCTAACACTTAATCACTTCTCTCTTACTAAATCAAATCAGCTGTTGGAGGCGTTCACCTTCCTGTAAACCAAGCAGAATCGGCCACGAATTCCAAGGGCCAATCACAGCGTCACAACCCTACTTTAAATCTGTTTCTCTCCCTGCTGCTGTCAGCTGTTATTTCAGGCAAAGCGTGCAACGCTCAGTCATCGTCACCCAAAGGCACCATGGGTCTTCCCCCTGTGGGACGCTCCGTCGACTCCTTGGGTCTGGTCTTCGGGCTCCGTCGCTGCCGCCACTAGTGTCTGGACTCCATCGGGGTGATTGTCTTGGTTTCCATACCCCTTTTACAGATTAATCTATAACGATGGATTTCCAAAGACTGTATATTTTATTATGCTTGTGTATAATAAACCTTTGCATATCTGCAAACAAGTCTCTCCTGATTGAAATGTAGTTCTACCCAAACATAGGATCAATTTCAGCAAATATGACAGAAAGTTATGTCTTAATAAGTCTTTTATAAGTCTCCTATTGCATCTTTAACACCCACTCATCTACCCAGACCTTCTTCCCTTCGCAGCCATTCACGTTCTTATGTATTGTCCGTTAATGTAGTGAATACAGCAAAAAAAACAACCACGTGGAATGCTTACGAATTACAGTGCTTAACTTTTCCTAGCTTTTTGAACGTTCATGGGAACAGACTGACGTGATCTGCATGTTTTCTCTGCCACCATGTGTTCTCAGCATACAGATGGTTACATGCTTCTGTGGTTCCTGTGAGATCAGTTATTAAATAAGCGGGCAAGGTCAGTGTGGAGGAAGGTAGAAAGGAGGTGGAGTAGAAACATCCATGACAAGCAGAGCCCCTACTATGGACTTCACATCTTGCTTTTGGCCCCTGCTGGGAGAGGCTTACAGTGGAGAGACGTCCCCCTTACCTTATCATTATTTAGCTGTATACCACATACCCTTATTCCAATTCCAAAGAAGAAAAAGGTGTTGGATTTCTCATCAGTACCAAACAAGAAACCTCAGCCTCAGATATTATATGAAGCCCTGCTCTATATCAGATTGTGCTGATGAATAAATATAGACTAGACTTAGAAAAGATACATTATTTACTTTGAGATGTTATCTTATATTGTGGACAGCCAGTGCAGAGTATGGATTTGCAGTGTTATTGGGCTGCTTCAGAGGGCATCACAGTCACACAGCAATCTGAAGAGGGATCCCAGGGAGTATTGTCCAAGCAGAATGTGGATTTGAAGCAAGGAGCCAGGAGATGCATCCATAACTTTCCAGCTGTATCTGTTACTCCTGTTGAATAAGTATGGGGCAAGTGTTCTTGGGAGAGTTGCTCTTTTCAATGACTGGGGTTTGTTGTGTACAATCCATACAGGGTCACCACTTTTTTTTTCTTTTTTTTTATAAAAAAACAAGTAAGAATAAGAAAATCAATTCCTACTGGCCCATTACTGACAGTGGCCAAATAATGATATCTGTCAGGCCATAGCTTCCATTGAGGAGACTAGGTCATGTCTGTACTGGTGGTAGGTTACATTCCTCATTTAGAAAATGAGATATGGTATTTCATCTTACAGTATTTTTGACTCAAATTTTACTGCTTTTAGGACAAATGATTAATAAATAAGGCATAATAATGTTTTGTAATAACTTTGTTCCTGGCAGCATGGAGAAGGTTGGAAATAAGAATAAGAGCTTCATAAAAGGCAATAGAATTTACAGAAAGTAGTTTTGTAAATAAATTAAAAAAATTAAGAAGAAAAAAAATTAAGAGACCTATTTGGTTTTTTGGTCAAAATGTTGTGTGGGTACGTGGGGAGGAAAGGACACACATACTGAGTATTTCTAAAATCATGGCTACGGCCCTGAGTATCTGCAAGTAGGTTGTAGATCATGCCAGATGAAATAACAATTACCTCAATAGGTGCTAAGATTTATATTTTTCTAGCTTTCTACTACTTTCTATTTTGGAACACAAACTTCTCACCTTCTTCACCTGGAGGGTGAAGTAGCTAGCCACAGAACTGCAAACATCCTGGTAAGTTAGCTCACATTATTAGTCAGCTAATTAGCTTTAATTTCTTGATTTATTTTGATTTATTCTTTGTTAGTTGGCTATTTGTCCCACTTTTGATCCTTCTCTACTCCCCTTTACCTCCCCTCCCTTGTTCCCTCTGTCCTCTACTTCCCCTCCTCTCTCCATACATGTTATTTTACATGTATTTTTATTTTAAAGATGCATATGTTAATAGTTTCTTTGTTATTGCTATTGTTTTTTGAATAAAAAGGGAGGCATACTACTAAATTGTGACCTGTGTTCACCCTAGATCATTTGTGGAAGCTTCTTGCACCTGTCCTGAGTGATTTTCTGTAACGGTCGCTGAACTGGGCAGTGGGTGGACACTGGATAGGGCAGGCATGCAGGCTGTGCACCTATAGAAGGTGTTTGTAGCACTATGTTGTCATGTTGATGTCATCATGCCCTGTTTCTTTTTTCAGGACGTTGAAAATAAGCAAGGTTTGTACAATGCTGTGCCAGTGGGGATCCTCTGCCATGAACAGGAAAACATCATTTCGCACACGCAGTCCCTTCACCACGATGCATCTTCAGTGGGAATCATCTTGGAGGAAAACATTGTGATGGATGTTGAGAGCCTGCACCAGGCCATGCACATTGTCTTCGGACTACCCACAGTACATGAAGAACACTTGATTTTTTTAAACAGGTACTTCTGAACTTAGGTAAGACAGCTCTGAAACCTAAAATTAAAACACTCAAGAATTAGCTTGCAATGTAAGATCCAGCGTCTCCTCTTCCCAAATTGTCAAATGTGAGTTTTTTTAATTAATTGGCAGTAAAAGTAAAGTGAAGTAAGAGAGGGTAAGGAGAGAAGGACAGACTAAAAATGTTTACATGGGGGATAGAGAAAGCATGTTGGGTCATGAGGAGGGGAGATATAGGGAGGAGGAGGGGAGAGTATAGGCTCTATATGGGTATCTACCCTTATTCTGTCTCACACATGCTTTTTTATTTCATCCAGAGAAACATTTTTAATGACCAAGTTGATAATTGCCAAGATGGAGGAGTGGGGAGAGAGGAGGGAGGAAGAGAGAAAGGTAGGTAGAGGTGGAGGGGAGAGTATGTGCTTTCCATACAGGTATCTGCTCCGTTATATTTTTTCTGCTCCCTTCTTTCATTCTCACACACTTTTTTGTTTATGTTAAAAGCCTGAGTTTTATCGTGCCAACCAAATTTGAAGAGGCACAGTACAATATTGTAATGAATGGAGGTAAAGAGGAAGAGATGTTTTTACTTTTCATGCCATCACTGAGGAAACTAGACACTAGAAGCCTATAAAGCCATGGCTTTGTTTCTTTTGTTGCTGAAAAAAAGACATGTTCAATAAGAATAATTGGATCAGTTTAATGTTGCAGTTGTACAGTATGTATTTTACGCGGCTCTATTGATTGAAAGACATATTTTGAGTTTCAAGAACTAAATAGAATAGAAAGCCTTCATTGTCATTACACACAATAAGTGCAGTACCTGTGCAACGAGACTGAAGCAACCCCTCTACAGTGTCGACACAAAATATAAGAATATAAAATATAAAGTATAGGTAGTGCAGAGAAAAAAAAAAGGGGGGGGGGATGAGGGAGGCTGGTGCAAAGTCCTGAGTCCTGAGAGAAACTAAAAAAGCTTTGTAAACACATTATGTGAAAAGTAGTTAAGTATTAATAACAAATAAATACATATTACCATGTAATGAAATGAAATGATTGAGTACTAAATAATAAATAAATAAATATTGCACAGTAATGAAATGAAGTGGTTAAAATTGCACAGAATTCCTGTGTCCTTTTAGGTATTATATAACAGTATTGCACAGCAGGAGGAAAGAAGAAAGTCCGGGGGCCGGGGGGTGCATGTGTGAGTTCAGGGTGGTTATGGCCTTTGGGAAGAAACTATTCTTGAGTCTGTTAGTCTGTGCTCTGATGCACCTGTAGCGCCTACCTGAGGGCAACAGGTCAAACAGATCAGAGCCGGGGGGGGCTTTCCTTGATGATGTTCTCTGTTCTGCTGAGGAAGCGGGATGTGTAGATGTCCATCAGGGAGGGGAGAGGGCAGCCTAAGATCTTTCATGCTGACCTTACAGCCCTCTGCAGCCTCTCCCTGTCTGCCTCTGGGCAGCTGCCGTACCAGATTGTTATGTAGTAGGTCAGCAGGCTCTCGATGGAAGAGCCGTAGAAGGTCAGCAGCAGGTTGGAGTCCAGGACCCTCAGGAAGTGTAGTCGCTGCTGGGCCTTCTTGATGACCGGTGTGACGTTGCCTGTCCTGGAGATGTCAGCGGAGATGAGGCCGCCGAGAAACCGGAAGGTGTGGACCCTCTCCATACACTCGCCATTGATGTACCGGGGGCTAGGTCTGTGCTGTTCTTCCTGAAGTCAACGATGATCTCCTTGGTTTTCTTGGTGTTCAGAGCCAGTTTGTTCTCCAAACCCCAAGTTTCCAAGTACTGGACCTCTTTTCTGTAGCCTGCCTCATCTCCCTTTGACATGAGTCCGACCACTGTGGTAATGGAGTAATGGAGGAACGCTTACTTAACAAGCTTAAGTTAAATAAATGGGTGGGGAACGATTGTTTAAACTAACTATCTTCAGTTACTGTAACTTGGTTATTAGTACATTCAAATTAAATGTTCTATTCCATTCCATTATGGGCTCAAGTACATTGAACGTAGTCCACTTAATTTATTCAACTAATGCTTCATTACTTAAACATTTTAAGGCAACGAGTTACCTTGATTATTTAAAGTAGATTCTACTTGTCCGGGTTTACAGTGTGATCTGCTACTTTTGGTCACATCCTATGCACCTGCCTGACAAAAGAGCAGTGCAAAAAGCTTTCCTACTTTGAAAACGTATACAGAAAGGTATGTTTTTGCATACTTTTTTGTTATTTACTGAAACATTTTTAGATTTATTTTGGAAAAATATATAAAAGCCAATTCTTAAAAAGAATAATATCAATAGTTTGATTGACATTCCCTTGAGTGGCCAACTTTTTTTTAATGGAAATTGAAAAATGAAAATTGAGAATTGCAATATCTAATCAAAACAATCCAAAACTATTTTCATATTTCCTAGACTGCATACACATCCATTTTTTTTTGGGGGGGGAAAAATAAATAGAAAAGGATAAGTAATTAATGTTTCAACTGAACCCTCTATTTACAGTGCTCTATTGGGACAATAAGGCACTAAGAGCTCTTCAAGATAAGATGATGCTTGACCATTTAGAGCTTTGTAGGTCAGGAGAAGGATTTTAAATTTAATCCTGGAATTTACAGGAAGCCAATGCAGAGAATCCAATACAGGAGAAAGATGATCTCTTTTCCTAGTTCTTGTCAGAACATGTACGGCAGCATTCTGGATCAGCTGGTGCGTCTTAAGGGACTTATTTGAGCATCCTGATAATAAAGCATTACAGTAGTCCAGCCTGGGAGTAACAAATGCATGGAATAGTTTTTCAGCATCATTTTGAGACAGGATGCTCCTCATTTTGGCAAAGTTATGAAGATGAAAAAATTCTGTTGTTGAGGTTTGTTTTAGATGGGCATTAAAGGATGTATCCTGATCAAAAATAACTCCTAGATTTCTGACAGTAGTGCTGGAGGCCAGGGCAATACCATCCAGAGTAGCTACTGTAATCTGTAGATAATGAAGTTTGGAGGTGTTTAGGGCCCAGCACAATAACTTCAGTTTTGTCTGAGTTTGACATCAGAAAATTGTAGGTCATCCACGATTTTATATCATTTATGCCTGCTTGCAGTTTAGCTAACTGACTGGTTTCGTCTGCAAAATATTAAAAAAAAAAACACACACACATTTTGGTTGAGTAAATAATCTCTCTTCAGGGTTTTAACAGTTCTGGAGTGAATTTTTCACTTAAAAACACCAAAAATGTGTTGAGTTTCAAGGAGTTTTGTTCTTGCTCCAAAACACCCAACAGTCACAGTGATAGTGAGACTCTTCAAGTGTTAAGCTGTGAACAGGTTTTTCTCTGTCATAACATATTTTTTATAATGGGTGATACATAATACATGTGTCCATTAGTTCTGTTCCAAAAGCCTGACATTCTGCAAGTAAAAGTTTGGAACTACCTGGAAATAATATGTCTTCAAAACATAGGCTATACCGATGTACAGCCCTTGGGCTGTTTTTAAAATGAAAGGATTGCCTTAAACTGACTTTTGATTGTATAGTCAAGATGTTTAAATATTGAATATTTGACTGTCATACCACTGTCACATGCAGTTGCAACGCTGGATTTTTAACCAGAACCAACCATCAAATTCTTTGAGCAGGAGAGTTAGTCAGCAACTGTCTTGTCTTAGCCCGTTTCCGCCCACCAACATACTTCCAATTTTCATTTTCAATTTTCATTTCCCTTCAGCATACCATCTCTTGGGTTTTCTCCGGACAAATTTTAACTGGTCCAATCAGCAAACAGAGGGAGTGGCTGAGAACGATGATAGTTCTACAGTTCAACAGTTTGGGGTTAGTCTACATGTTCCACCAAAACAAGTTCCTTCCCAATGATATCTTGCAGAGGCACCTTGGCTTTGTCCCATGCATAGCGCCACCCATGACGATTGTGATTGGTTTAAAGAAATGCCAATTAACCAGAGCATGTTTTTCTCCAATTTTGGAATGCTGTGTGGACTAGCCAGACCCTCCTCAGCAGTGCTGTAGAGGAAGGTCTGGAAAAGTGAGACTAGTCTGGGGTTGACAACAACAGGCCACTTACATGTTCTCACACAAGTTTATTTATTGCAATTTTTTACTGGGAAAAAGGTCTTTTGAACCCTTGCTCCACACCCATGTCTATATATATTATAGTATAATATAGTATATTATCATATACTATATTAGTAAATTTAATTTCTCAAAGTCTATGCAAATCCTGGTCACCTAGGCTCTCCTTTGGAATTATGACCAGGTGGATTGCAGAGATGGATTGCAGCAAAATTTCTTCAGGATATAATATAGTAGAAGAACCATAGAAAGCATTAAATATATATACAGTGCCTTGCGAAAGTATACGGCCCCCTTGAACTTTTCAACCTTTTGACACATTTCAGGCTTCAAACATAAACATATAAAAATTTTATTTTTTGTGAATAATCACCAACAAGTGGGACACAATTGTGAAGTGGAACGAAATCTATTGGATTTTTGAAAGTTTTTAACTAATAAAAAACTGAAAAGTGGTGCGCGCAAAATTATTGGGCCCCCTTGTGTTAATACTTTGTAGAGCCACCTTTTGCTGCGATTACAGCTGCAAGTCGCTTGGGGTATGTCTCTATCAGTTTTGCACATCGAGAGACTGACATTCTTGCCCATTCTTCCTTGCAAAACAGCTGAGCTCAGTGAGGTTGGATGGAGAGCGTTTGTGAACAGCAGTTTTCAGCTCTTTCCACAGATTCTCGATTGGATTCAGGTCTGGACTTTGACTTGGCCATTCTAACACCTGGATACGTTTATTTGTGAACCATTCCTTTGTAGATTTTGCTGTATGTTTGGGATCATTGTCTTGTTGGAAGATAAATCCCGTCCCAGTTTCAGGTCTTTTGCAGACTCCAACAGGTTTTCATCCAGAATGGTCCTGTATTTGGCTGCATCCATCTTCCCCTCAATTTTAACCATCTTCCCTGTCCCTGCTGAAGAAAAGCAGGCCCAAACCATGATGCTGCCACCACCATGTTTGACAGTGGGGATGGTGTGTTGAGGGTGATGAGCTGTGTTGCTTTTACGCCAAACATATCGTTTTTGCATTGTGGCCAAAAAGTTTGATTTTGGTTTCATCTGACCAGAGCACCTTCTTCCACATGTTTGGTGAGTCTCCCAGGTGGCTTGTGGCAAACTTTAGACGAGACTTTTTATGGATATCTTTGAGAAATGGCTTTCTTCTTGCCACTCTTCCATAAAGGCCAGATTTGTGCAGTGTACGACTGATTGTTGTCCTATGGACAGACTCTCCCACCTCAGCTGGAGATCTCTGCAGTTCATCCAGAGTGATCATGGGCCTCTTGGCTGCATCTCTGATCAGTCTTCTCCTTGTCTGAGCTGAAAGTTTAGAGGGACGGCCAGGTCTTGGTAGATTTGCAGTGGTCTGATACTCCTTCCATTTCAAAATGATCGCTTGCACAGTGCTCCTTGGGATGTTTAAAGCTTGGGAAATCTTTTTGTATCCAAATCCTGCTTTAAACTTCTCCACAACAGTATTATGGACCTGCCTGGTGTGTTCCTTGGTCTTCATGATGCTCTCTGCGCTTTCAAAAGAACCCTGAGACTATCACAGAGCAGGTGCATTTATACAGAGACTTGATCACACACAGGTGGATTCTATTTATCACCATCAGTCATTTAGGACAACATTGGATAATTCATTTGATCCTCGCTGAACTTCTGGAGTGAGTTTGCTGCACTGAAAGTAAAGGGGCCGAATAATTTTGCACGCACCACTTTTCAGTTTTTTATTTGCTAAAAAAGTTTAAAATATCCAATAGATTTCATTCCACTTCACAATTGTGTCCCACTTGTTGGTGATTCTTCACAAAAAATAAAATGTTTATATCTTTATGTTTGAAGCCTGAAATGTGTCAAAAGGTTGAAAACTTCAAGGGGGCCGAATACTTTCGCAAGGCACTGTATATATATACTTTAATCCTTTATCACTCAATGTCATCATGAGACTGATGCCAGAGCCCCACTGGGAGCTAAACCTCCCCCCTGGGAGAGATGCACCTGCATCTTAACCTGTTCCTATTCATCAATCTTGGGCGACAAACCATCAAAAAATAAACCCCACCCTGCCTGTCTGTAGCACCCATATGCAATATCAACGTTTTGTCCTCAGGAAAGTCTGGCTTTCAAAAACCTGCAAAAGTTAGGAGCTGGGCACATTCTTATACTTTGATTTGGTATTGAATTTGATCTTAAGTGTTATTTGTGAAACTCTGAATGCACACACACACACACACACACACACAAACACAATAAATAATAATAATAATAAATTGAAAACGTTTGGTGAGGTGTGGGAGGATCAAGGGACAAGAACTTGATCTGTTTAAGGCCATCGATGGCTGCAGGTGCAGATGGATGTCCATGTCTACAGCAAAGGTGAATAGCTAGTGGATTGGTCAACCATTCATTCCACCACCTTGACAATCTCCTCCATGTTGGATAATCCCAACTGCAGCAACCAGCCCACTTAGAAAAGCTGCAATGCATAAAAAATGAGGAGGCCCACAGCCACAAAGGCAATGCAATGCTATGCATTCTAATAATGCGTTCCATTAACCTCGGAACTTGGAAGCCGAAGCTAGGAATGACGAAACACCTGAGTTGAATGCGTTCCATTTACACATTTTTCAGTAACTCTAGCCAGGTCAGCTATTGTTAGCAATGCCAGTTTACAACATGCTTTTTGTGCATAAAAACGGCATAACATGTCCACCGATAGAATATGGACAGCGCTGCGTGTGCGACTGATTTAGTGAGACACAAATAACACAAGTGCTAATAACTATATGTTAGTACTGCTATCACATCTGTTGATGCACAGAGCAGCCATTTTGGATTTTTAACATGGGGTACTCCTGGTTTCCCGAAGTCAGGGGGCGTGTTTCAGAGTTCCAAGTACAAATTTAACGCACTATAACAGGCATCATTTTCTTTCTTTAGATAAGTGACCAAATGTTTTTAATTTAACCAAGATCTACAGCCTTCACTCAAATCACTCAAATCTCCACTTTCTTCAAGTGTTTCTTAAATTGGTGTCACTGGTTTGAAATAAGGCAAAAATCATATTAAAAAAAAGAATAAAAACATATCAAATGACAGATTATTACTCTTGAATGAATACATTGCAGTACACAGCACAGGGAAGAAGAGGTTCTTTCATATGAAAACGTGTGTCATGTTAGATTAATTCTCAAAGTGGGGTCATCCTCGTAGTTTTTGACCCTGTATGTACCCTGTTGTCCTATTTGCCAACTAATTTTTTATATTTAAATCAGAGAAGTACACATCCAGATATTAAAATTGAATTTCATCTGTTACATATTTTACCACTTTTGGTGTAGAATGCATTAAAAGAGTTATTTAAAGTGCTGTAATTTACAATTTTGCTGGATCCACTTTCTCTGTGAGTGGCTGTTAATACATTTTTGGCATAGGCCTGGAGGTTGGCTTGCACTTTGTTCTGTAGGTACTCCTTTCTGAAATCATGGATTTTAAAAAGTTTTTTTCTTAATTTTTTTTCTCTCCATTTTTTCAGTGGGACATTAAAACCAGAAAGCCACTGAGGTGTATCAATCCCAAATTAGAAAAAAAAATCACAAATAAACGGTAGAATGGACCAAGGAATCTACAGTATGGCCATAGTTTGTTTATTTAGGCCTATTTATTTATTTTGAATCGTTCAGTCACATCTGAGTGAGTGTGAAGACTATTTAGGCTTTCCAGTTTCAGCAGTCCTGCACGCTCTGCTGTTAATCATCAATGCTGTATGATGTTTCTAGCATAATAATGTGGGAGCAGGATGGATGCTGACATACAGTATACAGATGTTGCATCTGGTTGTGGCAGTGGAAGCTCAGCTTGTGGTCTGTTCTGCTGTGATAAAGGAGATAAAGATACAGACCAGCTTCACAAAGACACAGTTCTGGCATGAGCACAAAGATTAGCACACAGTCGCAGCAGTCTTTACAATGCAGCCCAAAATCCTGATTCCCACATCTGAACTGTCCAGGTGTCAATAAATTATATTTGCATTAGAATAATTTAATGTGCACCTTATCCAAAACCTCATCATGCTTGAATGGTTTCACTTTTGGAGAAATCTCTTTGAGTTCTTGATGCTATTTTTGAGAAAGAGGTTTAAAATATTAATGGTGTTTGAATTTTGGTTTTGAAGGCAAAATAAAAAATAAAAAAGAGAGGGACCAAAACCAGAGGTCCCTTTGTTCTCCGGAGACACACTGACAGCTTTATGTTTATTTGATGAATCTGAACTGAAACAGGAAAAAAGGAGCTCTGAAGCATTCCGAATGGGTCAGTTATGATCACCATGACGATATGATAAAATGTGGTGGAGATGCTCGGCATTGCCTTATCCTTGAGATCTATGATAGAGACTTGTGCTACAGCTTTCACTTCTGTTTGCACATGTGATTGCTCCCCTGTCTTGTGTCTGTCTGTGTTTGTGTGTATGTTTCTGCAAGTATTATTTGTAAGCTGTGCACGTCACTCTATTGTTTTCCTTTTAGGTTTCTCTCTCTCCCGTCTTTCCTCTGTCTCTCTCTGGGACATTGTTTGTAATTGTTATTAATTTCTAAATATTTTTTGAAAGGCAGTAGCAGTATCCACATGGTAACCTGACACCACAGTGGAGCCAGGAGAGCACAGCAGCTGGCTGCAGCAGGTCAAAAGTTCAAGAGCCCACTGTTGTTTAGTTATGTACTGTACGCACAAGCTCTTGAACTCTTGAACTGCAGCTCTCTTGGCTCCACTGTTGTGTTAGGTTACAGCCTACACAGTCATTACTAAGGACATAACAACGGTTTTGTGTGTGAAAAAAATACATTTTAAAATGTTGGATGTGTGAGTTGGACAATTGAATAGTGTGGACTTCACTGGAAAACAGGAAATAAACAGAGGTATGGATTAACAACTTTTATGCCTTTCTGTCACATCTGTCACATCATTTGCTGTGTTCCCTTGGAAGGAATAACTACACATGGGTAGGCTATTTTAATGAGATTTTGAACATGTTTAGAGGCTAAAAACAAGTTTAAAACTTGCCCTGTTTAAGCCTGTTGAGTGCTAACTCTAGCAGGAGGATAACATGGTGTAGGAAGCACCAATTGGCTTTGTTTTTCTCTCTACTGACAGCGCTCCAAATGTCCAATCAACAGAGCTACGTTAAATTGACCGTAATTCTCCTTTAAAACCAGTTTTTTTTATTGCAGCACACACAGAAAATAGAGAGCTGAACCAGAAGGAGATATTTGCTGAATTTGACAAAAAGTGTTTTGGGCATCACTTACTATACCTTTAACCATATAGGAAATAATGCCAGGGATGATGCAGACGGTTTGACTACTTACAATATTTAGCTAGAAAAATTGAACATTAATTAATTAATTAAAAGTTAAAAAAACAGTGTGGATGCTGTATTGTTAAGGTTTAGCCTTGTGGCTTAACATCTTCAAATGTGAACAATCTTTAGGTTTTTTAAATCATTTTTAAACTTGGTAAACCTCTTCTGCAGAGAAACCCTAAATCTATAAAAAGCTTTCTGGCAAGTTTGCACCAGTTTCATTTCTAAATCTTTTCTTCTGTTTTGGCCTGAAGATCTTCAGCAATATCTACAAGTTCACAACCTTTATCCACAAATCTGTAGATATGATTTCTGTGAATATAAACTCTATTTTATTTCATTTGAACTCCTCATAATGTATTAGCTCACTTTCCCATCTACATGATACATTTGTTTTTGTACTTCTTACCCTCTTATAAATGTCATCTTATTTTTATACTAATAAATGTGGATTCTGCACAAGAGGGCACAATATTTGCCTATGGTGAACTTCTTGTTAATTGTATGTTATTTTTGACTAGGCATATGAGTGTTTTTCTGGCTAGTTCAATAATCATACAGTGATTTTATTGTGTTGTATCTCAATACACTTCTGTGACTCTTTGGAGATATCAAAAATGTGTGAGTGTCTTTCAAAGAAAAAACATTTCCTATTGTATGCACCTCTGTTCAACCCTTAAGGCATATGTTTTTTTGCTTTTAGCTTCTCCAAAACCTTAACTATGTTTTGGTGACAAAGAAAAAGGTGCACTGGTGAGGATACTAACAGACAAAACAACCCAAATTAATGCGACCATCCTTCACCCAGACGACCCAGATTCAAGTGCTCATGACAGCTAAGTCCCTGTTGGAGTGTCCTTGAGCAGGACACTAAATCCCTACGAGGAGCGATCAATGAGTTTGGTCCTTCAAATGATTAATTTTCCCCTTGGCACATCACAGTATCAAAGACATGAAATCACATTTTTAACTAAAAAGCTGTGTTTTATTTTGTATTTACTGTGTTCTGTATCGGTCACAAGCTTCACAAAACTCTGGACTGTCTTTGGATACAATTTTGTGCAATGTTTTCCTGTTACTATGTTCACCACCTGCAGAGTTTTAATCCATCAATCTTTTTTCTCCTGTCACCACATCTTTTCAAACGGTTGCTTTGTCTTGTTGCGGGGTAAATCGGTCATGTGTTGTATCGACGTGGAGAAAACTACCTGACTATTTCATTGTCATTCTGTCATTCAATTGGAAAAACATGTTGCAACTGAAAGGATGACCTGCTGTCATCCCTGTCACTCACCGTTAGAGTCTTTGTCCAGCAGGAACAACAGAGCTCCTACTATTATTATTAAAGGAAGGGATGCCCTATAGTATGTTCCCTGACAACGCTCATTTCTCTAATACATTGGCTTCAGGCACGTAACTCAGATACACAGGCTTATGTTGGAAGTCAGACATTCACAGATGGAAGGTGATATTTGCAGCCTCTGTGCATTACAGTGGTACAGCTTAGAGAAATAAAACAGGAGACAAACATGGATGCCCTTACCCCCCCTAATATAATATACTGTATTCAACAGCAGTAGCTAAAAGTAAATCCCCAAAGGGAACTTCTAAAAATTCACATTGTCCACATCTACTCCTTTTTTCCCCGACTGTGCTGATACATGTTGTTACCCATGCTAAAGTTGATTAAAAAGAGGATTAAAAAACTTTTGGAAATTGATCTTAATGCCTTAATTCAAAAGTTTAGGAAAATCCAACCTTTTAAGGACACCAATTTTCTTTGTGAATGGATAATGTATTGTAAATAAATACATTTCTTTCTTAAAAAACAGGGGGCATACGTATACACATCCCTATGCTAAATTCCTATAGAGTCAGGCAGGTTACTATGCATCCTGATAAAGTTCACAACAGAAATCCAAATGAGAGCTTGGTAGCAGAGAGCTGCACTACAGCTCAGTATGCAGCTGCAGCACTGATAATGTTTTGGTTTCTACCCCTTGCAGGAATGATTGATTTACTTGGCAAGCAGCATATTCAGAGCATGTCTCTCCCCATAGCCAGATTTATGATGGTGCAAGGTGCAAATATGCGTAGAGGGAAAAGAAAAACCCACCACAACAACACTGAATTTCAAACGTGGAATTACTGAGATTCAGCTATAGTTTGGAGACCTGTCAACATTTTTTACAAACTTTTAACCATTAAAGAGAAGTGTAATTACTTCTCTGTGCTATACCCATGTCTCTGTCGCTGGTGCTGAGATATCCTTGCAATTGTTGGCTGGTTGGGAGCGAGACATATCTTTTATCTCTTTGCATTTATTTCAGGATTTTGGCTCACTGCTTGTGAAGAAATATGGAATTATTAAGCAAGTAGCAGTCAGTGTCCCTTTTAAAAAGGAAATGTGGGTGATGAAGAATAATGGGACAGTCTCACAAGCAAATAAGCAAGTGGGTCATTCTGTCACAAAACACATCTGAACTGAGACTTTAATTAGAGCATCCAACAATAAAAATCAAAATCCCCAGACTATCAACTGCATTGATCCGATTGGAATACTTTAATTAGTAAATTGTCCAATGTTGTTGAGAGACTTAGGCCGAGTAACAATGTTCACACAATGTTCTGCTATAAACAATGGACATCCAATACCAAACTCCAGTGTCATGTTTAAGTTCATATTACAGTAAAAATGAAGGGTGTAGAGGTCGGGGTGTTGGATGAGGGGTGTGTAACACCTGTGAAATCCCATCTGAAATCACCAGTCATTTTAGGCTGTTTGATTTAACCATGACAATGTTCGTTCTTTTTTGAAAAACAAGTACGGCACCATCAGTCTTGTTGCAAAAGTAAGGATTTAAAAAATGTTGGAAGTAAACTTTTCAAAACACCAGACTGTTAAAATGAATGTGGGGTTTAGCAAAATTCTCCATAAATCAACATTGTGTTTGTAGCATGGGATGGAGTCTATATCCTTCACGTTCCACTTCCGGGATTGCTGCGGCGCTGCAGGAAATTTTTGCCGGATTCTTTCTTTGTGTTGGAATTTTAAATTTGGTGGATTTATGAGGACTATGGTTAACTGTTCCTCAGCTCTCTGCATGGCAAATTGTCACAGCTAGACAACGGCCCAAACCCAAAGTGAGCCCTGATGACTCAAGACTCCCAGACTTAATTGATCTCAGGTGCGAGTGAGTGAGTGTGTGAGACCACATGGGCTCACATAGGAACTAGGTTATTGCAAATATTGTTAAGTAGAGTCCCGTCCACTCTGCCGGCGATTAGATTTTGCCCTGCAGCTCGGTCCGGAAACCTGCACGTTTAATTCTCCTGCTTTGCTGATGATAGAGAAGCCACCAAGCAGCTTCTTGTTTACATTCAACATAGCGGCCACCGAACGCCACCAAAGCACAGCAAACCGAATCTTTGGTCTGATTGGTTAAAGGACTATCCAATCACTGGATCGGTTTACAGCCGAGTGTGAAGCGGCTGGGATGAGGATCAGCACCTCTAATTCTGAGGCCATGGTACTCAGCAGGAAACCGATGGTGCCTTCTCCAGGTAGGGAATGAGTCTTTACCCCAAGTGAAGGGGTTTAAATACCTTGGGGTCTTGTTAGCAAGTGAGGGGACAATGGAGCGGAAGATTGGTCGGAGAATCCGATCAGCGGCTGCAGTATTACATTCCATTTATCGCACCATTCTGACAAAAAGAGAGCTGAGCCAGAAGGCAAAGCTCTCGATCTACCGCTACCATCAGTTTTCGTTCCTATCCTTACCTATAGTCATGAAGGCTGGGTCATGTACGAAAGAACAAGATCCAGAGTACAAGCGGCCGAAATGGGTTTCCTCATGAAGGTGGCTGGCGTCTCCCTTAGAGATAGGGTGAGAAGCTCGGTCATCCGTGAGGCGCTCGGAGTAGAGCCGCTGCTCCTTCGCTTTGAAAGGAGCTAGTTGAGGTGGTTCGGAAATCTGGTAAGGATGCCTCCTAGGGGCCTCCCTAGGGAGGTGTTCCAGGCACGTCCAGCTGGGAGGAGGCCTCGTGGCAAACCCAGGACTAAGTGGAGGGATTATATCTCCCACCTGGCCTGGGAACGCCTTGGGATCCCCGAGTCGGAGCTGGTTAATGTGGCTTGGGAAAGGGAAGTTTGGGGTCTCCTGCTGGAGCCCCCGCGACCCAATACCAGGTAAGCCAATGAAGATGAACATGGATGGATGGATATCCACTTGCGTACAGAGTCTTTTGAACTATACCCGTTGGTCACGCCTCTAAGACTCCCCAGACCAATGTTCAATCTCAAATCCATTGAGCTTGGCTTGGTCTGGTGATACCCAGACTAGGTCTGTATGTTATTATATTTTGAATCGTACACAGTGTTGTGAATATTTCATCACATATTAGCACTGGGCCCTCAAGACATAAATACAACCCATGCATATTTTTCTCAGGATTTTTTTTCACACTTTCAACGCTCCATTGATGAATCATATGCTAATTCTTTGGTCAGTGATTTACAAGTCTTATTTAATTCTGCTGCAGGGGAAATGAGGATACATGCTTGATGTGATGAAGAAACTATTAACTGAAGTTTAATTAACTATTCATTTGCCATTTATTAATGATGCTTTGAATAAAGTGTTACCCATTTTTCTCACACAATGCAATTTCTTTGTGACTGCAGTGTTGGCAGCAGAACCCAGAGGTAATTGTTTGAAAACTTAAAACCTTAATTTCTAGAAGTCGTTTAATGTCAAGTCAACGAACTGCACACTGCATGTGCACTCATGTTTAGGCCTGTGATCACAACCATAGGGACAAGAGAGAAAGCAAAAAAATAGAGATTGATCGAACAATGGAGTGACATTATACAAATAAAAACATGTCATTTGGGCAAATTTACAGGGTATAATTTAGTAGGGATGGGACACTGTAGCTCATAAGGAAATAACAGATAGCAAAACAGCGGATTAGGCACAGAAAGTACTAAAAGCACTGAACCCGTATATTTTATATGGTGCTTTAGTATTATTTTACATAAAAATGGTGGTCCTGTGCAGCTTTAATGAAGATGTTAAAGTCAATTTGATTGATCACAATATGAAGTGCATGTCCAAATATGCTGATCAAACCGCTTTAAAATAACAGCAGAGTGATTTATGTACAGTTTAAGCCGGCCAACTTTGCATAATGCTAAACTAATTATCCTCTCTTGATTGTGCAATAAAGAGAAAATTGAAACGAGCATAAAAAAAGATGATTCATCACCCAAATGTCCATTTCTTTAGTAGCTGTGAGAGAGAAATGCAGTAGCTGTGCTGTGGGATAAAACTCCCTTTGTTTATTGAAACATCAAGCTGCTGAAAGTGTACGACTGAGTGCAGTGCTTGCACTGAGAGAAACTGATGTGACAGTTAATTCATATGGCTTATATATTAAACACAGCTTCTCATTATGCATTTAATGTGCAATAGTGGGTAGCCTGTGGTCAGCCCTGAAATATTAACATGTATAATGGAAGTGGAGGTCAACTTAACCTGCTGGTTTTATTTTTCTGGGACCAAATTACATGCACAATACAGACCACACTGAGTTCATGGCTGTTGCTGTGCTCTCCATCCCACACAAATACAACATTTGCAAAATTTTTTTGAAGAGTGTATTATGTATTAATTTAGGTTCTTCTTTGTATCCCTTGTTTTAATGTCCATTATTTATTTTTTTATTATAGTTTCAAGCATTCCAGTTTTCTTTAAAACACTTTTTGGCAAAGCTATTTAAAGTGCTTTGAGAATAGATCTGACCTAATTTGATTTGACTGTTATAGAGAGCTACTGCGTGTAGTTTCTCAGGCTGCATTTAGCTCAGTGAATTAGAATAAAACATTTCATTGAAGGATAATAGCATGTCAGGATAAACTTTGTTGTGAAATAACATTTCATCATTCACTGAAATGTGTGTCTCAACAACGACTGTGTTGTCGTTGAGACAGTCAATACGTTCTGATGAGAGGTTCAGCAATGATACTTTTTTTCTATTATTAATTTATACTCTGAACATTGTTTCACCTTCTGAAATAAACTAAGTAGAGTTAATTCTGTTGCTCCATAGCCAGTTTGAACTTTAAACTGTGTGTTGTGAAGGAATGATACTGAGAAGAAGTCAAAATTGAGAAGATAGATCAGGTCCAGTGTTGATCGATCTGTTACACTTGTAGAATAATTCTTTTTGCCTTAAGGTCAAGTTGTCCAATTAAAGAAAATGCATTTTATCAAATCATAAATCCAATTATTTTATATAAAATGCAAGATTTTGTAGATAAGAGGTTTAGTGGCAAATCTACACATGTACTGAGAAAACAGCATGATGTGTCTCCAACAGTTTATTATCATATTGGAAACTGGGAATAGTAATGCTTTGAACTCTTCATTGTTCCATCCAGTCACACTGACTTAAAAGTCACTGAGGTAACACTTCTGTGTAACATTTGGAAGCATATGAAAAATCTCCTGGGTTTTAACTTAATAAACCAAATGTAAAATCACAAAAATACACCTTAAAAGGTTTTCTAAGCGATGTCCTGCGTTTTTTAGACTACAATATGTTTTGTCACATACAGCCAGTATCTCCTGAATAACTGCTAGCTGCCCGTCCCCTGAACACACTGTAAAAAAAAGCGGTCTCTGCAGACAGCCCAGGCTCCACAAACGGCAACAAAAACCAACTGTGCCAACCTGTACCACGAACCATAACAAACAGTGCTCCTGTAATAACCGACAAGAAGGAGTTGGTTGAGTCATGAACGTGCATTGAGGAAGTAACACTGCAGTGATATATATTTTTGTGTGGGTGTTGTAGTTTATATACGTCTAACCACCGCCGGCTGCTACTAGAAACCAAATTACACAAATTAGATAACGGACCCGGTTAGAAAAATTATGTTACATACTTTTTCTCTGTTCATTATGAAAACTTTTTGCATAATAATACCATATTATACAGATCACTCTAAACAAGACAACTATGGAGCCATCATCTGTCCTTGTGAAAGCCACAGTATGTTACTGGGGGCAGAGCAGGCGGAGGAGATTCCCAGACCCAATGAGATAAACTGACATTGACTTTGTTATGACTTGGTATTAACATCCACTTTGTATAAATAAGCAGCTGTTGAGAGCTTCCAGTTTCTGTAATATTCTGTAGTGTAGAAACTGTCTCATTGTGTTCACAAGTAAAAATGAACTTTTATATAACTTCACTGGTCTCTGTCTATTCTTTATAAAGAGATTATTCTATCCCCATCTGATAAGACTCCCAGGGTCCCCTACCTACGTTTTGCTTCTTTTTTAAATTACAGAAAGTGAATGAAACCCATGAGCAAAATAGTCATACAATCTGTCATCGTGTTACTTATGGATGAAATTATAGTGGAAATAAAGGATTCCCATTTTTGTTGGAGACCTCCTGGGACCCTTTCAAGGACCCCTGGGGGTCCCCGGACCTCACTTCAAGAAACACTGCACTGGAGGGTGCAGCCACTATAAACGTGCATACTGTATGCAGCCCAGTCTCATGGCAGTTTGTGAAATGGTGACATTATTTAATCTATTGATCTGTGTATATGGACACAATTCTCATTTTTGTTGTGGTGGGGAGTACGAATGTTAAACTAATGTATTTCAATGGGAAGCATAATTACGGTATCAAGTAACATTAAAAAAAGCCGAAAATTTGCGCAAGGAGGTTGTTTGGGGTGGTGGATGGGTCAAACAACACAGGACTTTTACCCCGGAGACCGGGGATTGTGTCCCACGTGTGGCAGTTCCTTTCCACGTTCTTCTTTTTCTAACCACAACTGTCCCGTTGTGTGGCGTTTCATTTCCCCTTTGTTGCGTCCCCCAGAGACTGCGGATCGTGTCCCGGCAGCAGTTGTTCATATCGTGGTGACGTGTGGATGAATCAATAGATCAAAAATAGATCAAAATAACGTGAGCATTTCACGAACTGCGCTGAGACGGGGTTGAAATACTGTATGGTTTATAATTGCTGCTAGAACAAACAATTATGGGCTTCTTTTACCTGCTGTAGGAATAAACAGGAGCATATCAGTTGTAATATTTTCATTAGGACTGTAATAGAAAGTGAAGAAAGCGATTGGGGCTTCTTGAAAGGTTATTTGAATTTATACGGAACAATAACATTTTTTTTTAACATATTTATATAAGAGTCAATGCATGCAAAAGAAGTGTGCTTTGATCCCCGAGGATTAAGAAAACATCCAATACATGATACCAACTTTTTCTTGTCAGGTGGGCACATTGTGTGTGACTAAACAAATAGTGTATATGTCTAATTATACATCCAATTCATTCCATCTTCAGTCATCAGCACTGGAGCCTGCTGCAGAAAAATAGCGGCTTTAAAGATGGATATGGATTCTGCACTGTAGCTCTAAAAATGTCAGCCTACTCGAAAGGAAAGCTTATTGGTCTCTTGACACTTTAATGCACAGGCTCAAACACGCCTGTCATTAACCGGAAATAAAATGAAAAGAAACTGAAATCGCAATGTTAACACCGAAGGATTATATAGAGGATGCAAGTTTCACCTCATACATCCCTCGGGGAGAGGGGACGCCTATTTATTCTTTGTAATATCAGTTATTATCAGTTAATATCAGCTGGAGCCTTATATAAAGACGTTTTGTGCGGGAGGAGAACAACGGTTTGAACTATATTTCACACACAGAGCTGTGTTGTGCATAGCCGAATAGGTGCCATGCCAACCAATTTGTATTCCCTGCTATGATGGTTAAAATAGGAAATTTTTCTATGCACTGACTAGGAGTTTAAGGAAGTTCATTAAATGTTTTTCTTTCCCAATAACCCTTGGTTATTGGAATGACATGGCATTAGAACTGATTGGATGCGTGTGGAAGTTTAGCTAATGGAATGGAGGGGGGCTTTGGTAAGGGTTAGGGTGAAATTTCAGCATTTAAAAACAACTGAGGACCCTATTGGACACTGTGCTTCGCTATAAACAAATAGTTGAACGTTTTATGAAGGGCACTTAAATATTATTTACTGACACGTTTCTGTGCATGTCAATGACTTGGCCGCAAATTGGTCTTAGTTAGAAATAATCCACAAAAACATTTGGTTGAGGTTTGTTTTAAAGATGTAGTAGGTATCAGTGCTGATCCATGGTTGATGCTCCACGCCCTTGACTTGCAGCTTATTGGACGAACGTGTTATGTGGGTCTAGCTGCTTGAGAATTTCAAGGCATTGGTCATTGCGGCATGGACAGACTACAATATCATATTTTATGGAAATATTTCACCGAAAAGTGTTTTTGAAAACAATTTAAGCGAGAAATAGGCAATGCAGTTGCTGAATCTGTCTTCATTTCAGATTGAATTCACAAATTCGTCATCCCTCATGGGGGAGAGGCTTAGGAGACCATTTGGGCTTTAGCAGAAAGGGGGGAGGGACTGAGGAGAAGTTGTCGATGTTAAAATTCTTTGGCTAAATCCTGGATCATTACAATCCTACCTACAGCACCTGTAAGGCCACGGAAGTGTTAAAATGAGCACTTCAAAGTTGCGATGCATTGGTTTGGAGTTGAAAACGTGGGCTGCTGCAGTTAAACTTGGTTGCTATTGTTCTGTTATACTGTCAAATTACTTTTCGCTGTACCTCATACATATAAATTATTTATTTCCAATTTCTAAGGCCATGACCCCTCAAATTATTAGGTGGTGTTGTTGATTTCTTCACTGTGGAGTAGAGGGAGAAATGTAAAATGCAAATGTGAGACTCTGTACAACTTCAGTACCCTATCTTGTGGCTCTGTCAAAAGGCTACCACTAAATCAGCTTTTAATTTCCCTTGAGGAACAACTTACTAAACAACTAGGAATGAATGAAAGTATAAAAAGTGCTGACAGATTTTTTTTAGGATGCAATGTGATTCCGAAGATTAGATTTATATATATTAATGATTCATTTAACTAAAGCTTAAATTGTCATTAGTTAGTATGGGAATTGTGATTTTCCCAGGCTGTACACCTATTCTCATACACTGATTTTTACCAATAAAGAAATCCTTACAAATCATGGTTCTGTAATAATAGGAGGAAACAATGTGCTCTACATAGAAAGAAATGTTGGCGTGTGTTTGCTTGAGAGATTTTGAAAGGATAGTGTTTTCAGTAGATATGTTTTCTAAATCCAGGCACCTCATTTACACACAGTACACATGCACAGTACATTCTGGTAGTTGTGTGAAATGATGGTGATTACCTGTGGGGGATTAGGACCCACTGTGGAATCAACCTCACTGCGAGCTCAGTCTGCATAGAACATACAATTCATAAACAGGAAAAGGTTAGCCAATTCATTCACCACCATCATTATACCAACAATTCCACAAGAATAAAAGTATAATACGTCCAAAAACATTTCCAGTACAAGAACTGGGGGAAATATGACTGTACTGAAATGTGAAAAGAAATCAAAAAGACACTGAAAAAAAGAAGGCAAACATGAAAATGGGTTAAACATAAAATTTATCATAAGAGTAATTATAGAAATGCAAATCAAGCAGCTGGTTCCGTTAGATGGTGTTGTTTTGATGGTAGCTACTGTATGTATGTTGTGCACATGTATCAGAGTTCATTTACAAAATGAAGCTCATTTTGTTGAAAGAAAGGAGTCTTATAAGTGCCAGTTTCCTCCACAATCCCTACAGTAAGTATTGATTTTTTTAGATTTGTATTTTAGTGGGTGTCACTTCCTGCTTGTGGTGGACACCGTGTTTTGTGAGCAGACTTCTAAATAAGATGTAGTTGTCTGGGAAGGAGCCACAGCGGCTGACAGTCCGTTTCATGCAGTCTTTCCTTGCATCCTCACAGTCCCTCGGTTGAACAATAGGCGTAGTGCGGCATCTTCCATGCCATTTTCAATTAAAGTCATCCTCATCAAATCTGGTCTGCCAAATTCTTCTAGCTCAATATCATAGTGCCTAAAAGCTTGCTCATGTAAAAAACAAAACAGACCACCCCTGCTAAGCTGTGCCAGTTTTTTTGGGAAATGTGTATTTCTTTTTTCCATAGAACAGGTGACGAGAACATCATAAAAGGGAATACAATACTTTAAATTGCTGCTTTAGTGTAGAAAAACAATTACTGATCAGTCAGGTTTTTATGTCTTCTGTCTAGGGGAAAACAAGACATAACATTTAGTGTGACTCCTCCTTGTTTTCCACTCACAAAACTGGCCAGCTGCAGAGTGAATTGCAGTAACATTAACAGTTTATCACAAAACCTCAGATGTGTGCACTGCCCAAAACAAAGGTCTCCTAAGAAAAACTACATTTAAAACAAATCACATGTCTTTAACTTGTCCTCCTATAGGGAAAGAAAAAAGCTGCTACTCTGCGCAAAACACAGAGGACTAAATGCTGACTTCAATTGTTGGAAGAGGTGGAACAGGGCAGGTTGCTCTAGGCTGGCTTTTAAATGGAATGATGTCACCAGCTTGTCCAATCTAGAGGCAGCAATCCCTTCAAATGGACCAATCACAGGGCACCACATGTTGCTCATTACCCCTACACATGTACACACTCCAAGCTAACGGGGAAAAATGATTTAAAATCAAAGAAGCATGACCTAGGATCCCATCAAAGTGTTGGACTTTGTAAAACATCGGTAAAACATTTATTTTTAACTGCAAAAAAATAAATGTTTCCTTGAAATTAAACAGCTCCCTCATTTGTTAGTTGATAATATGCTAAAATATTTAAAACATTCTAACACCATCATGTTTGAAATGCATTGCTTTACATCTCATTCTCATACACGACTGTGAGCCTCGACACCCAAAAGTTTTAGTTCTAACATAATGTATCAACAAAACTAGCTGCTTTTAATGTTTTTATTTTGGGCTTACATTTTGAATTTTCCCGTTTTGTAAACTGCTGTCACATATAATAAATATCATACATTGGACAGCAAATGGAACCCTGCCAATAAAACAGCCATTCGTCTTGCAGACATGACAAGCCAAACATGTTAAGAGAAGTTCAATTACCATGTTTACAAGAGAATGGATTTTATGTGATGCGGTTTTCTGTGATGGGATTGCAAACTGAATTGCTCTTCAGTTGAACATAAGCAATGCAGTGTAGTTTATATCAAAAAGAAAGAAGAATCAAAGTGGTTCAAAAGCCAATACATGTTCAGTAGCCTACTCCCTACTGTAGATAATGTTCAGAAGGAGAAGAAGTATTTGCCGAAAAAATGTATTTCATTATTTGGATTTTGAGGTGTTCTTTTCGTTTTCCAAAAGCTCCATTTTTAGTTTCTCCCATGAAATGCTGACTGGAATGCACAAATAGACAACTTGTTAACAATGCCTGCTCTGTTAGAAAACCCTCATTATGAACCTAAAACTGCCCTGGATATGCATTCTTTCTTGTTGCACTCTGTCACAAATCTAAATTGAAATAAAGTTAAAGTTTTCAAAAGGAAGCACAAAAACACCTTACACTAAGTGGGGTTTCACATTATAGAACACTATTCAGAGACAGACACACTTAACAGGTAAGCTAATGATTCAAGAGCGAGTAATTCTAATTCTGGGACCACATGAGTCCAGCGGCCTGCTGGTTTACATTCCAGCCATCTGATCAGGGACTGATTCAAGTTCAAGTTGAATGCTATTATCTGTAATTAGCTTCCCGGTAGGATAGAAAATTAGCTAAAAGCACTGCTCACGGTGTGATCATGTCATTTATTATGCCTTTTATTGGATAATACCAGCGGATGATTTATAAACATTTCTTTTTATAAATCAGCTTTTTGATTTGGTTGTAATTACACAATTTTTGGGGCTATCTCATAGTCATCTAATTGGCTTAAAATACCACGTGTCCCATAAGGCATTATTACATGAGAAGAGAGTATACAGTATCAATATTAACTTATTTTTTAAAAACTTGTAACATTTTTCCTTGGTAGAAATGTGGATCAGCTACTCAGCTTTACCCATATGTGTACTAGCCGCATAGCTGTCATGCCAATAATACGACGTGAAATCAAACACTCAAGTCTAATATTGCGATCTTACAACAACGGTTACTTAAAAACTAAAAATTATAGTCAAACTGTATTCATATTTTGGGGCAATTTACTCTCAAAATAAAAAAGCAATAGAGGATTTTTAGTCCCTTCCTGTTCAGTCAGCCAGCCAAGTTGCACTAACGTTAGCTTTGTAGAGATTATGGGAGTTCCTAAACTGAAAAAATACAGCACAGTAGTGTTGTAACTAAGATATCTGCTGACATTAGTGTTTCTTTAATGTATAGATATAACTACTAAAAGGCAGTGAACTTTTCTGAGACAATTTTCTTTTCCTGATAAACATTAGTCAACCAGTCAGTTAAGCTAACGCTAGCTTTGTATCGATCGTGGGGATTTCCCAAATTGAAATAAATACCACACATAAACAATAAACTGCTTTGCTAGCTCAATCATGTTGTAGATATCTGCTGAATATGTACTTTTCTTTAATGGATAGATTTAGCTACTATACGTCAGTGAACTTCAATCAACACAGAGACATTTTCCTGTCTGTTTAACGTTAGTCAACCAGTCAATTAAGCTAACAATAGCTTTTTAGAGATCGTGGGATTTCGCAAACTGAAAAAAGTACCAAACAAACACTAAACTGCTTTTCTAGCTCAATTGTGTGGTAAGTAACTAAGTACAATCTGCATGTTGTTATGATGTGATCTCATGGGTGATTCCCTGTCTATTACAAACAGGGGAGACTCATGCTAGATTGTCCAAAGCAAATCAAGGATAAAGGATGCAACGAAGCGGAAAACTCACTACTGTCAGTGGTGAATGCAAATGAATGAGTGCAGCTACCCACATGAGATGTATATTGTTAGCATAAACTAAAAAACAGTCACAAGCCTTTGTGCGAGAAAACATTGCCATCTGGGCACTGCAATGCTGGCCAGATGCTCCCAGTTACAGAGGCACTGAGCTCCACCCAGCCAAGAAACAACAAAACACACACATGTACAACGTATAATGTGCTGAACCCATCCCATCGTTTGCTGCATATTGATCATCTGTTTTTGCACCATTTCCCTCATTGTAAACTGCGGGCAATTTTCCAGACAACAACTAGAACTAAATTGCCATTTTCAAGCAAGCAAATATACTAATTGAACAAAAGGAATAAACCCTCGTGGGTTTGAATGAAACCAAACTTTACAATCAGATTTTTAATTTGTAAATTATCTAACAGTAACCCTTCAAATGAGGGCACACTATTTCAATAGAAAACACTTTGCAAGCACTTAAAGTCTGTAGTTGGCAGAATGATATCTTTTTATAACTGCTATGTTTCTAAGAATCATTAATGCTTTTTGGATAACTCTGGACCTGAAGCCAATGTTGGACTTTTGCCTTCAAGGAGACACAATTAATCATAGTTCATTCAGAATCACGCTTCCTTTGCTTTTGAGGTTTCAAGAGTCAAGAAAATTGCTCAACACACTTGAGCATACCAAGCATTAGTTCAAGTAAGAAATAAAGAGGCTTGCACACAATATATGATTAGGAAATCTGAATTGGCTCTTTTATCTACACTTACTACTATCAATGGCTAAAAAATAAAAGTGAATGCTGTAAATGTACGGCTCATTGTGAGAAAAATAATAAACAGCCCAAATGCACAGTGCCTATTGTGCCTAAAGAACCGAGGTGCTCCAAGTTGCTCTGAATTAACAGCCCCGCCCACCAATAACCTGCAAGACAACAGGAACAAGGCAACAAGCTCACTTAGCAGAAAAAAAGGCTGTCATAATGTTAATTCAGTTAAAAACGAAGGCAAAGACTTATCTGCTGCTGCTGAAAAAAACATAAACCTGAAGAAAAATCAAAGTCAAAGTCAAAGTCTGCTTTATTGTCAATTTCTTCACATGCCAAGACATACAAAGAGATCGAAATTACGTTTCCCTCTATCCCAAGGTGGAGACAAGACATATTTAACCAATTAGGTCCACAGACAAACATACCATTCAAGTAAACAATATAAAAAGTAAAAATAAGAAGGCACATACAATGAAGAAAATAAGAGCAGCAAAATTTGAGTTGAAAATATGCAATTGTGCATACATTAGACAGTCAATATAATAGTGCAAAAAGTCATGCCAATAAATGGCTGAGGTAGTTCTGTTTGACCTAAGTATGCAAGTGGCATAAAAATGTTCAATTTTTATGTGGCTGCAAGGATAGAAATAAAATAAAAAGACCTGGGGCCATATGAATGAGCTACATACACACTTTGAACATACTATCAAAACTAAAAATGTGGTCTTTTTCTTGATGAGGGGCAGGGAGCATGTGCAGTTCACGAGCCATCAGTTAACCTTTCTTAAAAGGTACACAAGGGCCACAGGTGAAGCAGGAAATGTCCACAAGCTCACACCTTGCAATCATTTGAGCCAGATGAGTCTCTGCGCGAACCGATTTGAGGCCGAGTTTAGACAGAGCTCTGACCCTTCTCTGTGGTGACTAATGCTTTAGACGTTACTCTCTATCAGTGCGTCTTATGTCGCTTAAATTGCCTCCCTTCCTCACGTCTTAGTCCCTTACACCGAGGAAGCATGGTAGAGACGAAAGCAAATAATGGGAGGCAAGAGGAAATGAGCAAATGTGTTTTAGAAGGATGAGATGTCCTTTCCCCTGAAGCGTCACATGAATTCAGCAGGACAGCTTCCAGGAAGGCTGCTCTTGTTTATCCTCAGCTATAGCTCCTCTGTCCTCAGGGTAGAAATAAGGGCTTTGAGACGGCCTTCACGAGGAGGGACTTCCAGTTCAGCCGAGGAGCAAGGAGCTATCAAATGAGGGACATGGGATGTGCCCATTGTCTCGTGGGCAGAAGTGTGTCACCCAATCTGAAAGACCTTCGGTTGTGAATGCTAAAGGAGCCCATGGCATACATATCACCCCACATGGTTATGTAATAAAATACAGTAATTCCTTTATATGTTTTTAGGCCACCATGTACATACAATTACCATTATTATAAGTTTTAGTCCATTTGTAAGTCATAAATAATAAAATAATAAATCAACAAAATCCTTATTGATGATAGCTGTTTCTGCATTGCACTTGATCGGTACTGGTCAACAATTAACAAGGTGAATACCCAATTATTCTATTTACTGCAAGAAAACAGTATGTGGCTTCAGGTAAAATGCAGAGGGCAAAGTCAGCTTTGTGGGCAAAGTTGACCAGCTGATCCAAAAAAAATGTTCTACTTAAAGCAAAATTGACAAAGTGACAAAAGTTAGTATTGATGCTGAATACTAATTC
The DNA here is from genome assembly GCA_026937815.1 of Etheostoma perlongum. Lineage (NCBI taxonomy): Eukaryota > Metazoa > Chordata > Actinopteri > Perciformes > Percidae > Etheostoma > Etheostoma perlongum. The sequence goes on along the minus strand of CM049392.1, from coordinate 22,172,284 downwards.
TCTTATTTAACTAGCTTTTTTATTGATTATAAACAGCATCAAATCATACCAAGAAAACATAATTTTAAGTCACAAAACCATAAAACACAAACATAAACAATCATAACAATACAATCACCACAAGTAACAAAGAGACAACGGGGGGAGACGTTTGCAGGTATAAACAAATCAGCATATTAGTTTTAGGTCCAATGCAGCTTACCGTTGACCATTGAAACGGAGGGCTGACCACTCTTTTGTAAAATCATCTAAGGTTCCTTGCAGAACATTCATCATTCTCTTCTTACATTTGTAAGATATAGGCTACAGTCCATAACATATTACATTTATCCATGCTAGCTCCCTAGCCATTTTGGTTACCCTTTGTTATTTCTAATCTGTTCTAAGAATTTAGCTGATGTATTTGTGTTCTGAATGTGTGAATTTAGCTGATGTATTCGTATTCTGAATGTGTGAATTTAGCTGATGTATTCGTGTTCTGAATGTGTGAATTTAGCTGATGTATTCGTGTTCTGAATGTGTGAATTTAGCTGATGTATTCGTGTTCTGAATGTGTCTCTCTAATTTAACTTTATGAATGTATTAATATTTTCCATGAGAAGAAAGCACAAAAAATAGCCTCAAATACAATTGAGGGAGCCTCCTAAGCTTAAGTCAAATTACAACCTGTACCTTTAATTGATGCGGCAATAACTGATAGAAGTGGTCATCTTACCTGGGTACCGCTCTCTGTGCATTCCCCTCCACTGATGCACGCATGTGTGTGTAGATAAAAAAGTGAATCAGAAGTCAGAAAACTGACAGATGAGTGGAACACGGATGTAGAAGAGGCTATTGATGAGCTGCAACTTTGAGTAGGACGCCATGGAACTGTTTAGAGTTGTAGACAATTGATATCCCGGTGAGTAATGATGGCTATGCTACATTAGCAAAGTGTTACACACTGTTAAAAGCTCAAAGGTGAGCCTTGTACTCTCACTAAAACCAGTCGGGATAAACCTTAATTATGTTTAAATGTCTCAATCCTTTATGAATATTGTGTTATTCAAATTTTTAAGATATGTGAAATGCTTGATAACTGCTTTATGCAGGCTAATTAGGTATTGTGCTGGCGTCAGGCCCATAGACTGTATAATGGTCTATGGTTAGGCCAGCAGAAATTTCATGCAGCTAAGCTTATGGGTGTGAATTCTCTGGGTGATGTCAAATTAATGTAAATAGGTTACAGTATGAGCTGTATATTAAGGAAAGGCTTTATTTTGAGAAGTTTATGTGAATTCATGTTACGTGTACAGTGAATTGTAATGGCTATTAAGAATTTATGCAAAACAGAGTAAAGTGTACTGTAGTTCAGTACATTTATTTAAGTATATCCAAATGGACCTTATGTGAACTAGATTAATGATTTTGCCTGGCTGTGTAGGCTTTTTTATTTTATTTTTTATATTTTTTTATAGAATCCTTGATTTGGGTCCTTAGCTTCTCTACCATCTTCTGCTGTCATTAGTCTGCATCGCCGTCCTGGTTGCTACTCATCTTCAGAAAAGGGGTCATCCACGTCCATATCTCCGTATCTCTCCCATTGCAATACTCCATATCTCTCCCATTGCAAGGACTTTGAGTGTGTTGTGGGTAGATGTTGCCCGTGGTCGCAGAACGAAGATATCCGGAATGAGGAGTCAGAGATGTAGTTTTGAATGATGATGGGATGGTTTATTTCTCCCAAATGAGGCCACAAGGCAATATATAAAATACAAAAACACCCAAAAAGAAAATGACTAATAGAAGTCAAAAACTTTCAAAATAGAAAAGAAATAGAATAGACATAAGAGTCAAAAAGGTAAAACAACAAACTAAATCAAATATACAGCTGTATCTAAACTTGACTATTGGCTACAATGGTCAAATGGGAGTAACGGGTCTCAACAAACAGACTTACGCCTGACTTCATGCAGGCCTCTATCTTGAGTGTCTGAAATCTTCCTCTTAAATAGTGCTACAGCCCACCCCTGAAATGGATCAAACCATTTACTCACTCTACAGGGGTGACTCAGGCGGGAATTATCAATAAGGCTTTAAAACAGCCACAATACTATAGACACATAGAAATATAAACAAACCAAAACCTTAACTTCACTACAGTTTACAAAAGGTTTACAATATTTATATTGCATTATTAATCCTGGGTCGCAATTCATGCGTCAACCCTTAAACGAATGTCCGCCCGCCTTTTCAACAGCCCAGCCTCGTAAATACAGTGTATTCAACAAACTCCCTTTACCACAAGCATCAGACGACGCCGGTAAGATGACGTATATACACTAGTGAATGACAGATTACCTTTAAATTAAATAAACAGATGTCAGATTAACCAAGAACGGATTGTTGTGTGTAAACCAGAGCAGAGTTTTTCTCCCGTTGCGGAATGCTGTGTGGACTAGCCAGACCCTCCTCCGCAGTGGGTTAGGCAGGTATGTATGGAAAAGCAGGAGGTGACTTGATTAAGACGTGGTCTTGCTCCTGAAACTACTAGGTAGCTTTAATAAATGTAGATAATAAAGTTCACTACTGTGTTCTGTACAATTGTAACAAATAATAAGGCTTCTTTTTTTCTTCTTCTGAGCCAACTAGGAGATACGCACACAAACACACAATCCACAATGCTCATTGTTGATTAAATAAAATCTTGGCATGATTGAGCCATAGGTAGCCCAATTAGTTTCAGGCGTAGTGGGGATGATTCTGCAGGGAGAATTGTATTCAGAGTGGAGGCCTAATGCTTTTTACAATGGGTTACAAATGGAGGAGCAAAGAGGTAGACCCCGATGCCACTGATTGGCCTCAATCATCGTGGGTGATTGGTAGACAGGATGATGGAGGGCTTGCAGGAGAGTGTCCTCCTCCATCCTCACTCGACATTCCTCTTATAGATTCATTTGTTTTTGTCAGGGACATGTGCTGAGTACAGTGAGTGGATGCATAGATGCAGGCAGAGAATAATATATTTAAGTAACTTTCTGTAGTATTAGTGCAGAGTAGTTTCAATGCAGTGTTCTGTCAATACCGTAAGGAACAATGAAGTTTAAATGAGAAGAGAGGGATAATTTACTGTGCATGTCGACCTCAATAGTAAGTGTGTGCCACATTTTAGTCATTATGTTTAAATTACTCTGTAATGATTGGCTTATTTTCTAGAACAAGGTAGTTGCATGCCTGATGGAATAAAAGCAGGACACAAAATGTTCCTAACAGAGCAGAGCGAGTGAGTGCAGACAGTGACCTTGATATTGTCCACAGAGAGAGCGGCGGTGAACAGAATATACAAAAAACACCCAGTCACTCTGCAGCTAATGAGTGAGTGCACCGCTCAGCTTTATCTTCTTAATTAATGATTGAGACGTGACTCAACAGTTCCTCCTGGACACATGTGCGTCAGCTCCTCAGGGATGTAACAGCATGAATCATGAGGGAGTCTACGTTTGGAAACAAAAAGCAATTACCAGTTGAAAGGTTGTGAAGTGTAAAAAGTGTTTTGCCATTGAAGTGTACATTTTGGGACTTGATTACATTTTTGTGTTATGTCCATCCTTGTGTCTAGTTCACATATCCCAATTTCAAGGGAAGCTTGTAAACAAACATATGGACTCATAAGGATCTTATTTATTAGCAACTTCTAGTGGATTATAGGTTTACAGTCACAACAAATCCCATTCCAGTTGACATCTGAAGATATTCTTGCCATTAATCACATTCTGGAATGGAGTTTACACTAAAACAACATGAATAAAAATGATAAATTACTTTGCTTTTCAAGCTGGCCTAGATTTTATCTAGCCTGGCTCCGCCCTCCTACTTACTTCCACTCAATTTTCATTTCCCTTCAGTATACCATCTCTTGGGTTTTTTCCGGCCAAATTTGATCAGATTAGCAAACAGAGGGAGTGGTTGAGAACGATGACGTTGAGGCTGTGTGCTAGTTTGAATTGTAGTTCCGTAATGGAGGCGGAGAAAGATGCGAGCGAAGCCATTCGGTCCATTGTGGCAACGCTGCCGAATATCCAGAAGTTAAAACCTGAGCAAGAACAATCTTTCTTTGGGAAACATTTGATTTTCCATCTCGCTCCGTTAGTGGTGAATGAGTTAGCTAAGGCTAACACTATGAGGCTAACACTAGCGAGGCTAATCCTAAAAGTAAGCCTTGTCGGCATACATCATGAGAAAACGTTAGCGATTGGTTATGGCAGATCCAGAGTGGCTCTGGGTTGAGCCAATAGTTTTAAATTTCAACAGAGTACCCGCCTTCATGGAAGTTAACACTTGTCAATGGATAGTGGCCAGACTCTGTACAAATAAAATTCACGCGAGTCTTGTAGGACCAGGCTAGATTTATCTACACTTCATACCCAAAAAACGTGTAAATTCTGACCTCCTTTGGGTAATTTTGGCCACTTGAGTTACCTGCACATGCATATACAGAGCGAGATGAAGTTGCAAATGCTGCATAGTTTTAATGAGTTGCTTCAAAGACAAATTGTTAAGGCCCCTATGTCTTATGTAGATGAACCATATGTGCTTTTAAAGCTACATTCTGGTTAGGTTTTGGGTTTGTGATGCAAGTACTGTACATGTGGTTGAGCCCTCTGGAGGTGTCATGAAGTGAAATGTGCAGAAACCGTAAAGCTAAGCATTGCCTTTTGATGTTCCAGAGCACCTTGCTCTTGTCTAGTCTTGTGTGCTTGATAGATTTACCAGATTTGAGATTCTTTTTTTGACATGTACGCCTTACCAGATAATTGAGAGTAGAGAGTTACAGAAAACTAACCTTGTGCTAGTTACATACCCTACATCAGACTCAGACTGCTGGCCCTACAGGTTGTACAGGCATTTCTTCTTGTGTCTGTTCACTTGCTATAAGACACTGTTCTCACAGTTTGTGACTTGTTGCTGTGCGAGCAACACATCAAAAGTTGTGCGGGTGCAAGCAAGACTTAGAGTACTGTGCCAAGCATTATTGCCACACTTCTGTCTGCTTCAGCATTCACTCAGTTGAGTGGAATCGACAGTATAAGTTCAATGTCAGCAGCTCCAACTGTTCACTTTAAGTAGAAACTATCTGACTATGTTCCACTTCCATATTTTATACTGAGTATGTATTTCACACTGTAGTGTACCAAAAATAAACACTCAAAGACATCACTATGCCAACTGCTTCTGAATGTGATCTTCATGGACACGTTTGTCCCTTAATGGTGTTGAGAAGCGACATACAGCTGAGGTAATTCAAAACAAAAGTGTGAAAGCATCAGAAATATCTTTTAAAAAACTTAGCCCAAATCTAAATATTTTATATTTGTATTTAAAATATACATTTGTTCTGTCTGTTTCTGTTCTATTCAATGGGATGACACAGCTTCTAAGAACAAGGAATTGGATCATAAATAGAAACTAAAATACAAACAACATTCCAAACATTGGTTCTACAAGGGGAAATATTAATGCTGAACTGCAGTTCTTATGTTTAGATCATTGAGGCACCAAAACAAATGAGAAACTCTAAAAGAGAGTGTCAATATCAACTGAGGGAGTACTCTTCATTGAAATATCTTCTTTTATCTTATTAGCTGCTGAGGTGAACATTTCTTCTAAACCTATGAGAATGTCAGCTGCTGTTTTCCCTTTCAACAATATATTAAAATGTATGATTATATTTCTTGCAGATGTATTGCCATGGGGACACACTAAACATGCCTGGATCTAAAACATAGCTGAATAAATCATAAATAGTGAGTGACAGAGAGAGCGCTATAGGGACAGTGCAACATTTAGTACAGGGTGCTGTCTATCAGCTGTCACTTTGAGAAAGAGGACAATATAAACAGTGGTGGAAGAAGAATTTAGATTTAGATTTACTTAAAGTGCTTACATTATGCTTTTTCCCTTCCCTGTGTGTTTATACATCTTTTTTTTGTGCACATTCTAGGTTTACAAAGAGAAAAAAGGGACTTACCACTTCCAACAGAAAACACTGTTCAAAATCTGCTCCAAACAGCTCTATTGTAGTCCAGCCTTTACTTCCATGACGAACATGTGTTACAAAGTAATGCTCGCCTAGATGCTAGCGTGGCATGCCCTCAAACTCTCCTTCTGACTGGCTAGTAGTCTTTAACTAGGTACTGCGCATGTGCGACTCCCAACAAACAGAGAGTTCAACACACAGGGTGAAAAGAGGAGCTGCAGCAATGTGCAGTACACTAAAAATATGGTGATTTTTGAAAATTAAACCATGTAAATCTATTCTGATATAATCTCTAAATACAACTATGAAACTGAAAAGGAGCATAATATGAGCACTTTAAGTAAAAGTACTAATAACACACTGTGAAAATACTACTTAAGTAAATGTACGTCAGTATCATCAGGAAAATGTAATAAAGTATTAAAAGTAAAAGTACTCAATGCAGAAATCCTCACATTTTAGAAACGGGAAATTAAACAATTCTGTGTTTAATCATCTAATCATTTCAGCTGTACTAGGTATATATTGTTGGGTAGTTTTATTAATTATATTAATAATAAAACATTTGTATTTTATAAACCACATGTTTTCTGTGCAAAAAGTAACTAGTAACTAAAGCTTTCAGATTTATGTATTCAAGTAGTAGATAGACTCGCCGATTGCAGTTACAGTGCAATAGTGTTGCCATTGATTTATTACCCACTCCAAAACAACAGCATCAACCTGCTAGGGACTGCAGATAAAAAATGTCCCGTATGGCTAAATCTGGCACATTTACATGTACTAATGTTGATTAATGTGCATCGTCCCTTTTAAATAAAGAAATCTAAAAGTTGTGCAAAGTTGGAAGCCAGACTTTCGCAGAGCAAATGTCAGCTCACAGACCCATATTGATGTTTTCACTGTCAGATATGTTGTCTTTATTTTGTTATTAGCAGACACAGAGCGAGAAATCATTTCAAAACAAGTCATCAGTATTATTTTATCAAATGATTACATTATTTTGGATCAATGTTGAAAGTGAAGAGGGAGATAATTGATTATTCAAAAATAGTGTATGGATAGATACACATGCATGGCTCTCTCTGCTTGAATTAGGAGAGACTTAATTTAAAAGTGAAATAAATGTATTGACATGGTGCACATTAAAGTTGTGAAGAGTCTTTGGTGTTCAGACAGTATTGCAACGTCATCAATTTTTCAGGGGTAGAGATGCCATGAGTAGTACAGAAATGTTTCGATGGTGGTAAAGGAATGAAGAGAAATGGCTAAAGATCTGGATGGATGGATGGATAGATAGATGGATAGATATTTATTGACAATATACTGTACATAAAATAATAATAGAATAAAATACAAAAACAAATATTTGAATATATACAAGTTGGGAATACAAAAATGTGCAACTGCTTAAATTGTGTGATAAATATGTAGATAAAGCAATTGTGCAGGTTGCCCTTAGTGCAGTATTGTGGTGTCTCAGAGTCTGATCTAGCACCCAGTGGTGACGTGTTAAAGAGTTTTATTTCCTGTGGTAGGAATGATTTCCTGTAGCGGTCCGTGCGACATTGATATAAGAGAAGGTTTTTCTATGACTTTTCCACAAATTGATTTTAACAGTTGCAGTCCAAATAAACTACTTAAATTAGTTGGGCTGAAAACTTGTCACCATCCTGCTCATTGTAGACAAAAACCATATAAGGTAAGAACAGTTCCTTTTCAGACTGAAGTTGTACAATATCCTATACCAATCTCCATTATTTTACACAGACAAACCAATGGAAGTGTCTGTTGGTCATTGCATGCTTTGTTTAGACATTTCCATAACAATTCCATAAAAAATAATTTGGTACTAAATTGATAATTTCCCAAAAGGATTGAGCATTTGGTATGTTCAAATTTAACCAGGCGGTGCCTCATCAGAGGTAGCGTTTTATAAGGTAATATTCAGCTTAAACATATACCACATTATGCAAATGGTCAGAGAGGATATCATCTGTGTAAGACTTCTTTCCTAAAACAACCTTAAGGGTTGTTTACAAGGGCTGCAAAAGTGAAAACATGTGCCCGTGTCACTGTGCTGGAGTGTGTATCCCTGCAAGCTGTGCATTATCCATTCTGTTGCTGGATTAATGGGGCAATTGATCAACGGCAGACTTGTGTATCCCAGAGAACGGCTGATCACTCACCTACAGCAGGGCCTGACACCAGAGCACCAATCAGCACTGCAACAGCCAGAATGATTACAGACGCATGGCTGGGCCTAGCAGCAGAAGAGCCGTTGCAGACTCCCTTGTCCTCTGACAGCCTGACATTGATAGGGGAAGGAGCTGCAGTGGGTAGCACAGGAGAAGCAAGAGTATAGGTTCAACAATGCAGAAAACAGGGATGAAAACACAGGTGTAAAGCTCAATCTCAGAGCCGACGGCACGCACGGAGGAGACAAATGCTCCTTAGTGCCGTCAATATAATGATGTACACTTGAAGAGGCATCACCATTGATCATATAGATTGATATAAAAGATAGAACCAGTTTGTGTCAATGGCTTCTGCTCGAAGGGAGGTGGAAACAGGGTGACTGTTTCCATTTATTGGTATTCAATAAGCACGTGTGTGCAACAATCACTTAGACTCCAATCAGCTCAATCCCTCCCTTTCATGGTAAATTAGAGAAAGTGATATTAAGCTTAGAAAATGTGACCTGGATTTGTGACTTTGAGTCACAAATAGCACTGAAAAGAGCGTTCTCAGCTCATGTCCTTTGGCAAGGACTACTGCTTTGTGGAAGCTATAGGATAGGTGTAAAGGGTTCCTTTAGCAAATAACAGAGCGGTAAAATTGTGCATTAACAATATTAATGATAGACACTAAAACATAATCTTAAGTAAAACGGAAGCACTGTAAACTGAATTCAAATGGTCAAATGATCAGTTTTTCATTTGCCTCTATCTTTGCTCCTAAGCATCCCTTTCTGTGTCCTCCTCTAGCCCCCGTGAAATATTGTGCTCTCAGAGCTGAATATTACTCAGAGATGGAAGACAGAGAGCTGTAACCCTCAGAATGCACTGCTATAATGCAGTGTTGGGTTTGTCAAGACATGCAATCGATGCAGGAAATGATCGCTTGAACCAGTTTTTTTTATTCTACTGTATATTATAGCTTTCACACTGAGCACAGTGTAGGCAAGGGTGCTGCTTGATAACACAATATAATGTAAGGGGATAAATGGCTTCAAGTTGCAAATCACATGATCTTTTGTCCGGGTTGGTTAGTAGTGGAGATGCATTTTATCTTGAATTTTGTGATGATGGAGTTGCCATAGATGCTGCTAAACAGAAGTGAAATAGATTTAAGAAGGATAAATCTGTCCCATGGACCTCAGAAACATTTCAGGACTGTAGACCCAGACAAAAGATGTTTGAAGGGGTTTCAAGGGAAATTTACACATGGTTATTTAGGGACCAATATTTATCACATCTGGACTTGCAAGCAGGAGGAGGATGGACTGCAGAATAAAGACCACACCGGAAGTGGAACCGCTAAATTCATTTGTTGTTTGCAAATAACACAGAATCAGATACTAGTTAGGGAATTAGCCTGCCAACTTTAAGCTGCACTAATCAATATGTTTATGTTAACAATGGGTCAACTGACTAATGAGTGAAAGAGGTCACTAGTAACGATGAACAACAGAATCATCACCCAGCTCTCCGTTCCCATCAGCTATAAAGAGCATTTAATGTCTTACAGGCCACAACTTAACTGTTTTTGGTTCACTCTTATAACTGCTAGCAGCAGTCAGACAAAGTTAGTGACCCGCCGGTAAACAGAAAACAAAATAACAAGCTAAATTTAGCAGCTACAGAGACAGAGAATTCATTCAGGAGCTGGTGGAGACCAAAATAGAGCTAACAATGTCTGTAATGTAACAAATCTTTGGGTGGGCAGAAACAACTACGAATGAATGCTAATGTTGCTCCTTGACTGCTGCATTTGTTAAAAAAAAAAGGCACAAAAAGGCACATTGTGCATGTCAACTTAATAATGTGATGCCAATTGTGTTTATAGCTTGTTTTGCTGAACAGCAAGAAATACTGACAGACTGAAAAAAGGGAAGGATTTCAACCCTGCCTTAAATAGATGCAGGGCAGCTGTGGCGAAGGTAATCCATGAAAGATTGAGGGAGTGTAATACAATGCGTGAGGTCTGAACTATGCCACGAGTCCATGCCAAATGAAATAAATCAAAAACAACCGGATTTCAAAGAGCAATTAAACATTTCCACCAAACTTGGTCAGCTAAGAATTTAGCAATAATATTAGAATAATACGTAATAAAATAATGATATCAAAAGAACAGAACAAATGGCTCATGTGTGAAACTAATTCATATGTTGAAACAAACTGTTGGAACAAGCTGATTTAGGGAGTCTGGGTGAGGAGAGAATACATTGTTCAAGAAGGAGGCGGGGGCAATTGAAAGGCAGTTGCCATATTGATTACCTGGTTAAAGAGAGGACTGTTAGCTACACTCAGAGTATAAAGTGATTAGACAGACTGAGATTGGATATCTATGTGTGAAATGTGCTGTGTATACCCCCCCCCCCCCACCGCCTCCCAGTATTGCATCCCATCCAAGCCTCGGCAGCTACCCTCTGCTCTGTTCACTGCGCCGACCCAGCCCTTCAGTGGACTGTGCCATTTGATCCATGCAGAAGATGATTCGTGCTCTGCGATCTGGGGAGTAAGAGCGGCAGAGGAATCCCTCTCCCTCCCTCTCCACATCCATAATTCAGCATTTGCGCCTTCGTCCTCCCTCCCTTTTTCCTTCCCTCCTGTCTCCTTCCTCACACTGCTTTTGCTGCTGCTACTCACTGTCGTGTGCACTCCAGCACAGCATCCACAACCTGAAGTATCAGTCTTCTGTAAAGCACCCATCTGGAACTCTACGTCAAGCTGCACAGGTAAGGTGAGACCCAAACAAAGTGCTACTTTTGCTTCATGACATTCAGAATTTATGGTGTGTGAAATATATGACGGCTGCATGGATCTTTTAAAGTCTTGTGGCTGATTTGCTTCCTAATTTATTGCATAATTTACCTTTTGTTTTTTGCAACTAGATGATGTTTGGACGAAATACTTGGTGATACTGTTGCTATGGTAGCTTAGTGAAGCAGCCAAAAAAAAAAAAAGAGTGTAGTACCACATCAGGGGGTGCATTAAGAAGTATTGGAGCGTTGGTTGTTGGCATGCAATAAAGTTTAATGTCCCCATGCGAGACACTAATCCCATCATCCCGACCTAACACAAGTACACACACATGCACAACCACATATTCCCCCAGTCTGCTCTACCTTTATCTCATAAAGAGAAACAGTGATGCTTATCATGTGAGTTCAATAACTGGACTCTGGGTGGAGCTCAAAGGAAACTGGACTGTGCTGTTTTGCCAGACAGTATGGTCTATGTTTAATATTGCCCGGACACATCCTGTTATCGGTGTGGTTTAATTATTGAAAATATGCTGTGTCTGCATTGCATATATACTTTTGACCAGATATCTGTATGTTTTGTATTTGAAAAATGAATCTTGGGTTCCAGTTTTGATTCAAAGTATGTCTATAAATGGGCTACATAGTCACTTTCTTTTCATTGCCCTTTTTCCCCTGCAGATTTCTTATTTATTATCAAAATATGTTGAATAAATTAAAAATGAAATGAATTACAAACTTGGCAAAGCTCAAAGACACTGTTGATTTCCAACTGACGGATTGATTTTGAGTAGTTGATAGTCAGTTTTAGAACATGCTACTACAATCTACAGATCGTTACTTCAATAACGGTTAATAATCTGTTTGCAAAAACATGTTGAAAGGTAACATACACTTTATGTAAACTCTGTAGAAATGCAAAGTATAGTCTACTGGCAGTTAGTTGAATACATGTCACTTGTATGTTAAAACAATGTTGTTGATTGTCAAGTGATAAACTGTTGACATGCTATTGAATTATCAAAATAAAGTGTAATACTGTCTTAAATCGGTCTCAAAATCATAACACCTTGTGTCAGCAAGAACAAACTTTATGTGGCCAGAGATTGACTGAAGTGATCCCTGTTGAGGAAAGTTAATTGATTTAATGTACTGGGGCACACCTTTATGCTTTGTTTGGTGTTTGATAATGCAGCAAGTGTTGAACAGGATGGTGGAGATAGCAGAAAGAAGTAAGAGAGGCAAAGAATATGTAACATCTTAGTGAGACTGGCGGTTGATGTGTTGCTACATGAGAGAGTGTTGAGGTGCACTGAAGCCGAAATCTGATGCAGAATTGTCAACACAGCTGGATTTCAAAGAAGCTGGTTCAGTGTGGGATGCTGTTTAAATGTTGCAATTGAGTGAGACAAGAAAAAGGAACCAAAACAGTGATGTTTACTGCGTAAAACATAGCCATTACACTGTAATGGATATAGGCTCTTTGTCATATTAATTTTACATGATTTCACTGTGTCTTACATTGTAATACATTTTCACTTCTGGTGAACTGCATTGTTAAAGTCTGAGGCTCTAATGCTATGGATAGATAGACAAGCTTTTAATGAGTTGGAGAGTTATTTATATGGCACTATTTTAAGTTCTACGTTGTAACAGCTAAGGTGTGTTTATGCACTGCCCTTCCAAGACATCCCCTGTCAATCAATCAGTGAAAGAAGATGTCTTTTTAGCTTCTATTTGTTGATGTGTTCCTGTAATCGGGACAATGGCAAAGCTAATGTTGCACCTTGTAGATGCTAAGGATAATTTCAATTTGCACCATAGAAATCACATTTCCTGTGTTATTTTAGCCCCAGTACATTAATAAAAGCTGGATGTAATTACACTTCCTGATGAACATTTGTAGCTTTAGCAGTCTGAGTTCTCATGTTAATGAGTTTCAGATTGATGTGTGCTTTTTATCAAATTAGCCCACGCCCATGATGGAGAAAATACAATTTAAGTGGGGCAGTAAATACATATTTGAGTAACCACACATTGTTGTACTTAAATCTTTTATTTAAAGTACAGCAGCCTATTTTATCTCCACTCTGTCTACCAACTGTTCTGCTGTTCTCAGCTCAGTGTTTGACCTTGGATAAAACCATAAAACCACCCCACTGTTATAATATAGATAAGCAATTTGTTCCCCCAGCATGCCTATGCCCCCCCCAGTGGCTAGAAATGAATGACACAAGTGTAAACAAGCCCTGGGTATCCTGCTCTGCCTTTATGAAAATGAAAGCTCAGATGGGCCGATCTGGAACATCCCCTTTATGACGTCATCAGGGAAAAAGTTACATAGAGAATTTGGCCCACCCATGAGAAAGAGAGAGACATCATGGTTTGCAAACGGTTTGTAAAGCATGGCAGTTGGTCATTTCTTTGCTGTGGCCGCCATTTTGGTAGTTTCCTCTTGCATGCATGCTTATGATCTGGCATCCGGTTCGCTACGTTTCGATGTTGATGCTCAGAAATGTCCCAAGCACAGCGAAATAACAAAATACAAGCAGATGGCAGGGTCTTCATCAGTGATAATTGTGAAGGATTATTTTTGTATTAGTCTATACATTGTTTAGTTTTGTTTCTGGAAAATCCTGCTCATTGTGCCTTTAAGGCAATCAAACGCATACAAAGCATTGTACCCAAAAATCATAACTATGTACTTCAAATTGTTTAAACTTAACTAGACCTTAATAATAATAATACATTTTATTTAAAGTGCCTTTCATGACACCCAAGGTCACTTCACAAAAAATCAAAAAACTAAAACATTAAAGTTATTGACATCTCATAAAGGCGCTGAGGTTCACACTATGACATGCAGTAGGCCTGCTGAGAGGATCTCAGTGAGCGGGCCGGGTTGTAAAACTTCCAGTTCTCATGATAGAGCAGTGCAAGACCCCCTCACCTCCTGGGTGAGTGGGGTTCACAGATGTAAACAAATCCATACACGCGGTACTGCTTGGTTCAGGTGGAAAAAAATCATCGCTCCGCTGTCATACCTCCGCCAGCCACAGAAAGCCCAGTCCATGGTCCACAGCAAAGTCGCCGACGAGAGAAGATCTTATTTATTTTACTTTAAGACCTTATAGAGGCAGTGAGCTCACTCATACTGTATGAGTCACATAGATGTCTTTTTTGGAAGGAAAAGGTACATTTTTTTATCACATAGATACAATATGGTTTGCTTAATCGGACATTGATCAATTAATAAATCTCGACCTTGCACAATTGTATCAAGGGCACAAGAGGTGCAGGAGATTTCATTACGCATATGAAATCATGAAAAACAGAAGCTGAGGCGTAATTCATTAATATTAAACATAATGCTGCTGGTGTTTGAACAAGGCTGTTAGCAACGGATGGTCTGCATCTGGGTTTCAGAGTTAACAGGATTCCATTGTTACACTTTCCATATAGCTGTTGATTAAAAAGCCCTCCAGCAGATATGTGTGATTACCCAGCTGCTACCTGATAGTGGAATACAATGAGCGTAATGGTGGCAAAGCTGTGGTCAAATTACTTTGATTCATTTCATTTTTCTGTTGCTCACGTCACAAACTGAACACTTTGAAAACTCAAATGGCTTAAAGAAAAATGTAGAAAATCCTTGAATTTGCAAATCAATGCAAGCTATGTTACCGTTTTTACAGATTTTTACAAAGGTCCCCGAATAAAGCAATCTTTCCTTCACAGAGTAGTAATATTTGGTTAGTGAAGGCAAAATGAATGTTTTCTTTTTTCTTCATACAATCATTTGACTTTTCCTCCTCTCTCTTCAGTCTGTGCACAATAGATTTTCTTCAGATGTAAAAGCTGCCTGCTGTCTTTCTTCTGAAATGTCATTTGCATTCAAAAGAAACAGTTTCAGACATAGTTTAAGAATAACACAACACCAAACCAACAATTAACCACTTGTCAAAATGCCTCTTCAACTTCAGCAACCTGGTGTTGAGTCACCTAAAAGTGTTTTCAAACTGAATAGAAATGAGTTTTTATATCTTAAAAGGGTGCTAACTAACCCCTATTATTACGGTTAGCTCTGTAAGCGATGTTGCCATTAGCGAGCCCAGTTTTCTTCCAATTCAATTAGCTCAATTGGCATGAATGTAACAAACAAACATATTGCCAAAGCATCACACAAAATTAATATGAATACAAATCTTCCACCCTGTCCAGCCCTACCTGATCAGCTGATTGGCACTGAGATCCATGTGAGCACCAATCTCCTGGTTCATCTCCTGGGTCATGTGCATTACAGATCGGCAGCAAAGCATCGGGAACACTATAAGCGTTGTTAGTACTGTGGTGTTAGCTGCCATCATAAGGCTCTGCCACATCCATGTTTTATGGCTCAACCACATCCACGTTTGCTTGTAAGGTCAGAAGCAAAAGCTGTGTGCAGCAATTCCTGGCCTAGACTCTGAATGTCTGTCAAACTCAAACTCAGTATTTCTAGCACAGCACCTTTAAATAGTTTATATTTAAAGTGATATTAGTGGGAAACCACATAGAATTTTCAGAAAGTGAGGAAATGTATTACATCTTTTTGAAAGAAAAAAGAATCCTGTTAGAAAAGTGTGCAACCCTGTATTGTGTTGCACCTTTGAGGTTTTGCTTGCTTTGAGAGCAGGTTTTAAAAAATGTGTCCCTGGGGAGCATCATAGCACTGAATCCTGTGACTGTGTCAGGGCAAGTGGCCTTTTAAAAATGACTTTGATGGCATTTCATCATTAGTCAGCTGGAAGTGAAAAGACAAAAAAAGGATATGTGTGAGAGGAGGTGTAACAAAGCGACGGTTCCAGGCAAACCTGAGACGCTGCCTTTATTGTGTACACCTTCAACGGATGAGCCTCAGTGATTCACCTGTTTGCCTCTATTTTAGCGGGTTATGATCATCTGCTTAGTAATAGTAACTTAATAACAGCAGCTTATTTAAATTCAGTTTTTTAAGAAATTCCCTTTTCTTATTATTCTGCTGGGATACATTTCTAATCTCCTTGTATCACCTTAAAGTTGATAAGATGTTGCTAAGATACTAATCTCTCAGTTTTAGAGGGTATTTCTCTTTTCTTTATTTCTTTCCTTTCTCTTATTTAGTTCTGCATTCACACTTCAGGTGGGTCCCTAGTTTAATGCCACTATAGGCTATAATGCTCTTAGTGGTCAGGGGGAGTGAATGCTGTTCCCAAACAGCCCTGAGGTGGCACTGGTTTTCTATTTTTCATCCATAGAGAGATTCTTCATATCTCCACTGAGCTATTGGGGATAAATTCAAGGCAAAAGAGAGAGTAGTATCTATCTATCTATCTATCTATCTATCTATCTATCTATCTATCTATCTATCTATCTATCTATCTATCTATCTATCTATCTATCTATCTGGCTGTGGCTCAATCGGAAGGTTGGGGGTTCGCACCCTGGCCCTGCAGTCCCATATTGAAGTGTCCTTGGGCAAGACACTGAACCCAGAGTTGTACTCTCAGAGTGTGAATGTGTGTGAGTGTTTATCTGATGAGCAGGTGGCACCTTGTACGACAGCCTCACCCACAGTGTATGAATATGTGTGAATGGTAATTGGAGCTTTGAGTAGTCGTTAAGACTAGAAAAAACGCTATATAAGAACAGTCTATTTACATCTATCTATCTATACACACACATTTTAGAGGGAATAAACATGTTTTCGTTGCATCAAAATAATACAATGCAAATATTTTGATCTCAGCCTGTTTATTTCATTAAAACTTCACAAGAAAAAACGTTCTAACATTGACTGATTGGTCTCATCTATGAACTCATGCACCACAAAGATTTTTTTCACGTAGTGAAAGTGAATGCTGCAGTCCTCATTGAATACATTTTCAGAAAAGACCAGCCCAACCCTAGAAAGTAAATTTGCATGAGATACATCATTTTGTAAAAACCCTTTGGGCCCTATCTTGCACCCGGTGCAGCACGCTGCACGTGTCTTTGCTATTTTAGGACCGTCCAGCACCCACGTCATTTCAATAGTAAATGCACATGTGCTCATCTTTGCACCCATGGCCGTGCAGGTTCTGCTGCGTGTCAGCTCCGTACTCCGCCGTCCGTCAACACCCACCAGAACAGGATTTGTTGCGGAACAGCTGTGGCCATGACTGACAGCTGAAGTCACGAGGACCCACGAGATCTCGCAAATTCACGTAGAATAGAACCACAAAACCAACAACAGTTTTTTTTCCATTCAGCGGAGTACAGGGGAAACCACTCTGTGCAGTGTTTTCAAGGTGTAGTGCAGGGAAATATGATCTGGCATGAGCACAGTCTATTTTATTTAGAAAATTAACCTGATGTTTTATGTTGTTTCTGTGCTCGACTTCCGGTCCAGCACTGCCATGCTGAGTGCTGAATTGCCGCAGAGCTCTGCTCCGGAGGGCTGCGGAACGCCGGAGCTGGGACTGAGTCGGGACGCAGCCGCTCAGCAGTCAGTGGAAATACACACATCGACTTTAATGGAACCTATTGACTCCGCAGCCGTTCCACATCCTGTGGTACTTGGGGAGGTGTGTTCAGGTGAATTCTTGGCGTCTTGTTATCTTGACGCAGCGTGAAGTGATTGACCAACAAACCCTGGTCTAAAGTCAATAGTGCAGCATTTCATTGTTATTTTAACAACGCATTAGTAAAATGCGCCTAGGCTTATGCAAAGCATACTATGTTTGTCACACACACACACACACACACACACACACACACACACACACACCGGGAAATGCAGCAGCACACACAAAAAAAAAAAATAATACGGTGCAAATCCGCCATCATAACAGCAATGTGCCAAGGTACAAACACGCCTAGCTTTTAAAGGGAATGGGAGATGACTGATTGATTGATGTATTGCATGTTACGCCCACAACATACCTATGAATTAAAGAAGACACTAAGTACAACTCTTTTGAATCAGTTGCCCGGCGGACGGATGGATTTTTTTTCAGCGTCAAACTAAAAAAAGTGGATTTGGGAATGCCCTAGAAGCACCAGGTGCTTCACGCTGTGCACTTACATTGATAAAACAGGGTCCTTATTCTTCAATTCAGTGATTTATCATGGTGGGCATGCAGTATTTTTCAACCTTTTGCTGAGCATCTCATCAAGAATTCCTAAGTGAGCCTACAAAAGCAATGTATGCACACATTGCTCAGATAAAAAACGCTCTAGGTAAAACTACTCAATAAATAGCACACGCATGTATTACATTTATTTTTTTACATGCAGGAAAAGAAAGAAGAGGGGGTGACCATGTGATACTTGACCCTGTCTAACAGACATAAAAGCTGTCATGATAGTCTTTGAAACCATAAGGTGATTTTACGTGCACCACTGACATCTCAAATGCTGCACTGGAGAGATAAAGTGTTTAAATTGCGTCCAATTCTAAATTGGCTCTGAATCTAAAAAAAAAAAATACTTCCATGATTTCTCTTCTCCACATAAGAAAAGTCATTATCCGGTATCAGCACAGTATGTCAGCAAAATTGCCAGCTGTAGCGATACAGCAATTTTGTATCAAGTCAGAGACTTTTGACAACATCTGGGCTTGTCAGCTGTCAGTCTACTATTTTAAAGATTAAAAGAACCCATAGGGGCATGTGCAGGAAACGTTCTGCCCCCCAAATTTGGCAGAGTGCACGCACGCAACAAGCAGCAGCAGTTGCAGTATGTGTGTGACCTAATTTTATCATAATCTGCCATGAGCCTGTTCCCAAATATCACCATGGAAAAACTGCATTTTTGAACATGGAAATTGAAAAGCTGCCAAACTGAAGGTGCAATGCAAAAAACGGCTTATCTTAACAAGTCATTTTCTCTTATCTTGAAACATTGCTCTCCTGAACACAAGTGGTTAGTGTCACTCGTGTCCAAGGCAATGTTACTTGTGCAAAGAGTTCTCGTGGATCGATTGACATCTTGAAACAACTGGAGTGGCTTGCCTTGTTTCAACATACTGACATGAAAGAAATCACTGCATTGTAAAAATGAAAACACCTGTTCTATATTTAAGAAGAATTGGAGGAGAATGATTTCCTTTAATGTCCTTTGTTTTACGATTCTTTTGGTTTGAGACTTTTTTTGAGGCAAGTTGTGTTTTTGCCATTGTCACAATGAGGTCAATGTTTCTTGTATTTTTAAGAGAAACAATGCACAAATATAACATAACTTCTTCCTGACATTAATGTAACCAAGTGTCACGAAAAAACACAATTCCGTCACTCACTGAAAGCACCAAAATGGATACAGAGAAAGTAAAGTAAATCTCTATTCTTTGAATAATGCATACAATTGTGATGAATGGAAACAGTTGAGTAACTTGGACTTGACTTAACAGCCGTAAAATTATTTCCTTTTATCCTCCCAGTGGTACCTCAAATTAAGGGCAGTAAAGGATCTACTATTGAGTTTCATAAGCGTTGCAGAGCCAGGAAAGCCTCGATTCTAACATGGCCACTTCTTCATTATTATAATTTTTTTTCTTCATTTTTGACAACCACAACTCGGATAATTTCACAGGACAGCTACAACAAAACAGCCCAAAGGGCCTTGAGTAGGCGCAGGGGGATGCATATTCACCGCCAGTGTGGAGGTACAGTCTTTAGCCATGACCTATTCTTTTTGGCCAATGGGAAGGAGAAGTGTGCCAGCATGATTAATGGTCATGATTACCTACTCAGAAAATGTGGTTTTCTGGCCCAGCAGCTTCACTTTTATGACTTAAACCTGGGGCAAGATGCTTCATCATGCACGCAAAGCTGCAGACAGACGCATACAGTGTGTGGTGAAGACCAAACATATCACTGATAAAGTGTTTACCATCAGCTGTTATAAAGCTGGATATAAAGGGACAGGCTTGTGTGGATTGTTATGTGGACATCTATGTTGATGTTTAACATCAATATTGGCCTTGGGAGTTTGTAGCCAGTGCAAGACTGATGCTAAATTTCAATCTTGCATTGTGCCCGTGGGTATATATAACAACAAAAACAGTCTAATTGTATTACAGATAGTACTAAGCACATCATCAAGAGCAGGGAGGCGCTTGGAGGCTAAAACACTTCTAAAATCTCCTCCAATATCTGATCTGAATTTAGAGGGGATGCTTCATATCATGGAGAAGCTGCTGACCAAATAATCCTAGAAATCCTCAAGGGTTCAACTGATGAAAACACAAGATATTATTATCCACTATGCATTTACTAAACGCCCTACTCTGTCTGTATATGTGTTTGCAAGCGTAACAGCCTGCGCTTCTGTGAGAGCTTGTGTGTCTGTTTATACTTGACTTTGCAGCACTTGTGCGCTAGGGAGCTCCCAGATGCTCCCTGATCATTAACCTAAAGTTAATTTCTGTCACAAACACGACAGTAACCCTCATTACGACTCAGCACTACTCCACCTCCACCAAACGACTCTATATCTTGCCACTGAGGCGCAAAGGTTAGCCTCTCTAAAAAGGTTACAGCTCCCTGTGACATTTCCCTTGATGACATATTTGGCCCTTTGTTTTTGATAAATATAAACTAGCTTGTTGTTGCCACTTGGAATTACTCATTAAACCATAAGAAGAGAACTGGTCCGGGATCAAAAAGAACCAAGGAAAAGAGACCTGTGATTCATGGGAGATTAAATTAGGCGTGTTCGTGACACGGGCAGATAGCCATCTATGACTTTTGTCAACTAATGTTGAACATTAAGCTATTTTAACATCAGCAGTGGATGTTTCCAAAATTAACAACGTGCAGCACAGTTTATGGTGAACCGCACCTGACATAACTATTACAGTTGCATGTATTAGAGCGGACAAAGAAACATCAACTGAAGAGGAAATTTATCAAATGCTAAGTACTCTAATAATCTTCCATTTGCTTTTTTGGCTAGGGAGCAAAACGTCTTGTGGCACTCACACCATCATCCATCACTGAGCAACTGAAAATATGAGAGCAGCTGTGGTTGTTCCAATAGTACAGGCAGAGAGTTTGGAAGGTGAGAAATCTCAGTTACTGGCTCGGTAGCAGCTGACTCACTGGTAGTGATCAACAACCTTATCGAACCCTGCAGATATATCATGGCCATTTTTGTGCTACGGGACCTTACAATCTTCCTTATTGCACCTTAAACACCTGTAAATATGTCAGTAGACCCCATTACATCTGTCAGTTGATGCTTATGCACATAAAATGTGGCTGCATCTAAACAGCAATCCTATCTCTAAAAGCCGAGGCACATGACCTGGCTGCATAGATGCCAGCTTCAAATACAGAGTTGATTGAACCAGACTGGGCTGGGGTAAGACCTAATTTAGCTAATGTGTTTTGGGTTGCAATGACCCCTTTAATTGTTTAAGAACCACCTAGAAACCTGCAGAAATTAAATAATGATGACAAAGAAGAAACTTTATTATTTGTCACATAGAAACATACAGTACAATGTAGTGAAATTTAACATCTGCATTTGACCCATCCTAAGCATTAGGAGCAGTGGATTGCCACATAAACCGTTCTGCGTGTGGCACACAGTTATTAGGCTGTAAAGTGCAGGGAGGGAAACCCATAACCGCAGAACTTCCATTTATGACAAATTTCAACAAGTCCTCCAAACTATACGACAATGCAGGTTGTTTATTCTTACCCTCAAATACAACCCACGGGACAGTTTCCTTCCTAATATCAAAACTATATAGCATTGGTTGCAATTTTGAATGTTACGGTTGCGGTTTTAAACACGTCGTCAATGTTTTGAAATGGCCGCAATTTGGTTATGTTTAGGCGCCAAAACTACTCAGTTGAGTTTAGAAAAAGATCATGGTTTAGGTTCAAATCAGATGTTACTTCACTTCTGCTTACGCACATGACACTGACTGTGACTCTGTTCCGTAAAGTTTAAAAAAAACTTTTTAAACTTTAACAAACCAACCAGACAAAAGTGTTTATTTGAACTTGGCACTCCTGTACTTTAACATCTTACATCTAACATCTTACTTTCTGCTTTGCTCCCATCATAATAATGGGAGCTTTTTTTGTGGGAAGACACACTGGAAAATCGTCAAAACATCAGAGAGAAGGACTGCCCTGTGATTTGATACGGGATGATGTTTTAGTTAAACTAAATCAGTGGAAGACAGTCAGGCCATCACTTCTCAATGTGTGTAGAATGTCATGGAGGGTTCTATTGAAGTGCTCACACTGGCCATTTCCTTGAGGATGGTGGAGGGTGGTTCTGGACTTCTTGATGCCATAAAAATTGCACGTTTCTGCATGATTGTGCTTTCAAAACTACAGCCCTGGTAAGAGTGCAGTCGTGCTGGCTAAATAGTAGAACCACTCCTTACTAAATATATCTGTGACTGTACCAGCCTGCCGAATGCAAGTAAGAATGACCTGGGTAAACTTTTAAAAAACGTCAGTCAAAAGCAACACTTGTTCCTTTCCATCTTTAACAGGTTGTGACAAGGATCCATCAATCACTGGCATATACACAGTTTGTCTGGAGACAGTGACCATCGCTGGTGAGATCGGCACACACTCAGGGACAGGCTGACATCAAGAGACATCAGTCTCTCCTTTTGGAAAGAATGAACCAGTCATTTTCAGGAGCTACCATTTCTCTACTGACAGGCAGCTCCTGTGTTGCTGCCAGGAGGCTGACTGTGGCAGCTCAGCTTTGACTTTACATGCTGCAGAGCCCCTCGGGCAATGGAGTTTGTTGTTGCCATGCATGTGGTGGGTAGCTTCACCAGACATTTGTGGTCTCATCCCTTCCCGTGCCTGAGATTTTATCGTGGCCTGCTGTTTTTCGTTCTATATCTCACTACTTTGAGCGAAGCAGACATTTTCCAATAGTGCCACTCAGCAGAATGGCTCAGAGAGTGGGAAGTTTGTACTTAAGATTGGAGACAATGGGTTTCTGTCTTAAAGAGTGAATCATGTGCTGTTGTGCATCACATGTGTCCCTAAAGTGCTGTGGTGAAGCTACTCAGTGGCTTCAAGCACTGCAGACTGTAGTGTGTGAGACTATTTTATAAGCTTCGAAGTGCAGTGTATGTGTGATTGTGAGGGCAATGCTGGAAAAAAGGTATGCATTCTCAGCAAACCTTCCTTCGATTAATATATAGTATTGTTGGGGTGTTTAATTCTTGATTGCATGCTGCTCGATGCAGTTGCCGTTCTTCTGAGCCACGTTGGTGTTTAAATTGATGGGGGTGTTTTTCATGAGGAAAATTAAAACCACACTTCAAAATAATTAAAGCCATGCAACAATTTATCTCCATAATCAGAGTTAATTTTGAACTGAATTCCGGGCTGTAATTTGCATTCAGTACTATATATATATATATATATATATATATATATATATATATGTACAGTACAGGCCAAACGTTTGACTAGACCTTCTCATTCAATGCGTTTTCCTTATTTTCATGACTATTTACATTGTAGATCATCACTGAAGGCATCAAAACTATGAATGAACACATATGGAATTATGTACTTAACAAAAAAGTGTGAAATAACTGAACACATGTCTTATCTTCTAGTTTCTTCAAAGTAGCCACCCTTTGCTCTGATTATTGCTTTGCACACTCTTGGCATTCTCTTGATGAGCATCAAGAGGTGGTCACCTGAAATGGTTTCCACACACCATTAACTACTACATATAAGTACATTTGAACAGGTTGTGTGGAGGTGAGCACGCTAATGTGGATAAATGTGTACATGTTGCTCTAATGTGCAGGAACCCCTGGTTTATCTGTCCTACAATGTGCCTGTTTTAACTATACTACATGGACCATGAAGTTATAGTCTTATTATGGCGTCCCTGGTGTGAGTCTAATCCCATCTCATATCGGATGCAGCAAGATCATCTGGGGCACCATGTTGATTATACTATCTGTCAACATATACATATTTTACTGCAACATAAATATTTTTTAGGACACCCATCCATTTATGTTATGATCCGATATCAGAACAAATACCACAGTTAATCCATTTGTGATTGAGATGTCAGGATTTGAAGCATCCACCACTTGTTTTAGTGAAACATTCAAACCTAGTCTCAAATAGTCCATGGTGCTAAAACCTTAGGTCCAGTCTCTCCATGTCTAGGGTCTTGGAACTTTCAAACGCATCCTGCATTCCAATACCCATACTACTATACCATCAAGTAAGCCGGAAAAAGCAGGTCCCAGTACAAAGTATGTTTAATCCAGTGGGACCACAGGATTTGCTAGTATTAGCTTCTTGTCTCACCTTGGGGTCTGATTAATAGTAAATTCTTCAAATTCAGTGCCTAAACCACCACTATTTTCCAAGCTACTGCTAGCTGTGGCCACGGTTTTTATGGTAAAACAGCTGTCAATACTTTCTTCGCTGCTTGTCACTCTGCCTGAGTAAACAAATACTGTCTGAGAGACTGAGAGAGTGGATAACTGCTCACTGCAGAGTCGTGTAATTACAACTTCATGACATTTCATAAAAAGCTGAAGGCAACAATTTAGTTATGGCTGTGCTCCACTGCTAAATGTATATAAGCGGAAACACTGCATGCTGCATGCAACACTACCCACTTTGTAAGGGCAGCAGAGGTATGCACTATAACAGTAAAAAAAAAAGCTGCAAGCAGCGATGAACGGGGCCTCTGCTCCTTGCAGGTTGGGGGTACTGGCAGACGCCACTTTTTGCGATCGTGATTTGCGCCACGTCTTAATAACAGTATAATACAATATTTTTTTAGGGAAGGCATGAACCAACCATTGGGGTACACTCTTTAATACTTGTTACTTCCTTTCTACACTACATCTGGAGTGAAGCTATATTGTCATTGAGTCGCTCAAATGCTCAGTACTAGTACCTACTGTAGCAGTGGTAATACTAGTGGTGCGGTGTTTGTATCAGTTCTTACACCGCTATTATGGTATCACCATATGCCATTCTGTTTTCTTTAGATTATATGAATGGCTGGGGGATGGCTAATGGCCCAAAATGATTGCCTTGATACTGTCATACATAAGACTTTTTTTATAGCCTGCCTGTATGCAGGGAACTGGTATTGTCTAGGGATAAGCCTGTGATGAAAACTTAATTTTATTCCTGTTTTCATGCATTTTTATTGTCTATGCACACATCTCTAGTCGCCTATAACAGTTTGAGTTGGTTCATATGACTCACTCTGAAAAGAATGGTAAGTAAACATGAACAATTATAATACTGGTGCGTGCTGGCTTAGGGGGACCATGATCCAGTCTGAAATGTGTGTATACTATCTTCAGCACAAATGGATTCAGGCAGCATGCCTTAAATCCTGGATGCTGAGTTAGGTATGTCACTTCTGCTGATCGCGGGGTGAGCTACTCGACCAGCGGCTAAAACGCACATGCCAAACACAGCGATATGTTTTCATCAGAGGAAGAACAATAGGCAAATATGGTGTTAATGCAGCTAGTAGGCTACCATCAAAACGTGGGCTATCTAATCAGAAATGTGTTATCGTCGGGAGAACATGATGCCTTCTATTCCTAGATCTAGAAAAGTGTACCAGTACTTATCTGCACTAATGACATGATCACTGTCAGACAATATAAAGAAACATTGACTTTCAATCTGTACTATTTACTAACAGTAAAAAAAGTCATTATTGTATGCACTGCTGCGCTGGCACTGCGCAAATTTGTCAAAACATTTATTTTCAATTCAGTGTGATATGTAGTTCAGTCCAGCTCACAGTAATGTGAGAAAAGCAGATGACCAACACAAAACCAATTGCTAATAAAGCCGCAAGCTGCGATTCCAAGCTCAAACCTTGATTTTTGTCATTCCTCATCCAGTTATTGTGTATTTAAAGCGCCCCCTAGTCAATTTCAATGAGACTTGCAATGTATGTGTGAGTAAAATATATATTTATAAAAAATGTGTGTAATGCCACTCACCTATCTTTGCGCTTGTAGCGCTCCCTAGTGGCGTATGTATATAAAACTGTCTGGGTATATCTGGGGCACTTATGTGACCATACCCTGTGAGTTTTGTGATGATTGGCCTTATGGTTGCTGATTTGTGTTCATTTGTGTCCAGAGCCATGCACCTTTTTGAAGTTCATTGCACAATAACATGAAAAAATGTTTGCGATATGGACATGCTTTTACAAAATCGGAGCTAGGTGTAGGAGATGATCTCAAAAATGTTTTTTAAAAAAAAAAAAAATTCTAAATGGCAGAGTAATTTTCTAGGGCGGGTCCTTAATGGACTTTGAGGCTGTTTTGTAGAGCACACATTTCAAGTCAAATGGACGATTGGGTTCATATTTCTTAAGAAGCACGTGTACACCATTTCAGTTATTCCCCAAGTTTCATGTTTCTAGCTTATCCCAGCTCACGGGAATTTGAGCCGGCGTGGCAGACAACAAATAATAATAATAATAATAATAATAATAATAATAACTAAACAGACAAACAAAGAAAGGTTCTACCGCTTCACAGTTTAAATCCTAATAATAATAATAAATAATAATAATAATAATCCTTACAAAAACAATAGGTTCCTTACACTTCGTACACTTGTACAATGTGGAACTCAGCCCCAGTCCCTCTTTGTTTCTGTATCCATGGTAGCGAAAAAACCTAGCCACAGTAGTCTGTGTGTCTCTATCCATGGTGCTGAAACATTTATATTCTCTCTCTCTCTCTCTCTGTATATATTCTGTTATAAATAAGTATATATTAGATTATCTTTACTTCTAACAGTTTCATAAAAAGTAATACATATATTACAAACAAGAGCATGTATTTATTCCTCAAATGAAAAATTGTTCTAGCATAGGCATTTCGTACATTAAACAAACTGCACAACAACAACAACAACAACAGCTTTTTTCAGAGTGTAGTACACAACTCATTATTCTTAGAGCTCTGAAAAACTGCTCTGGTACAGAAGGCATCTGGAGCCCATGGGATTGAAAAAAAAATTAAGTTTCACATGCCTTCAGGAAACCAGTGGTAGAAACAAAAAAATGGTCTTGGCAGCCTGTGCAAGTCTTGAGAGAGAGTGAAAGCCTACCAACACTGACTATTTATTGTTCAAACAGTCCACTCAAACTACTCATGTATGACAGCAAACCTTGTTCTCAGGGTATGGTGGGGTTTGTCAACATTTAACCATGATGGATTTCAACTTTGAGCAAAAAGTCTGTTTTATGACATATGAAAGATATTCTTTAAACATGCTCTGCTTCTAGTAGTATTGTATTGTGCATTATGTGGCACAAATATGACTAAGTAGAAAAATGATTCAAAAATCAAAAGACTGCAGCATCCACTTGAAAGTCCTTTAAGTGGTTGTGGTAGCCTTGCCTTTATGAAGAAATAAACGGCATAATATTACATAAAAACAAAGAACGTCATTCTCTTAAATTTTATACAAGCCATATTTAAACTGTTACAATAATAACTGATGCATTGAAACTGAATATATTATTGCCACTGATAAAATAATGCAAAAGAAGTCCCTCATGCAAAAAATTTTAATAAGCAATGAAAACTGTGCTAAGTAACTGAAAAGCTTTTGGCTTCATTCCAACTGAAATCTCGACAAAATATTATAAAAAGCAGGGGCATTGCCCTTAAAAAGGCTGATAATGCATCTTCCCCACTCTGTAACTATCCTTCTGAGGTTTGGGGACCTGGGGTGGAAAATGAATCTGATGACCCACGCTTTAATTATTTGGACATAAAATTGCATCTTTATTAGTGGTCTGCGTCTCAGATAAGTGTCTGTTACAGATATATGACCGTGAAAGTCAAAGGTTACATTAGGTGTGATTATCAGCCGTTCTCAGGCACAATGCTCTGATGCCTTTGAGTAGAAATGTCTCCTAATGCTCAATGTCATATTATATTATATGCACAAAAGATACATACAGTATAATCAATAAAATGAGTCCCATTCTGACATAATTCAAAATCCAAGTCAACCATTTCCTACATGAGGCACACTGGGGCTCAATTTCAGGGAATCACGATGTACATAACGACTCCAAGACAAAGGGTCTTTGTCAATTTGAATCATTTTCCAGTTCAATGATTGCCACCTCAAGTCTATGAGCAGCCTAAATATTTCCCACCTTATTACTCATAAAGCACTACGGATTTTATTACTCATATCTGGGCCGATTGGATTCTGGTAGAGCCATTTGACTCTATCACTGTTGATTTCCCTCGATGCCACAGAATGGACTTTAATGAATCTCCATTTTTTTCCAAAAAAATCCTTGATGTGAAGTGCTTTAATTTGACATGTCATGGGTAAGAAATTAGTCAAAAGCCAATACATTTCAAATGACTTAAGGTGGCAGGTTTTTTTGACCCAAGTCAGTAATTTATGATTAATTTCCATCAAGACAAAAGTCCTCAATAAAAAAATTGCCATTTGCCAAAAAGAAATTTAAATATTTCAGGAAGTGACTTAGTGAATTGCCGAAGACTTGCAATTGAGTTCAATTGGTTTTGGGTTAGGTTTAGGGTTAGCCCTAGGGTTGGGTTTACCCCTAACCCATTAATGGAATCCATTTAATAAAGCCAAGATGTATAGATTCGAATTAATTTATTTAGCTTAAGTGCAACAATTAAACTCTCTAGCAGCACAGAACAATGTACAATAGACAGAGGCCGTATTTACAGTATTTAATCCAAACTACATATAAAAGGACATACTCTGTCACTACACATTGACATCCAATGTTATGTTCTTAGTTTCATGTTGTTTTGGTTGGTTTTTCTTCATGCAGCTTGTTTGGAGAGACAATGGCATCTGCATGTGTTATGACATTTAGTATAATTTGGGCTATTTGAAGAAGGAAAAATCTCAGTCATAATTGCTTGAAGCCGTTGG